>CM064546.1:49902812-50210312 GCA_032716605.1 Paralithodes platypus | reverse complement strand
TCATATTAAGTCTTTTAGTTTTTAATTAGTCTTCCCATTATAAGTTTTTGAAATTTGGGTATAGTTTACCCTAGACTTATGATTACACTAATTTAATTGTTAAGAACTTTAAAATTATAATAGGCTTCCATTTCTACAAAAATGTAGATAATTAAAAACGGATTTCACCATTGGATGCAGCGCATCGCGAGGAATCCTAACATATCCCCACATGTCCAAATCTATTTTGTCCAAAAAAGTTGTTCTATTTTAATTTGTGACCATATCGTTGGAATCACCATGGACTGTAGCCTTTGGTCCAAAAACACCCCAAAACAACCAAAGACTATAGCCTTTGGTCCAAAAACAACCATGGACTGTAGCCTTTGAACCTAAAACACCTCAAAACAACCATGGACTGTAGCCTTTGAACCTAAAACACCTCAAAACAACCATGGACTATTGCATTTGGTCAAAAATACACCCCAAAACACCCATGGACTATAGCCTTTGAACCTAAAACACCTCAAAACACCCATGAACTGTAGCCTTTGAACCTAAAACACCCATAAACAACCATGGACTATAGCCTTTGAACCTAAAACACCCCAAAACAACCATGGACTATAGACTTTGAACCTAAAACACCTCAAAACAACCATGGACTATAGCCTTTGAACCTAAAACACCCCTATACAACCATGGACTATAGCCTTTGAACCTAAAACACCCCAAAACAACCATGGACTATAGACTTTGAACCTAAAACACCCCAAAACAACCATGGACTATAGACTTTGAACCTAAAACACCCCAAAACAACCATGGACTATAGACTTTGAACCTAAAACACCCCAAAACAACCATGGACTATAGACTTTGAACCTAAAACACCTCAAAACAACCATGGACTATAGACTTTGAACCTAAAACACCTCAAAACAACCATGGACTATAGACTTTGAACCTAAAACACCTCAAAACAACCATGGACTATAGACTTTGAACCTAAAACACCCCAAAACAACCATGGACTATAGACTTTGAACCTAAAACACCTCAAAACAACCATGGACTATAGACTTTCGTCCTGAAACACCCCAAAACAACCATGGACTATAGACTCTACTCCAAAAACATCCCAGAACAACCGTAGCCTATAGACTTTGGTCCTAAAACATCAATGGACTGTAGCTTTTGGTCCAAAAACACCCCAAAACAACCATGGCCTATAGACTTTGGTCCAAAAACACCCCAAAATACCAATGGACTACAGCTTTTGGTCCCAAAACATCCACGGTCTATAGCCTTTGATCCAAAAACACCCGAAAACACACATGGATTATTGCCTTTTATTTAAAAAAAAAAATGAACTCTAGCCTTTGGTCGAAAAACACCCCAAAACATCCATAGACTACAGCCTTTGGTCCAAAAACAGCCCAAAACATCCATAGACTTTTGAGTTTGGTCAAAAACATCCTAAAACCCATGTAATATAACCTTTGGTATAAAACATACCAAAACACCCATAGACTATAACCTTGTGTCCAAAAACACACCAAAACACCCATGGACTTTTTTTTTTTAAAAAGACCTCCGTCTACGTATTGTGAAAAACCTGTTATCCTCCGGCAAATTGTGGGGTTGAGTGAGTTGGGACAGTGAATGAAGGAGGATGCATGTTTTTCATAATACGTGTTGCTAGCCCCAAACGCGCGAGCAACTGTGGCTTTCAACCATCCGACACATCCCCTTTTATTTATGTGCATCACACATGTTACATACAAATAAAGTTTATGTTTTGTTTTACCCTACTGTGGAAAGACTACGGATACACCACTCCTGCCCGGGCCTCACACAGTGGCATGACCCAGTCCTGTCGAACTGAGCTCATGACGCTGGTGGCATTGCCCCGGAGGATACCCATCCCTAGTCTTTGCTTGAGCCAGAGGGTTTCCCGGGGTTCTCCTGAAAATTCTCTGATTTTACGGCCTATTTCATTCACCATCTTAAGGGTGGTAGGGCCGAAGACTCCTGAAGTTTCGAATGCCAGGGGCTCGAACTGATGATTTCTGGCGATGGCTTGATATTTTTTTCGCTTTTTATTTTCTGCTATCCGGGCGGCTTCACCTGCTTCGTCGGCGTTTCTGGCGATGTTGGTTGTGGAGAAAGTGTCAACACATGTGGCATCCCACACGAGGCACCGGCCATTCTTGTAAGGGAAAGTGGTCATCCCATCTAGCCGTTTGCCGTCTTCTCTGTGAAGTCCATGTGGTTCGAGGATTGATGCACGGTTAGCACTCTGCAGGGCCCGTTTTATGACATCATTTAGTGCAGAGTGTCTTGGCAGGCGGCCTGCGTTGTAATTACATGACAAGGCATGGTGACATTGAGCATCCATCCTCTCACCACACTTGCAAGTGTGTGGGTGACAAACTGCCGCACCCACTCTGAGCGCGATGGCAACCCGGAGCGCTTCAGCATCCAAGTGAGTTCCAAGAGCTGGGATGGGGATGGCGTGTAACCACAAGCCACTCTCCGAACGGGCGGCTGCCTGGAGGCGTGCATTTGCAACCTGGTCTGCATTGGTTAGGAGATTTTCTTGAGTTTTCTTCGCCGAGATGATATCCCACGCTTTCTGCTTGCTCCTGGAGGTACCCTGAGGCTCCTCCTCTACTCCTGTACTTCCCTTCCAGGTGTTAATCGCTGCTGTTACGTCCCCATTAAGTGTCATTCCGGGTTGAGAATAAAGGATGGACAAAACGAGGTCGTTGGTCGCGATGAGGGAAGAGATAAAGGCTGGGGAGGCAATATCCGAGGCTCTCCGTATGCCCAAGCCCCCGAGGCGGACAGGAAGGGTGGCTTGTGTCCAGTCCCGTTCTTTAAATTCCACGTTGGTGATGCTGGTCACTGCTTCTCGGATTATGCTGTCTAATTCTTGGAGGCCACCATTGTTCGTGTAAGTCATCGATGTGCGCAGGAGGTATTGGAGTTTTGGGATGGAGAAACAGTTCTTGAGCAGGGCCAGAGCTGAGTGGGCATCGATGTGTATCAGGCGACTCACGAGACATTGAAGCTCCTCCTTTTTAACTTGAAGTGCTGGTGGGATTGCTGCCAGAGATAGTGGGGAACCTAATAGGGTTTGCTGGTGCTCCTGAAGGATCTTTACATCTGGCAATATGTTTCGAAACAGGGCCTGAGTCTCTTCTCCTTGTTCACGTGTGTGGTTGAGGACATGTTCACATTTGGACTATATAGCCTTGTGTCCAAAACACACCAACACACCCACGGACTATACCTTGTATCCAAAACACCCATGGACTATATAGCCTTGTATCCAAAACACCCATGGACTATATAGCCTTGTATCCAAAACACCCATGGACTATATAACCTTGTGTCCAAAAACAAACCAACACACCCACGGACTATACCTTGTATCCAAAACACCCATGGACTATATAGCCTTGTATCCAAAACACACCAAAACACCAATGGACTATATAGCCTTGTGTCCAAAACCACACCAAAACACCCATGGACTATACAGCCTTGTATCCAAAACACACCAAAACACCCATGGACTATAATTATAGCCTTTGTGTCCAAAACACCCAGACTATAGCCTTGTGTCCAAAAATACACCAAAACACCCATCAACTATATAGCCTTGTATCCAAAACACACCAAAACATCCATGGACTATATAGCCTTGTGTCCAAAACACCCACGGACTATAGCCTTGTGTCCAAAAACACACCTAAACACCCATCGACTATATACCCTTGTGTCCAAAAACACACACGGACTATAGCCTTGTGTCCAAAACACACCAACACACCCATCGACTATATAGCCTTGTGTCCAAAACACCCACGGACTATAGCCTTGTGTCCAAAAACACACCAAAACACCCATTGACTATATAGCCTTGTGTCCAAAAACACACCAAAATACCCACAGACTATAGCCTTGTGTCTAAAACACCCACCTTGTGTTCAAAACACCCACGGACTATAGCCTTTCGTCGTGGTATACCGCTAAAAATTTGAAATTCTAAAATGACCCAAAAACTTTTCACCTGAACTATGTAACCTGACCTAACTTAACCTAATCTTGCCCAGGCAAATTTGGATTGTGCCAAGTTGAGAATGTGCACAATTAAATCACGACTATATTTGGAATTTTTCCATCATTGTCCATTGATATAAGGTAAAATTAAATTGGGCCCATATTTTTGGCAACAGGATTTATTTACAATACCAAAACTGCCTTTTTCGACTGGTTTGAGAGGATAGTTCGAATTAGAGTATCAATAATATAGCCCCAAAAGAAATGTTGATGCTTTGTTGTGTACTTTGTAAACTTAGTTGTACTCATTCTATACATTCTTTCATAGGCTTTGGGCAATTTAAAGAGTCAACAAGACTATAGTTTTTGGTATAAAAACACCCCAAAACACCTGACCTCCCAATATCAATTTCCATATCTTCCCCTATGAAGAGTAAAACTTTATTGTTTATCCAAATACATTTATGGTATAATACTTGTCAAATGCATTACTCATATTTTCATTCATATAATTTCTTAATTGCCATATTTCTAAAATGTCATTAGTTCATTACTCATAGTATCAATATCCAAGCTTGTAACTCCTGTGATATACCTAAACTTTATGAACCCCACTTTACTAGTCAGACTTCTAATAACACTCCAATCACTTTCACAATACTAAAATGATAGTGTAATCAAGTCATATCACTATACAATATACCAGTACAGTATTTTCAACATTCTAAACAGATCTGGCTCCATTTAACCACTAGAACCCTAATTCATATCACATGGAGAAAATATGCTTTGCCTACGTACTACCGGCTCGCTAGTGTAGTGGAGAACGTCTCTACCTCCCACCCCAGGTGACCCAAGTTCAATCTCACGCTCAGGCATGAAGGTTTTTCGCATACACTGGGATAATTATTTTTAACACATGGACTGCTAATAGATGGACAAAATAAAAGTTAAAGTTTAGAGGGAGGGGGTGTGGGTACAAAGGAGGGAGAGTGTGATCAGACCATTTTAACATTTACAAAGATGTCCGAATTGACCCCTGAAAGGTCCGAATCTATACCGAGATCACTGGTTAGTCCTTTGAATGTAGTTTAAATCCATGTCCGAATTCAGGCTAGGTGTCCCAAATTATCCCAAATCATGTCCGTATTCGGACACCTTTATTATATTTATAATAAATATATGCAATGCATTTTATTATTTTTAAGGCTATGATTGTATACCCAAATTTACCAGCTACACATACAATACTCAAGATCTTAAGAGTTACAAAATAAAACAAAAATACATGCTACGGAAATACGCAAACATCGGACGAATTTCCCCCAGTTAACCCCTTCTGTACCGATGACGTATTTTGCATTATATTCTGGCAACTATTAGACAATTTTATTCACCTTAGGAAGGACGTCTACCCATTAAAAGGCTACAATTAGTTTTGAGGGTTTAAGACATTTGTTCCGTTAGTTTGGCGATGTTGAGACCTTTCGTCCCACTTCTTCGTCAATTTAAAGACCTTCCGTGCCCTATAGGTGTCAATTTTATCCTGGCGTGCAATAGCGAGCCTCTAATTTTAGAAGGAACCGGCCTTTGGCCGGAAAAAATTTCTATCGAAAAATGTACAAATTTATTTTGAAAGGGGGTCTCGGGGGTGTTTTTCTAAGCTTGATGGTGGTTTAGCGAGGAAACTAAAAAACAAATTAATAGATAAATATATCTACCAAAAACCAAACGGTACCCCCTTAAATAGTTACAAGCAGTTATCCATTGTTGTTCCCTGGTTGCACACAGAAAATATATAGAACAATACCTTATCAATCTGCGACCTTGTTCTTACCTTCTGAACCTGGCAATTGGGTGGCAGAAAGAAATGGATACAAGATTTTCCATTTGTAAGCATATGAATTTTGAGGGAGCCCACCTCACTTTGTTTTCTCTTTCTCTCCCTCTCTCTTTGGTTTGTATCCATTCGGCCCCATTCAGCCTACTGTTTTAAGACGTTTACCCCAATCCAAGTGTCAATATTTTCCTGGCGAGCCAGCATATATACTGTATATATTTTTTCTTTACAGCAAGCTAAATTTGTAAATTTTTCGATAGAAAAATATCTCGGGCGAAGCCGTATTTCTCCATACAATGCTGGCTCGCTATCTCTCGCCAGGAAGATTAATCGACAAAAGAGGTCAGGGGTCGAGATAATTGTCAAGTTCATTGGCGCTACCTATAATCTATTTTTTATTAATTTCACCACAACACCAAACACCTCCAATGAAATTAATGAAAGCATATATGTGATCCACTAGGATTCGAACCCGGGTTATCACACACAGATTTTTAGACACCTTAACCATTACACCACCAAGACAGTTAAAGGTTTATGCACACACCTACGACTTATTATCCATTCTCGAATACTGGATATATGAATGAAGTCAGTGCTGGTGGGGGGAGGGGCGTCGACTGACTGGGGACAGAGGTGCATGGGGGCGGTTTGTCCGTGTCCACCCCTTCGGGGATCACGGCGTCAGGCAATAGATAGATAGAATACTGGATATTAATCTAATCATGTTCATATTCCCACCGCACTATGGTAGCCTAATGTTTAAGTGAGAGGAAAGAATATTCATGGGGCATAGTGTAGACTAGCTAATTTGTATGTGACGGTCTAATTCATACTCGATAAAGATAAGAAAAGAGTAAAGTTAGAGCAATTATTTAATATCAAAATGTACAACAGTTAACCTTTGAATACCGGGTGATGTCATATGACGCCACTGCATTTATTTTGTTTACCTTAAGGGAGGTCACCGTTTTTTTTTTTTATCTTTCTCTCCTTTTCTCTCTTTCCCTGGCTTGTATCCATTCGGCCCCATTCAGCCAACTGTTTTAAGACGTTTATCCTCATCCAGGTGTCTATTTCTTCCTGGCGAGCGATAGCGAACCAGCATTGTATGGAAAATCCGGCTTCGCCGGAGACATTTTTCCATCGAAAAATTTACAAATTTAGCTTGCTCTCAAAACAAAAATTAAAATATGCTGGCTCGCGATAGCTCGCTACCGCTCGCCAGGAAAATATTGACACCTGGATGGGGTAAACATCTTAAAACAGTAGGCTGAATGGGGCCGAATGAATACAAGCAAAGAGAGAGGGAGAGAAAGAGAAAAAAAGTGAGGTGAGCTCCCTTAAGTAGCATCTGGAGGAGAAACTCACCCACACATCAATAGTTTGGAGCTACCCAGTCACTCTCTCGTCACTTTCACCACACCCAGGCATCCCCCATGCTTCGTTTATCATGTTCAACCCACAGAATAACACACACAACTGTATATTCAACTCATTGCCATGAGAAGATGAAGAAAGCAAGAAGTTTTTGGTGTCTCTTTGAAGTATGGGTACGATGTTTCATTATTAGCGAAGGGCGGTGCGCTCCTCGGTGCCACTAGCAGAGTGGCGAACTCAACATAGGTAGGTAGTACTTTTTTTCTTGTTTTTTTTTTCTAATATTAGTTTAATATTAGTGACCCTGGTCTCTGGGTCTTCTCCTGGGTGACCTGGATGTGTGTGTTTGTGCTTTGTATCTGTGTTTATTCGTTGTTTTATGTTGTTTTTGTGTTTTCCCTGTTCTTGCTCTGTCTTGAGTCGGCTACCCCCAAAATGGGGATTGGGCCTGAGCATATAGATAGAATATTAGTTTAACCAGACCACTGAGCTCCTTAAAAGAGCTCTCATAGGGCTGGCCCGAAGGATTCGATTAAGATATATAACTATACGAGTCAAGATAGATAGGGAAGGGCAGAAGGGGAACAAATCGAGGAAGGTGAAGACATGCAGACATTTCACGCTATTTCACCAGTTCAGCCGGACCACATGAGCTCCACATCAGAGCTCTTATAGGGCAGGGCCGAAGGATGAGGCAAGAACTGCTACACCGCAACACCAACCAAGTGATCAAGGGCAAAGAATGAAATATCAGGACTAAGGTAGACAAAAAAATCACAGCGAGATGCAAAAAATGCATTACCGAAGGGAATCAAGTCAGTTCGGTCACATCAGCAACCGAAGAGACAAAACGGGTCAGGAGTCAACTACCTAGCCAGGCCAGGGAGACATGAGATATAGGCTGCCCGCGCCAAGGACAGTAGTACCAGGGGGAAGGTAGTACAGTACTTAGTTTTTTCCCTGTACCTTTTCTTTAGAGAGAAAATATACGAGTTTAAAATTATGATATGCATACATTTTGCCTGACGTTTAGAGATTAAGGTACAATACAGTATGTATGTATGTACTCAGGCACATACCCCATTGCTGGGGGTGGCCAACTCGAGACGTACAGTATCATACATTTTTATGTTAAATTTATGTATCTAATTCCAATCATAATCTTTGTGACTAGCTTTCTCATCAATTTTGATGTAATAATTGGAACACTGCATATGGATTGTCTAGTTTATCTGTATATATAAGTTAATTAATATAAATCTATCTAGTTTTCAATCCTGCTCATCCTTGTAGACACCTTGCAGCCATGCTTCCCACCAACCAAGAAGTGATGAAGGGCGAAGAATGAAAGATCAGGACTAAAGTAGACAAAAATCACAGCGAGATGCAAACAAAAAAATGCACTACTGAGGGGAATCAAGTCAGTTCGGCCGTATCAGCAACCAAAGAGACTAATCAGGTCAGGAGCCTACTACCTAGCCAGGCCAGGGAGGCATGTGATATAGGCTGCCCGAGGACAACTGAATGGGACAGAATACGAACAGAAAGGGAAAAAATAGAAAGAGGAATGAAAAACTACACAAAATTAGTCAAGCCAACAACAAAAGCTCCAGTCGCCGGCCCCGAAGCCCCCCAACCTCGTCAAGGGGCGTAATAGTAGGCGGGCTCTCTTTTGACTTCCATGTATCATTCATTGCATTCTGTCTCCATCTATGCTTTGCACATGGCTGTACCACCATAATGTACTTATCTTTATCCATTCAACCACTATACATTGACTGCCTATAGTTTGTTCTTGCACTCCAAACGCCCCATACACTTTCCAATAATTTTCAATCATATTTATTTATGTATACATAAAACAAATGTAAAGATAATTATAATGGAATGGCAACTCCTGAACATAAGCTAGTACCAAATAATAAATATTAAACTTATTATTGGATGTAAAATAGGTATACATAATAAGTACAAGATTTACAATAAAATTGTGACTCAATGCAATACAGGATGTAATGTAAAAATTATAACCTTGATACTATACATAAATAACCTACTGAACACTACATGCTATAACTATTGGTATAACTTATCTAGTGGAATATGTAATTAAACATAATTAGTGTGTAAATATAAACTATACAAGAATAAGTGGAATATTAAACTGAAAAAATATATATTTGGACTATCAGTGCCCACTTACAAACCATTTTGTTTCCGAGTACAGCCACAGGCCGTACTGCGGTTCGTAGAGCACTCGCTTGCAAACTGTGAGGTTGATGGTTTGAGTCTGGGGCCAGCCAGTGTGCTATTGGCAGACGCCAGTGTTGTTGGTGAACGGCGCGGTCTAACAATCTGTGACAACTGTTCACTGAAGTCCCTGATCATCAGGGTGCCCAGCTATTGAGCAGGGAGTGCATCATGGTAAAAACTGCATTAAATTAAACAATTATTAAGTCAGATATAAATGGTTAATCGAGTTCCTAGAGGTCCTTCCGAGGCTGAATAAAAATGATTCTGCTGTACTGTATTGTGAAGACCTTTCCTGGAGGTACAGGACCGGATTGTGACACTGGGTCTAAACATCTCTTCAACAAATATCCAAGTCTTAGCAGTCAGTGAAATATTGAAAAGTAAACATACAAATACCTAAAAATACATACCACTAGCTTGAAGTTCTATTTCTAAGGCATTATTTTTCAATGTAAACCTATACTGTACAGTACTTCTATTTTGTTGATGCTGAAAAATGAGCCACTGGACCTTGTTGAGCTTGTACATTAAATTGTAAAACTTGCAAAATAAACAAACCAAAACTGGGACGACACAAGATAAATGCAAAAGAACTAATCAAAATCGCTATGTGGAAATACGCTTACTGTAGCAGAAATAATGACTAATAATAGTAATAATAACACTAATGGGAAAGAGAAGGATTTGTGTTCCTTCTATGTCAATATAGGAAATAAGTATTGCCAATATCATTAATAGACTTGTGGAGAGATGCCTTTGTTACATAATTCTCACTTAAAAAGGGGAAAAATATATCTAGGAATATGACAAATAGTATAATTATGTAGACCTGCTAAATGGGAGATAAACCTTCTACCACGTAAATAAAAACTATAAAGGAAAAGCTTTACAATTTTATTAAATTCTTATATTTTATATAAAATTAGTTTAACCAGACCACTGAGTTCCACAAAAAACTCTCATAGGGCTGGCCTGAAGGATGAGATAAAGATGGACAACTAATCTAGTCAAGATAGATAGGGAAGGCAGGAGGTGAACAAATCTAGGAAGGTGAAGACACGCAGACATTTCTCGACATTTCATCAATTTAGCCGCATGCGCTCCACAGCAGAGCTCTTATAGGGCAGGCCAGAAGGATAAGGCAAGAAATACTACACTGCAGCACCAACCAAGAAGTGATCAATAGCGAAGAATGAAACATCAGGTCGAAGGTAGAAAAAATCACAGCGAAATGCAAAAAAATGCAATACTGAGGGGAATCAAGTCAGCCCGGCCGCATCAGCAACCGAAGAGACAACTCAGGTCAGGAGCCTACTACCTAGCCAGGCCAGGGAGGCATGTGATATAGGCTGCACGAGGACAACCAAGTGGGACAGAATAAGAACAAAAGGGGAAAAACATAGAAAGAAGAATGAAAAACTACGCACAATTAGTCAAGCCGACGACGAAAGCTCGAGGGGAGAGGGAAAGGGAACATTTCCAGACCCTCCCCCATCAAGCCCAAGTCGCCGGCCCCGAAACCCCCCTACCTCGTCAAGGGCCGTAGTAGTAGTGGGGTTTATTCAATTCTATATTGTGTAGATCTGTCAATTGAGAAAGTAACTTTCTTACATACCGGTATCCATCTATCAGTTCAAAAATTGTTATAAAAAAAAGAAAATTACAAATCAAAGTCTTTCAGACCCAGGGCTTACATAAACCCAATTTTATCACTTGCTTAGACAGCCTAGAATTTTATTGCTTACCCAGACCGCCAACTGTTTTGAATAGGTTCCCTACCATTGGTAAGGAGGCCTGTTTCTATCAAAAAATGTAAAATCATTGTGAGTCTGGGTAAGGTATTCATATTATTTTCACCAACCAACTTTACTTCTAAACTCAATTAATGAAATCAACAATATATGTGGCACTCCAAGGACTCGAACCTAGGATACTCAAACCGAAATTCCGCGCATTTATGCATTACGCTATCAAGACAGTTAAAGAATTATGCACAAGCCTACTATTTTAAAAATGTAATAAAAGGAAAACAAAGACTAATGAGAGAAACTATATAATTACAATTTGTGGCAATAGCTACTATATATATAAACCTGTTGACTGGGAGACATTCATTTGTTTCATACCCTGTCATACATTATCTTCACCACAAGTTATTCATTTTCTCCACATTGTATCCCTATCGCTAAAGAAAACAAAAAGTACTACAGTATAAAAGAAAAAAGATTATAATTTTTGCCAATACTATATGTAGACCTGTTGACTAGCCAGTTCTTCAGTGAATGGAACTACCAGCAGGGCCGTGGAGAAGTAGAAGATGAGGCCGAAAGTGATGGATATTGGGAGGGCCGGGAGGGCCTTCTTGAAGATGGCCAACATGATCAACGTCAAACACAGGCCCTGGAGGGGGAGTAATAATAACTTTGTTAGCTTTTATATTATTTCTCTTTCTCTCCTTTTTTCTCTTTCTCTGGCTTGTATCCATTCGGCCCCATTCAGCCAACTGTTTTAAGACGTTTATCCCCGTCCAGGTATCAATTTCTTCCTGGCGAGCGATAGCGAGCCAGCATTGTATGGAGAAATCCGGCTTTGCCGGAGAAATTTTTCTACCGAAAAATGTAAAAATTTAGCTTGCTGTCAAAACAAAAAATATATATGCTGGCTTCCTACCGCTCGCCAGGAAAATATTGACACCTGGATGGGGGTAAACATCTTAAAACAGTAGGCTGAATGGGGCCGAATGGATACAAGCCAAAGAGAGAGGGAGAGAAAGAGAAAAAAACGAGGTGGGCCCCCTTAATTTTTCATTTACACATACAGGTCTCCCTCGATATACGATTTGGGTTACGTTCCTGAAAACCCGATCATAAATAGAAAAATCGTATAGCAAACCCTAAAATTCCTGGGGTAAATGGAGATGCGTTCTGGGACCAGCCAAAACCCAAACCCAAACACATCAAAACCCAAACACATCAAAACCCAAACCCAAACACATCAAAACCCAACCCAAACATCAAAACCCAAAAACATCAAAACCCAAACCCAACACATCAAAACCAAAACATCAAAACCCAACCCAAACACATCAAACCCAAACCCAAAACACAAACCCAAACCCAAACCCAAACCCAAACATCAAAACCCAAACCCAACACATCAAAACCCAAAACCCAACCCAACACATCAAAACCAAACACATCAAAACCCAAACCCAAACACATCAAAACCCAAACCCAAACACATCAAAACGTATCATAATATCGTAAATCGGGGCATCGGATAGTGAGGGAGACCTGTAGCTATGTTCCTGAAAACTAAAGACTTTACAGATAACAACTTTTAGTGATGCAATTATTATTTATATTTGTTTTCACCAACCCACCAATTAATTTACAAGTACACCTAACTAATGAAATCAATGAAAGTAATTAATACATGTGGTACTCCAAGGACTCGAACCTAGGATGCTCACACTGAAATTCTGCACACTAAGTCTTACGCTATCAAGATAGTTATTTTCAATTTTTTCGAATATGTACTATTTTTGCCTCATTTTCAACTTAATAATGAAGCATAAAAACATAAAGTGAATTTTGTTCTCTATTTAATGAACATAGTAATAATGAAACAACTTAAAATTAAGAGCCTTTATGTGAGGAGTGCCTGTAGTCAATCCTAAAATCTCACTGTTGTCATCACTCTCCAACACCTTGCTTTCTCCTGGGAAACCCCAGTTGAAGTATGGCGTCCTTCATTCTCACATGTAAAACTGGCAAAATAAACAAACCAAAACTGGGACGACACAAAATAAAAGCAAAAGAAATAATATTTTAATGGTGACCGGTCAACTCAACCAGTAGACCATTTCAACCAGTAGCTCTCAACCAGTATCAAATCAACCAATACGGTAAGGTTAGGTTAGGTTAGGTTAGGTTAGTACTATATTTTAGCACTGGTTTGGTTGGTCTGGGTTAATTTGGCACTGGTTGAAATGGTCTACTGGTTGAGATGACATGGAACCCATTTTAACAGTGCAGGCTCGATCCGCCGACCATTTGCTCAGCAGTCGACGCTCTACTGACTATGCAAATTTTGTACAGGCTAAAAATCCTCAACGACTTACGATAAGGATGGCGATGAAACAAGCCAGCGTGGTGTTCCAGTTGCCATAAGCCGACACCTTCCCCACCAACACAGAGTAGAAGATGAAGTCCCCCAGGCCCAGCTTCACTCCACCTGGAACAACACACACATTTACCAACATATTTATTTAAAGCCGGTATCATACGAGAGATTTTATAGTAAACATTCGATGATCAACATTTTTCTGGTAACATTTCTTGACTATTTTGCACTGGTATCGGAAATTAGACTGTTGGTAGATGAATATAGGTAACCAAAATATTGTAAATGTTTACCTCACAAGCTGCCAGACCAGTGTTGACGATAAATGTTAAGGGAAAAAGCGCTCGTGTGATACCAGCTTAACCCTTACAGTACCGGTGGCGTCTTTTGGTTTTGATTTCAGCTGCATTTAGACGATTTTATGAAGCTTAGGAAAGATATATGGCAGCGAAAAGGATTAATTGAGATAGTCTGTAGCCTTATAATGGTTAGACGTCCACCTGGAACAACAAAACAACACACAACACAACACATTTACCAACAGGTTTATTTAAGGGGAGGCAGACCGTTTTACTGGACCCCTTCTCCCTAATGTTTTGCCCTGCTAGTTTTGAGATTATAAGACGTTCGGCCCATTAGTTTGGCAATTTTAACACCTTTCGCCCCATTTTGTTGTTAATTTTAAGACCTTTCGTGCCATTTGGGTGTCGATTTTTTCCTGGTGAGCGGTAGCGAGCCTGCAATTTTAAGAGGAACCAGCCTTGGCCGGAAATTTTTTCTACCGAAAAATGTACAAATTTATCTTGAAGGGGGGTCTACGGTGTGTTTTTCTAAGCTTGATGGAGGTCTAGGGAGGAAACTAAAAAAATATATGAATAAATCACCATCAGAGGTGAATGGGAATGGTAGTGCACTTGTGGACGTATGTGTGGGGAGGAGGCTGTGGATAGCCAACACCTTCTTCCGACACAGAATGATCCACAGGTACACGTGGAAACGGATGTTGTCGATGAAGGATAAGACAGTGGTGGAACGAAAGTCATTGATTGATTATGTATGTGTGGATGAACGAATGAAGAAATCTGTGATGGATGCTAGGGTGTATAGGGGTATTGGAGGGGGTCTGTCTGATCATTATGTAGTGGTAGCTAAGGTTAGGATACAAAAGAAGTGGGTGAGGAGAGCGGGAGGGAGGCGAGAGGAGGGTGGAATGGTGAGGAGGGTGGAGAGGTTGCAGGAGGAGGAAGTCAGGGAGGAGTACAGGAGAGCAGTGGAAAGACGACTAGGTGGGTTCAACCTGGAAGTTATGGAGGAAGTGGAGGAGATGAGCAAGGTGTTTAAGGATGAGATCTGTGCAGCATGTGAGGAGGTGTGTGGAGGAGAAGAGGGAGGGGAGTGAAAGGTACAGCATGGTGGACAGAAGAGGTAAGATAGCTGTGGAAGAAAAGAAGAAAGCATATAGAGAGTGGTTGGGTAGTAGAGGGAATGAAGATTCCGAGAGGCAGAAACGAGCGAGGTACGTGGAGAGTAAGAGGGTGGTGAAGAGAGTAGTGAAGGAAAGTAAGAGAAGAGTAGATGAGGAATTTGGAAGGAATCTGAGTGTAAAATGGAGGGAGAGTAAGAAACTGTTCTGGAAAGAAGTCAAGAAAGTTAGGGAAGGTAGCAAGGGAAACAGTAAGGGTGTGAAAGATAAGAATGGGAGAATGCTAGCCGAGAAGCAAGAGAGAGTCGAAAGATGGAGGGAGTACTTCAGTGAGTTGCTAAATGAAAGGAATGAAGAGCCAGCAAACATAGCTGGATATGGTATGGGAGGGAGAAGAAGAGAAGTAGTGGAGGAGGAGGTGGGGATCAGGAGGTCAGAAGTGTGGGAAGCCATGAAAAGAGTGAAGTTGGGGAAAGCACCAGGAACAGATGGAGTGTGTGGGGAAATGTTGAGGTATGGTGGTGAGATAGTGATAGAATGGGTATGGAAAATGTGCAAACTAGCATGGGAGAAGGGGAGTGCACCCGATGACTGGAAGACTGGCATAATAGTCCCCCTATATAAGGGCAAAGGGGAAAGAGGAGTGTGGTAACCACCGAGGAATATGTCTTCTAAGCGTAGTAGGGAAGGTATACAGTAGGGTAGTGATTGAGAGAGTGAGAGTGAGAACGGAGAAATGGATAGGCGACGAGCAGGGAGGTTTTAGGAAGGGAAGAGGATGTGTAGATCAGATTTTTACCCTGAATTGTGTTGTGGAGAAGTATCTGGAGAAGAAACAAAAGGTGTATGTTGCCTTTATGGACTTAGAGAAGGCCTATGACAGAGTGGATAGAGAAGGTTTGTGGAAAGTACTTAGAATATACGGAGTAGAGGGCAAGTTGCTGAAAGCAGTGAAGAGCATGTATGAGGGTGCAAAGGCGGCAGTACGTGTGGAGAGTGAGCAGAGCGAGTTCTTTGACCTGAATGTTGGTTTGAAACAGGGGTGTGTGATGTCCCCGTGGTTGTTTACTGTATATATGGATGGAGTTATGAAAGAAATACTATCAAGAGCAGTGGATGTTGGTGTATCGCTGAAAAGGGAGGGAATTGAGTGGAAGCTACCTATACTGCTGTTTGCGGATGATACAGTTCTGATGAGTGATAATGAATGGGAGTTGCAGGGTCTGGTAAATGAGTTTGGAACAGTGTGCGAAAAACGGAATTTGAAGGTAAATACGGGGAAGAGCAAGGTTATGGTCTTCGAAAGGGGTGAAGTCACAGAGTGTGAGGTGAAGCTGAACGGTCAGGCTATGGAGATCGTCAACTCTTTTAAGTATCTGGGCAGTGTGTTGAGTAAAGATGGGACTATGGATGAAGAGGTGCGGGAGAGGGTACAACAGGGGAAGAGGGTTGTAGGAACGCTAAAAGCAGTAACAAGAAATAGGGTGGTCAGTATGGAAGTGAAGAAGTCCTTGCATGACAGTGTGGTAATCCCGACACTGACTTACGGAAGCGAAGCATGGACGTTGGTTGAGAGACTCAGACCAAGAGTGAGAGCAGTGGAAATGAATTACTTAAGGAGTGCGTGCGGAGTTACATGGAGGGATAGACAGACTAATGAGGAAGTAAGAAGGAGGTGTGGTGTGGAGGTAGATGTGCTGGAAAGTGTGAAAAGGAACAACTTGAGATGGTTCGGCCATATGGAACGTATGGAAAGCGAGAGAATGACTAAGAGGGTGTACGAGAGCGAGGTGGAGGGACAGAGGGGGAGAGGTAGACCGAATATGAGGTGGAAGGATGGAGTGAGGAACTACATGAACGAAGGCGGTGCTGGTTGGGGGGAGGGGCGTCGACTGACTGGGGACAGAGGTGCATGGGGGCGGTTCGTTCGTGGCCACCCCTTCGGGGATCACGGCGTCAGGCAATAGATAGATAGATAGAAATAAATTAATTAACCTAAGAAGTGCGCATGGGGGGTATGAGACACCACACTCCTGTGCTGACGTATTTGAGCTGTTCCCATCACTAACATCGTTATTTTACCATAAATAGCATTAATACTTATCCATATGCGCCTATTATAGGTTGATTATAAAGGTATTAACCTGTTACAACAATAAAACAAGTGGAAACAGTGTTTGGATGGTCAAAATCGGCGATACAGGCCGGGAGTTACATAATGTATGGCTGAGGCAACCTCCCTGCCCTCCACCCCTCCCCTTGTCTGGAGAGACACTGTTCCGCAATAGTCTCTCTCTCGCTCTTTCCCACACTTGGTAACAGTGATGACAACGCCCTGCTACCAACTCGCTAATGTTAGCACGAAAATATACCACAGAATAAGGGAATAACAGGGAAAATAGGTGATAACTGAAGGACGGGAGGAAAGTGGGGAAGGAGGGGAGGTGGAGGAGTGATATTTGGCATGGCCCAGGGACAAAAACAAAATAAAAAATATATATATACAGTGGTGCACCAACTTTCGCGGCCAATAGGGACCGCCGAAAGTGGCGCGAAAGTGCGATTAGCGAAAGTTGGGGCATTGAGGTAATGGGAATTAATTTAATAGGGACCGGGCATGTACGAAAACTCACTCCCAAGTTGAACAAACCTAGGCAACCAATGACAAAGAATTGCTATACACCAACGAAAACTGGAATTGGTACACTTACTTACAGGTACTCAATATTTTAATGAGTCTATAGTGCTGATTAGCAAGGCATAATAATGAATTACAGTTCTTATACTTCTTCTGAACCACCGCCATAGGCCTATGCAATGTTTTGGTAGAGTTCAGTTAGCGAACTTAGCGTTACGGTACGATACTGATGCTCCAACCGTATATGATACTATGAGGCGCATTTTGGCTCGAGCCAAAACTCAAGCAAAAATGCGCCTATAATTTGAACCAAGACATCAGTTTCAGTTAAGGCCACTAGATGGCATCATGGCGCCGCTTGAACCCAAAACAGTGCATTTGCAAATGGCGCCTATGGCGGTGGCACAGGTTAACCTGTAATTGTACCATAATTGTACCTTATGTCTAAGCATTGTAACCTATTATAATGCTTTGCTAATCAGTATTATAGACTCATTAAAGTATTGAATATCTGTAAGTAAGTGTACCAATTCCAGTTTTAGTTGGTTTAGCAATTCTGGGTCATTGGGTGACTAGGCTAGGTACGTTCAACATGAGTAGGCCTATTTGTAAGTACAAATAATTGTATTGAGTATTTGTAAGTATGTGTATTGATTAGTTATAGTTATTGGGTGACTATATACTGGTATTGGGTCGTGTTTCGACACAAACATTTATTTTTCCTCTACCGAATCCTCTTGCTTGTGGCTGAATAGGCCTTCATTTTCGAAGCTCGGGCGCGAAAATGCGAGTTTTTACCGCCAAACTCAAATCGGCGGGATATTTAGACACTGCCGCGAAAGTGCGATCCGCGAATCGAGATGTAGCGAAAGTTGGTGCACCACTGTATATATATCTATTTTTTTTTTTTTTTTTTTTTTTGGTGTTTTAAATGGATTTTTTGTTTCCCTTACTCTTAAGAGTCTTCCCGCAGTCCACCGGGGGAACTCTTAAGAGTCTCCCCGCAGCTCCCGGGTTAATAGACCAAACAAACGGTCTGCCTCCCCTTAAGGGGACCGACCCATTTTTTTTCTTCTTTCTGGGTAGTAGCCATTCGACCCCATTCAGCCTACAGTACTGTTTTAAGATGTTTATCCTCATCCAGGTGTTGATTTACACAATATTTTGCATATTTTGGAATATGTTTTAGACAGCTGACTTGATTTGTACATTTTTCGGTAGAAAAATGCGAAGCCCGATTTCTCCATAAAATTATGGCTCGCTGTCGCTCGCCAGGAAAAAATCGATACCTGAATGGTGAGAAACGCCTTAAAACAGTAGGCTGAATGGGGCCGAATGGATAAAAACCCAGAGAGAAAAAGCAGGTCAGTCCCCTTAACCCTTACAGTACCGGCGACGTCTTTTGGTTTTTACTTCAGCTGCATTTAGACGATTTTATGAAGCTTAGGAAAGATATATGGCAGCTAAAAGGATTAATTGAGATAGTCTGCAGCCTTTTAATGGGTAGACGTCCTTCTTCAGCTGAATATAATGGTCTAATAGTTGCTATACAAAAAGGACGTCACCAGTGATTTTGGCCCTGTCACTCTTTCAAATATGGGGGAGGCACTCGCTATAGGCAGTTGTTGTTGTTGTTGTTGTTGTTCCCTAAGCTGCCTGGCCGAACAGCCCCGAGTCCCTGAGGAAGGCCATGGCCACGATCGGGCTTTCCCACAGAGCTCTCATTGAGTGTAGATTGTATTGTTGGCGTAAGTGGTTGTGTGAAATGCAGTCTTCTATGATGTGTTTAATGGTATGGGGTGCTGTGTTACATCCCGGGCAGGAGTCGACAACGGAGTCATCCAGTCTCTTCTGATAGCTCAGGAGAGCTGGATGGTGTCCGCATCTCAGCCTGGCCAGGTGGACTCTGTCCTCGCGAGGAAGGGAGGATTCGGAAGGATGGATTTCGGGAGGTCGTACATGCAGCTGCGTGTTGACTGTGAGTGAGTGGATGGATCGGTGAGAGATATGAGTATGGATGTGCTTCTGGAAGTTGGTTCGGGGTGGGCAGGGAGGGAGAGAGGACAATAATTGTGTGTGATACCGTGTGCTGGGTGTTGTTTTGATATTTCTTGGTGTCTGTGGGTGTGTTGCCATGTAGTTTAGTGGGTGGTCTTGGTTCGTGCAGGCTGCTGCCAGGAATTGAGTGCTTCTCATGTCCAGATGGTCTTTGACTTTGAGGATTTTGGTTTCTTGATGTAGGTGATCTGTGGGTGCAGTAGCTGTGCAGCCTGTAATGATCTTCAGGGCTTTGTTTTGAATAGTCTGTAAAGTCTTATGATGTGTTTCAGCTAGGTTAGAAGCCCAGGCTGGGCTTGCGTATTCCATCACTGATCTTATGTATTGTTTATATACTGTGGTGGTAGTTTCTTTGTTGTGTCCAAATTTTGTGTGAGCAAGTGACCTGAGGGCGTTAAGTCTGGGTGTCAGTTTCTTTTAATGTTTGTGGTGTGCTGTTTGAATGTCATATGAGTATCATATGTTACTCCTAGGATTTTGGGTGTGTGTGTATGTGTTAGGGGTGTTCTTTATGGTGAGTTGAGGGATGTATTCGTGTTCTCCTGTCCAACTTGTGAGCAGGGTTGCGGTGCATTTGGCTGGGGCTAGATTAAGTCTGTTTGTAGTGCACCAGCCATGTAGTGTGTTGAGATAGGGTTGAAGGAGATCTGTTGCTCTTTTTGGGTCATGGTGTGTGCATGTGAGTGTTATGTCATCTGCATAGGAGGCTAAGTTTATTTGGGGCGTATTGGGTGTAGTTATATCGTGCATGTACAGATTGAAGAGTGCGGGCGATAGGACGGATCCTTGTGGGACTCCGTTTGCAAAGTTTCTGATTTTAGATGACTGACCGGCAAAAGATACTGCTATAGGCAGTTCTGCCTTTTGCCTCCCTCACTCACATAGAAAAAAAATAAAAATAAAATACGGGTTAACCCCTTCTGTACCGGTGATGTACTTTTCACTACATATATTCTGGCGACTATTAGACTATTTTGTACAGCTTAGGAACCCCGTCTACTCATTAAAAGGCTACAAACTACTCAATAAATCCTTTTAGCTACCATAATTATGTCCTTCCTAAGCTTCATAAAATTGTCTAAATATAGCTAGAATGAACTATAAATGACGTCACCGGTACTATACGGGTTATTAACCCAAGAACTGTGAAGGTCCTCAATTGAGTCTGTAGTGAGATTTTTTTTTTTTTTTTTTTTTTTTTTTTTTTTTTTTTTTTTTACATAAGGAAAAACAAAAACAAATTTTACTACAGACTCAATTGAGGACCTTCGCAGTTCTTGGGTTAATCACATACTTTTGGGATAAAGAGCGTATTCCTAGACAAACTCAATCATTAACGGTGGTAATTGACCATTTGCGAGTTTCAGGCTATGAGGAAGTTGGAGCTTTAAACATCGATGTAAAAGATAATTGCAATACTAATGTAGGTTTCTGATGGATAGAAAGTATGTTGAATTTGGTTTATTCTATTTATATATCTACTGTACTACAACCGTATTATAGCTGGTAATAATACTGTACTACAACCGTATTATAGCTGGTAATAATACTGTACTACAACCGTATTATAGCTGGTAATAATACTGTACTACAACCGTATTATAGCTGGTAATAATACTGTACTACAACCGTATTATAGCTGGTAATAATACTGTACTACAACCGTATTATAGCTGGTAATAATACTGTACTACAACCGTATTATAGCTGGTAATAATACTGTACTACAACCGTATTATAGCTGGTAATAATACTGTACTACAACCGTATTATAGCTGGTAATAATACTGTACTGCTAAATATCGACGTCTACAGTTCCAACTTCCTAATAGCCTGAAACTCGCAAGTTGTCAATTGCTATATGTCTTGCCGTATGCCCAGCCAGTCAACATGATACCCTAGTTGTTGGAATTATAAAGATACTACTGTAGTAATGTTCCAATACTAATCTTTCTATTTACAACTATACAGTACTCAGTTTCATATCAACTGACAGTAAATTGCAAAGTTTCCATCATGATTTCTCAGTTATTTTGAAGATTTTGTAGTGAAATAGGGTGCTAATTATATAAACTTGGTCTTAATATGATGCAGAGACAGTGGTTTCATATTTTGTCCATTAAGTACAAATGGAAAATAAGTCATTCACATATCAAGACTTTTGATATGTGGAGATTTTAATTACTGGGTTGACAGCCCTCATCTGAAGCCATTCTCTCCTGAGTTCCTTGAGTTGACTGATCAGAACAATTTTGTAAACCATGTGTCCCACCCAACTCATATCTTAGGACACACCCTTGACTTGGTTTTCTCTCCTGTGGGTTGTGGTGGTGTTCTGGATGTTGATGTTGAGAATGCTGACCCTAATACCTCTGATCATGCTTTGATTACTTTCAGCTTTGATTTCCCTAAGCCACTCACACATGAAAAAGTAATCAGATTTAGAAATTATAAAAATGCAGACCAAAATTTGGCTAGCAGTGAAGTAAAACAGTACTTGGGAAGTATTGATACTTCCAACCTTACTTCAGATGAGCTGGTGGAGGTACATGGAAATGCACTTAAATTAGTGTTCGATCATCACTGTCCAGAAGTAGAGAAGAAAATCATAGTACGAGATGATTCACCCTGGTATAGCACTCGAGTTAAATTTCTTAGAAGAGCGCGTAGAAGAGCTGAACGTGAATGGCGGAAAAATAAAACAGACTCTACATGGTTGCAATATCTGTCAGCCAGAAGAGCTGTGGTCCACACAATCAAAGATGAAAAGAAAGTGTATTATCAGGGAAAAGTTGACTCGTGTGGTAATGACCAGAGGAGGTTGGCTTCAATTGTAAACAGTTTACTTGGAAAAACAAGAGTCAGCTTAAGACCTTCTGTACCCGATGCCGAGTTGGCTGCCAACTTTGTGGCATTTTTTGCTGGCAAGATAACTCGCATAAGGCAGGAACTGGATGATGCTTCTGTTGGTGAAGAACTTTCAGTTGTACTCCAACCCCGACACATTCCTAATAATGTCCTCTCATCCTTTCACTCAGTAGAGGTGGACATGATCTCGTCCTACATAAGAAACCTCAATAAAACATTTTGCCCGTTGGATCCCATAAATGTTTCCAAGCTACCAAGAGTCTATGATCACACAGTTGAGTTTATTTCCAAAATAATTAATAAGTGCTTCTCTGAAGGTAGCTTCCCACATTCTGAAAAGCATGCACTACTCCGACCTACTCTAAAGAAACCTGGACTTGATGTTGAGAACATGTTGAACTATCGTCCTGTCTCCAACCTGTCCTTCATATCAAAGATATTAGAGCGTGCAATACTTGACCAATTACAACCACTACTTCAGCAGAATGAAACTATCCCAATTTTTCAGTCTGCTTACCGACAGCATCATTCAACTGAAACAGCATTGATTAGAGTACATAATGATCTAGTTGAGAACATTTGCAATGGTGTGGCCTCACTATTGGTCTTGCTTGATCTCTCTGCGGCCTTTGACACAGTGGATCACGAGTTGTTATTGAGTGATCTTTATGATTGTGGTGTGCGTGACTCCGCTCTCTTGCTTCTTGGGTCGTACTTGTCAGGTAGATCCCAGAGTGTGATGGTAAATCAAGTGGTCTCGGACTCGACACCCCTGCAGTATGGTGTTCCGCAGGGATCAGTTTTAGGTCCTATCCTATTTATAATTTATATTAGCAGTTTGTCTCTTCTGCTTCGTGCACATAATGTCACCTTTCACTTTTATGCAGATGACACCCAGATTTATGTGAGAATCACAAATATAGTTGATATACGGAGTAAGATGGAATTGTTGATGTCTGATATCAAGAAGTGGATGAGAGAGAGAAAACTTAAACTAAATGATGGTTAAAACTGATATTCTCATCATCCGAGGAAATAGAAGAGCTGATGATATAGTGGGTGCCCTCTCCATCAATGTGGGTGGATCTCAGCTGCGACCGGCCAACTCTGTTCGAAATCTGGGTGTATATGTGAACTCCCGATTAGATTTCAAAGAGCATGTAAACCAGATAGTTAAAAGTTGTTACTTGCACATCAGAAATCTCTATTTGGTGAAGCCGTTTTTAACCAGACGTTGCCTCCTGACGTTGGTTCACTCATTGGTCTTCTCTCGTGTTGATTATTGCAATGCCCTGTTGGTGGGTCTTCCAAATTATATTTTGAAGAAAGTTCAGTCTGTTCTTAACAGGGCCGCAAGACTAATTTTTGGTGTTCTACCTAGAACTCCTACTACATCTCTTCACATAGAACTGCACTGGCTGCCAGTAAGAGCAAGAATAGAATTTAAGTTGTGTTTGGTGACTTTTAAGGTTCTCAAATTTGGTGAGCCTAGGTACCTTGCGGAGCTTCTCAGGCGCCCACCGGCACACCATGGTGTAGTTGTGCGTCATGACAATGACCCTTTTCGTCTTGATGAACCAAGGGCTTTCCAGCAGTCTTCTTTCTTTGAGAGGTCATTCTCCTACATGGCTCCGAGGTTGTATAACAGGTTGCCGCTGTCCATGAGACAACTGAGTTCTGTTGAATGCTTCAAGAGACAACTTAAGACTTTTCTCTTTGAGAGAAGCTATGATCTTGAGAGAGGTGTCATGACAGATGGCTATAGAGTTTAGGCTATTTTGCCACTGCTAGTGATTGTTAAATGTGTGTTGTATATAAGCCTTCTTTTGATGCATTGATTTTTGTTCTTTTTTCTTTCTCTTTTCGAGCGCTAGTGAATTCTTCGGAAAAATTGGCGCTTATGAGAAATAAGTAACATGCTTATTATTATTATTATTATTAAGTATCGAAAAATTAGCTGCTAAGGGATTCAATTTACCGTCAGCTAAAATGAAACAGGTTATAGCGTATCACATTGACTAGCTAGGAATACAATCAAATTATAGTAACTATCACCGACAATGGTAATTGTTGGAATATGAGCCAACGTCTTACAAAATTAATTCTTTTAATTATATCTCTTTGTGATGACATGGAACACCTGCCTATAATACCAATGCCAAGAAGGAAAATATACTGTAGATACGAGGCTCCAGAAGAGGACAAACTTTTTGAAAAAACACTGAATCACTTATATTTCTCTACCCACAATAAGAGGTTTAATCCTTGGATTGAACCTGAAGATTTGTTCACCCATGCCTCCAAGTAGCTGGGTATTTGTTCACCCATGCCTCCAAGTAGCTGGGTATTTGTTCACCCATGCCTCCAAGTAGCTGGGTATTTGTTCACCCATGCCTCCAAGTAGCTGGGTATTTGTTCACCCATGCCTCCAAGTAGCTGGGTATTTGTTCACCCATGCCTCCAAGTAGCTGGGTATTTGTTCACCCATGCCTCCAAGTAGCTGGGTATTTGTTCACCCATGCCTCCAAGTAGCTGGGTATTGAGATGCTTGATAATGCCCATTGGCTATGTCTGACTTTACGGAAATGTCATGGTTCTAATAAAGGGTTTCTTAGGTCTATTAATTAATCAAACTGAGATGGTTGGTAGGGCGCGACACACAGCATCCACATTCTGTTGCCAATGTGTGTGATGACCCAGGTTCGAATCCCGGTGGATCACATATATGCTTTCATTAATTTCATTGGAGGTGTTTGGTGTTGTGGTGAAATTAATAAAATATAGATTAGTCAGGGAATGTATCTGTGTATTGGATCAGTGACCAGTTACGTTTTCCAACGTATAGTTTACTATGATCCAGGATTCTATTTTCTATTAATTAATATACAAAGGAATATGAAAGAAGACAAGCAAAAACAGACCCAATGAATAGCTTCAGCTCCAGAAAGACTGTGGCCCAAAAAACAAAATTATAGTACTGTACTGTACTGTACTATGAACGGGCGTTTCCGCACCCTCCTCAGCTCCCTGCCTTGGAGTGGCTTCGGTCACCCGGGCTTTTTTAGTGGTAAGCAGGGAGGATTTTGTGGGGGTGCTCGTTAATGGCCTTGGCCTTGCTCGAGACCTTGGGGCTGTTCGGCCAGACAGCCTGGGGAACAACAACAACAACTATGAACGATATTAATACAGTCACATTACTCGGGCACAAACGCAGTCAGTCAGTCGGGGATTCATGGCGAGATATTTATCAAGGCAATATCTAAATGCCTGGACTGTATGGTAATCATGACTGTGTGTGTATATATATATATATATATACAGTCAGGTCGCCCAATACGCGATTCCACAATGCGCGAAAACCCTAATACACGAGTTACCCCTCGAAAATAACCAAAAACATTAATTACGCGAGGTGGTACCACAATACACGAATCGAATGTTAAGAAGGGGCCAAATCCGCTATTCCCGCTTGATACGCGAGCACGGTCTACGTTTCGCAAGGCCCAGGCGTGGCTCCGAAAAGAGAAGAAGAAGAAGGGCATATGCCTGCTTTCCCTCCCTCCCACAGTCCCGCTCATAGCCGTGCGGAGTGACCAAACGTTTGTAGTGCCTGCCACTTTTTTCGCCATGCCACGCCAATATAAGAAGATAACACACAAAATGAAGGTGGAAGTGTTGGATCGCAAGAAAAAAGGAGAAGGAAACTGTGCAATAGGCCGTGCTATGGGCTTGTCAGAGTAAACTGTTCTTACGATTTGGTCAGGGAGGGAGAAGTTGGAGAAAATCGTGAAGTCCTACGGTCCTAGTCCTAGTCCTAGCCTATCTACTGTACTACTAATTTTAAGGTAAGGGTTCATATTTGTATTCATTGTTGTTCTTATATATAGAAGATATAGACTGTACTGTAGAGCCAAAAATTTAGAAAATAGGGCCAAAAATGTCGAAAATAGGCCATAATTGAGAGATGTCACCCAATCTAATTATTCCCATTTAAAGTTAGTTCCACAATACGCGAATTCGCAATACGCGATGCCTCCTGTCACCCCTATTCTCGCGAATTGGGGGTCCTGACTGTATATATATATATATACTGTATATATATATATATATATATATATATATATATATATATATATATATATATACACATACAGCTCGGTCCCGTATAAAGCGAGTTCAAACAATGTGATTTTTGATTAGTGCGAGCAATGAAAATAGGTAACACAAAATTATCAATCAATGCGAATACGATCTGTTATTGCGAGTCGGGTGGCGATTGGGTTAAATCCGGGGAGTTTTCTATTAGTGCGGCCAAAATTTGTACAGTGCGATAAATTTCCCGCCAGACTCGTGGTGTCACTGGTGTTTGAGCAGCTTAGGCACGGAGGGAGGCTGGTCAGTCAGACAATTTTTACCCCGTACTGCGTGACGTTATCTCGCATTATCGGGTTTGTGATCGTATCAAGTGTAGAATTTAAGGTAAGGAAAGGTCTAATTTACCATTGATATGCTATATTTATCATTAACATTTGTTCTTGGTATGTTTGTGTCAGCATCAATAACGATATAAGGAAAGATATTTGTGCTATATGGAGGACCGATCGACTAATTAAGTTTTTCCCCATTGGATACGTTGTTCACATAGTGCAAATTCACATAGTGTTACGCACTGTATAGACCAATTTCTCACACTATGCGGGACCGAGCTGTATATATATATATATAGGCTACATACATACTGTATACACATATAGTTGGCGGCACACAATGGCGGAAGGCGGACGCAAGTTTTGAGGCTCCGGCATATGTTATGGGATGGACAAGTAATTCACGGAATATCGAGTGCATACGGGGCTAGCAAGAAGAGGAAAGATTTAGTGAAGGGGGAGGATATATTGGTGTGGTGGAGGGGTGATATATAGTGTAATAAGAGTGTGTAGTGACGGGACAGCGGTAGGGTTGTGAGTTGTTGAGTTTGTAAACAAACATGGCAGAGGGAATTTCGGGTATGACGGAGTCGGAAGGAAGGTTACAACGTTTTCGGGGATTTAAGAGCACAGATAAGAAGTTAGAAGAGGTTAGTATTGTTGTGAAGGATTTGGAAAAGTGGATGAGTGATACGGAGAAATGGAAGGGGGATATTGGTGAGAAAGTTAAGGCACTGTGTGTAATGTGTGGTGTGATAGGTGGGGAAGGGAATAGGCCTAGCGAAGGAAGTGAATGCAGGCCTTTTTTGGCAGTTAATGAGAGCCTAGAGATGTTATTGAAAAGGGTAGATGAACTGGGAGCAGAGAATATGGCATTGAAGGAGCAGCTGAAGGAATACGAAGGACGTTTCACGGAAGTAAAGGAGTCGACTGCATGGACGGTGGTAGGTAAACAAAAAGTCAAGGATTTGGAGGATATTATGAAAGAGCAAAAGGAAGAAATGAATATGACCAAACAAAGTTTTGAGAGTGCAGTTGTAGGGGTCATGAAGAACAAGGAGAGTGTCGTGAGGGAGGCCATGGACAGGGATAGGGGTGTAATCTTGTATGGAGATATAGAGACTCATATGAATGATAATGGAGTGAGAAAAGTGAGGGATATGGAGACAGTGAAGGAGGTCTTGAAAGGTGTGGATGAGGACGAATATGGATGGGAAGGGCAGGTGGAGGAGATCAGTAGGATAGGTAGATATAAAAGGGGAGAGATGAGACCTATAAGGGTACAGTTTAAAACTAGGGTAGTGGCGGAGACTGTGACAAATTTTAGTTGGAGGCTAAATACAAATGATAAACTGAAACACATAAGACTAAAGAAGGATTTGAGTATAGAACAAAGGAAAAAAATTAAGGAATTACAAGAAAAGGCTGATGAAAATAATGGAAAGTTGGATGAGGAGGAAAAGAGAAATTTTTACTGGAGAGTGAGGGACGGAAAAGTGAGGAAGTGGTTTATAAGAGTAGAAAGGAGGGGGAGATCAGGGAGGGGAGAGAATGTGATGAGAGTTGTGACGGAGGAGGAGAACGGGGTGGAGGTGTCACAGGGAGAGACAGGAGACAAAGAGTCAGACCCAGTAGTGCTAACAGGGGAGTAGGGTACGGACTGGAGGAGCGGGATGGTGTAATTGCTGGAGGAATGGTAGATGGATTAAGGATTATGTTTAGTAATGTGGATGTGTTTACTCAGGACAAGAAAAGAGAACTGATATGTAGGTTGCAGGATGAAGAGGAAAAACCTGATATCATAGCCCTACAGGAAGTAAGACCAAAAAATGTTAGAATTGAGAGGGAACTGGTGGAATATAGTTTGGAGGGTTTTGAGTTATATGAGAGAAATGCTATTAGAGCAGAGGTTGGAAGAGGACTGTTTATTTATGTAAGAAAAGAGCTCAAGGTTAATGAGGTGGATATGAGACAGCAGTATTGTGAGTATTTGTGTATTGAAGTAAATGTGTAAGAGGATCAATTCTAATTGCCCCTATATATAGAAACCCCAATAATAGCAGGGGAGAGGATGATAACCTACTGAAAACAATGGAGGAGATAGATAATAGAGAGAACAAATATAAAATTTTGATTGGAGATTTCAATTTGCCAAGGATCAACTGGGCAAATTGTACTACTCCAGCGGGACAGGGTAGCCTGGAAAATAAGTTTATAGAGAAAGTGAGAGATTGTTTTTTAACGCAACATATTGTAGAGATGACAAGATATAGAGATGGGACGCAGGGGAGTGTACTTGATTTGATTTTTAGCAATGAAGAGGATATAGTGGAACATGTTAATGTGGATAGCCCTATAGGTCGTAGTGACCATGCCTGTATAAGCTTTAGTTGTAACATTAAATCGGAGAGGGATAATAAAAGCAATAGAAAAATATACATGTATGATAGAGCAGATTATGAGCTGCTGAGACGGTGTTTGGACATTGACTGGGGGGAATATTTGAACGGTGAAGACGCTGAAGGAATGTGGAGGAAAATAGAGTCAAACTGGAGAATGCTGTATCCAAAAGTGTACCAGTAAGGGAATATAAGGATAAAACAAAATTGAGGAAAAGAACTAACCCAGAATTGCCAATGAAAAGAAAGCTTTGGATATTGATTAGAAGAAAGAAACGATTGTGGGAAAGATTAAAATTGTTAAAAAAGAACAGGGGGTCTAGTATAGAGGCTAAGGAAGTGGATCTGGAACGCAGACAAATAAACAATAAAATAAGGTGGGAAACAAGGAGGGGGGTGAAGGAGAGGGAGAGAGAGATAGCTAGAAATGTGAAGGATAATCCAAAAATATTCTGGAAGTACATTCAGGAAAAATTAACAAGAAGAGTAGGGATCCCAGAGCTGGTGGGGGGGTTGAATGATGGGAGTAGAGCGGAGACTGATAAGGAGAAAGCAGAGGTGCTGGGGAAATACTTTGGGGGGGTACTAACAGTGGAGTCGGAGGATGCAGTGCCTACTATTCCCATCAAACAGGCACCGGCACTAGAACTAGTAGAGTTTTCCCATGCTAGAATAAGAAGGGCTATAGAAAAAATGAATAGAAGTAAGTCACCGGGACCGGATGGGATACACCCAAGAATCATAAAGGAAGGAGGGGAGATGTTAGTAGAGCCATTGAAAATGTTATTTGAGGTATCGTTTAATACAGGACAAATCCCGATGGACTGGAGAGAGGCGAACATAACAGCTATATTTAAGAAGGGAAAGAGAAATGACCCAGGGAATTATAGACCAGTCAGTTTGACAAGTGTTGTGTGTAAACTAATGGAAACGGTAATTAGAGAAGGAATAATGGATCATATGAAGTCAAACCAACTTTTCAGTGGGAGACAGTTTGGATTCTTGCCGGGGAGGTCGACGGTACTACAGCTAATTAAGGTGGTAGATGATTGGATGCAAATTTTAGAAGATGGTGATGTAATAGACGTGGTATATTGCGATTTTATGAAGGCCTTCGATAAGGTCCCACATAAAAGGTTAATAGAGAAAGTTAGAAGCTATAATATAGGGGAGAAATGTGTGAAATGGATAGAAGCCTTCCTGAAAGATCGGAGACAGAGGGTATTGGTGAATGGATAGGCTCGGGGTGGAGGGAAATTACAAGTGGGGTACCTCAGGGATCTGTGTTGGGACCATTGCTGTTCGTTATATTTATCAACGACTTGCCTGAAGTTATAACTAATGGAAGTGAGGTATACCTGTATGCGGATGACACTAAACTGTATAGAAGAGTGAGGAGTAAGGAAGATATGGGTTTGCTTCAAGGAGATGTGGAGGGCATGAAGGGATGGTCTGAGCATTGGTTAATGCCTTTTCATCCAAAAAAATGCAAGTACATGCGGATTGGGACCAGCAAGATAGACAAGGTAGGATACAGTATGTATGAAGCGATGGAGGAAGTGAGTGCAGAAAAGGATATAGGAGTAGTGATAGATAATAAGTTAAATTTCTCAGAACATTTAGCGGAAAAGATAAACAAAGCCAATAGAATTGTAGGGCTGATAAGGAGGACATTTGTGTCACTTGACGAAGAAATCTTCAGGAATCTATATACAGCGCTGGTTAGGCCACACCTGGAATATGCAAACCAGGTGTGGGCTCCATATATGGTAAAGGATATAGAAGCAGTGGAGAAAGTGCAGAGAAGAGCTAGCAAGCTGGTACCAACGTTGAAGAACGCGGGTTATGAGCAGAGGTTGAGGACACTGGGACTTCCGACACTGGCATATAGGAGAAAGAGAGGGGATATGATAGAGACTTTTAAGATAGTGTCAGGAAAGTACGATGAGGATGTGTGTGAAGGTATCTTCTTGATGCGGGAGGGAACAAGAACGAGAGGACACTCTAAGAAAATTTACAAAGAAAGAAATAGGCTTGAGAAGGCGAAGAACTCATTTTGTGATAGAGTGGTAAATGAGTGGAACGCACTGCCCCAGTATGTAGTCGATTCCGAATCAATAAGGGAGTTTGAAAGTAATCTTGATAAAGCATGGGGAAGACAAGATTTGAAGTTTGATTATAAAACAAAAATACAGAATAGTAAAAATGTTGCGTCTGCTACCGCCGCCGCCAACACCGTGAACGACCGCAGCAGTGCAAGCACTGGTACTGAGCTGGATACACAGGCATAGTTTGCCTTTTTCCAGAGGATCTACTGTAAGAAACTGTAAGAAACTGTATACACAAACACAGTCAATCCTCCACCGAATTCCCTTCCCCTATCTTCTTCCTATCGATGATTTCCAGCGCAGCTTCCCGCGCGTTAATGAGAGGGGGTCGCATAAGTTAATTTACATATTGCCTTCACTTTCCATCCCTGATTCACGTAAATGGGACCAGCCTCAAAATAAAATCTGTCTGGTTCTGAAGCCCTCGCTTGCCTCGACTTTAAATTATAAAAGGATACCCTAAAACTGTGAGGCCAATATGAATGACTGTACTCACGTTCTTCCTCCTCTTCCTGGGTAAGGTCGCGAGGTTGTGGACGTGGAGGCTCGGAAGTCACCGGGTTTTGGCGGGTGTGGCTGCTAACCTGGGGAACGGAGACAAGGATAGCATTGTATTATTCAACAAACAGGTGCAAGGACAAACTATTTAGGGAGGGGCAGGTGCCCAACCCCGAAAGGAGTTGAAATAGGGGAGCTATCCCCCCGCCAAAGGCGGCTTTCTAGGGCCTTTCCTAGCTGATGCTGAGAGGATTGGGCTCTAGTCATGTGGTGATGGGGTGGTCTATCCGAGTGAGAACTGAGCGATCTCTGCCATACCCGTAGCTTACTCTGACTGTTCCTTTTACTTATATATCTTCTAGATCTCAAGTGGCGGCGTCTTTTCCGTGGATTGACCTCCCTACAGCCAACCTAGAAGTTGGCAGATTGGGAGCCAAAGCGTCACATTTTTCCCTTACCCCTCAACTTTCCCTTCATAATTGCTGAGGGCCTTGGGTGGGGATTTGGTTTCCCGGGCGTTTCCGCACCCTCCTCAGCTCCCTGCCTTGGAGTGGCTTCGGTCACCCGGGCTTTGTTAGTGGTAGGCAGGGAGGATTTTGTGGGGGCGCTCATTTATGGCCTTGGCCTTGCTCGAGACCTTGGGGCTGTTCGGCCAGACAGCCTGGGGAACAACAACAACAACAACTATTTAGGGGGGGGTAACCGGCTTTTTTAACCTTTCTCTCCTTTTCTCTCTATCCCTGGCTTGTATCCATTCGGCCCCATTCAGCCTACTTTTTAAAGACGTTTATCCCCATCCAGGTGTCGATTTCTTCCTGGCGAGCGATAGCGAGCCAACATTGTATGGAGAAATCCGGCTTTGCCGGCGACATTTTAGTATAGAAAACTTTACAAATTTAGCTTGCTGTCAAAACAAAAATATATACATGCTGGCTCGCTACCGCTCGCCAGGAAAATATTGACACCTAGATGGGGGTAAAGGTCCTAAAACAGTAGGCTGAATGGGGCCGAATGGATACAAGCCAAAGAGAGACCGCACAAGGGGCATCATGGTGCTAGAGTGGAGAGATCACACAAAATTGCCGAGTTATACTGTACTTGGAGCTTCACCTCTACGACTCCAGCGCTAAGAACCTTGGAGTGAAACAGGATTACTTACACACGCACATAATATAAAAGACATTTCTATTCTATATACTCAGGCCCAATCCCCACTTTCCCTATTTGTTTTCTTTTCTTTTTCCTCTTTTCCCTTTTTCTTTCTTTTTTTGTTTGGGGGGGGGGGGGGCCTGACTCATGACAGTTATGTTATATTTAAAATATATTATTTATAGTCTTAACTGATCTTCTGCTATCATGAGTGTTCCTTGCCTGGTTATTTCAGAAGTTATGCCTTGGTAATGAAGTACAGCATAGGCTACTCTCGGCTATACAAATTCCACGGAGATTTGATACAGTTGGTTGTTGTTGTTCCCCAAGCTGCCTGGCCGAACAGCCCCAAGGCCCCGAGCAAGGCCAAGGCTATAACCGAGCGCCCCCACAGAACCCTCCCTGCCGACCACAATAAAGCCTGGGTGACCGAAGCCACTCCATGGCGGGGAGCTGAGGAGGGTGCAGAAACGCCCGGGAAACCAAAGCCCCACACAGGGCCCTGTGCCCCTCAGCAATTATGAAGAGAAAGTTGAGAGGCAAAGGAAAAATGTGACGCTTTGGCTTCCAATCTTGGTAGATTGGGAGGTCAATCCACGGAAGAGACGCCGTCACTTGAGATCTAGAAAATATATAAGTAAAAGGAACAGTCAGAGTAAGCTATGGGTATGGCAGAGATCGCTCAGTTCTCACTCTGATAGACCAGCCCATCACCAATAACCATCATAAGGTTAAGAAGACTACTGTACCTGACAGACAGACATGTTGTAATACAGTAAGGAAGATTGAACTTCCAACCACATATTATATTAAAATGTAAAACTTGCAAACTAAACAATACAGTTATACAGTTAGAGACTGTGGTGATGGGCTGGTCTATCAGAGTGAGAACTGAGCGATCTCTGCCATACCCATAGCTTACTCTGACTGTTCCTTTTACTTATATATTTTCTAGATCTCAAGTGACGGCGTCTCTTGCGTGGATTGACCTCCTAATCTACCAAGATTGGAAGCCAAAGCGTCACATCTTTCCTTTGCCCCTCAACTTTCTCTTCATAATTGCTGAGGGACACAGGGCCCTGGGTGGGGCTTTGGTTTCCCGGGCATTTCCGCACCCTCCTCAGCTCCCCGCCGTGGAGTGGCTTCGGTCACCCAGGCTTTATTGTGGTCGGCGGGGAGGGTTCTGTGGGGGCGCTCGGTTGTGGCCTTGGCCTTGCTCGGGGCCTTGGGGCTGTTCGGCCAGGCAGCTTGGGGAAAAACAACAACAACAACAACAACAGTTAGAGACTGATGTCAAATACATATTTTTATGATATAATTAATAACACTTACAGCGGGCAATTTAAGGCGCCATACACTGGAGATGATCCACACTTTAAAGCACCTCAAATCAAGAGGATTCACGGAATAAAGTGCCCTAACTCTAGAATATACAGCAAAAAGCACAAATGGCAATGCACCCATTTGAATCAGTATGGAATGTAAAGGAAACAATATAATACTTTATTATAGCCCAGATGTTGTTGTTGTTGTTGTTGTTCCCCAAGCTGCCTGGCCGAACAGCCCCAAGGCCCCGAGTAAGGCCAAGGCCATAAACGAGCACCCCCACAGAACCCTCCCTGCCGACCACAATAAAGCCTGGGTGACCGAAGCCACTCCATGGCGGGGAGCTGAGGAGGGTGCGGAAACGCCCAGGAAACCAAAGCCCCACCCAGGGCTCTGTGCCCCTCAGCAATTACGAAAAAAAAGTTGAGGGGCAAAGGAAAAATGTGACGCTTTGGCTTCCAATCTTGGTAGATTGGGAGGTCAATCCACGGAAGAGATCTAGAAGATATATAAGTAAAAGGCACAGTTAGAGTAAGCTATGGGTATGGCAGAGAACGCTCAGTTCTCACTCCGATAGACCAGCCCATCACCAGGCAGGGGATGGTTGTGACGGTTTGGCTCCCGAAACTGCTCCCCGCGGCCGGCATCCGGTTTTCCTCCACTGGTCGTTGATTTTATCTTCGGCCGTGGAGGGTCGGCAGCCATCTGCGGTTGGCAGCCTCGGGAGGTGGCCCCACAGTGTAGACGCCGCCACATCAGGACCTGTTGTTGTTGCTGTTTCCCAGGCTGTCTGACCAAACAGCCCCAAGGTCTCGAGCAAGGCCAAGGCCATAAACGAGCGCCCCCACGAAATCCTCCCTGCTTACCACTAATAAAGCCCGGGTGACCGAAGCCACTCCAAGGCGGGGAGCTGAGGAGGGTGCGGAAACGCCCGGGAAACCAAAGCCCACCCAAGGGCCTGTGACCCTCAGCAATTATGAAAGAAAAGTTGAGGGGCAAAGGAAAAATATTACGCTTTGGCTCCCAATATATCACAAAATTTAATGCCAATATCATTTGCAGATGACACAAATGTCTTCATAAGTGGTAATAACATTAATAATATATTTGATAGAATGCATAACGACTTGAAAAAATTACTTACATGGACTACCGTAAATAAACTATCTTTAAATATAAACAAAACCCATTATATGATATTTGCAAAAAAGATAAAAAAAAGTTGAGTCAAATATAAATGTACTGTATTACTGTATATGTATGATAAGCCCATACAAACAGTAGAGAGTACAAAGTTTCTTGGTGTGACTATTGACTCGAAATTATCATTGTCCGAACATGTACACAATATAGAAAACAAAATATCTAAAGGCATTGGCATAATATGTAAAGCTAGAAAAACACTGAACGTTCCGACCCTTGTTACCCTCTACAATAGCTTTATTTATCCTTATATTACATATGGTATAAAGGTATGGGGTGCGACAAGTGAATGTCACCTTAAATCAATAATTACTGTTCAAAAGAAAGCTGTAAAAATTATTAGTTCATCATCCTATAGAGAACATACCGAACCACTGTTTAAATCTTTGAAAATACTAAAATGTCATGATTTATAATGAGTACTCGATTGCTAAATTAATGTTTAAAGTTAAAAGAGGTCTTGTTCCGTCCATTATGAATGATATGTTTCCTGCTAACTTTGAACTTCATTACCACTTAACCAGACAACAATTTACATGTACCAGTATGTAGAACCACATTAATGACTAAAATGTTTCGTCACAAAGGTGTCCAAATATGGAATTATATCTCAGATAAGGTTGATAGTCAATGCAGCTTTACATCATACAAAAAAGATTAACGCCTTACGAGCGGGCCCGTCAGTAACTTCTACTACCCGGCAAGCGGGGGGTTTTACCCTAAACGACCTTGTTTCCGTGCTCTTTTTCATGCATAAACAAGAGCCAGAGCGTAATACAATTATGTATCCCTGAAAGGGCGATAATTGAGCTTTCCAATGACACCAGAACCATCCTTCTACGACCACGGGTTCTCTTGCAACGATCGTGCAAGACGAGTGGAAAATCCCTAAAATACGGTAATTTCCTTACATAATTCCCTGTGTAGCGAGGCAGTGAGTGTGGGTGTGTGTGGAGTAGACGTCAGTAGTCGCGCGGGACCCGTGCCGAGCGGTCATGAGCCGACCTACGCTCCTCCCATCGCTCGTCTCTCTCTCAGAGCCATTATTGCTTAAAAATTGCACACGGACTTAAGTCGGGCCCCGCCACATAGTCCTTGGTTCTCTAGCCCGACTTAAGTCCACCCCCGCCAGACAAGGGTTAAAACACTATTTATTGGAAAGGTAAACTCTAAATGTCCTAGTGTATTAATTATATTTATGCTACTATGTACATGCTAATAGTGTTCATAGGCAATTGCTCCGAGTGTATGGGTGCGCCGATGGCTGCATGTTCCTATGGTGTACGTATGGTGTGCCACATGTGTGTAGCACTGTTGCACATGTGTGATATGCGGGCGCTGGCATGGGCGTGCGGACTTGGTGTGTGCGCTTATCTGGGATTTCCTAGATACTGTTATATAATACTTCCATGAAAATTCACCTCATTTTTGTATTTTTTTTGCAGAACTGCACATTCTCCTTTTTCTATTATCAATTAAATTGTAAATTGTACAGATTATATGAGGACATATATGCCGCATGGCATAAAATCCTCTTTGTTATAAATATGCCAGTGTTTTGTTGACATCTCTTTGTAAACAACATGTAACTATTAGTAACAATAAACCTTTTTGAATTGAATTGAATATACCAATCTCTAGGTTGGCAGTAGGGAGGTCAGTCCACGGAAGAGACACCGTCACTTGAGATCTAGAAAATATATGAAAGTACTGTAATCATGAATGCATTCATGAATACTTTTCGTAAAATAATTTTACTCTTTTACTACAGTATAGCTAAGTGTGGTAATGTAGCTTATGCATTGGTTAACTATTTTATGACTGATAACAGACGCTACCTGTATTCATACATACATACAAGTTTAAAGACCGTTTGTCCACAGAGACTGTGGTCACAGTCTTACGTCCTAAATGGCATCTTTCCAGGCGGCCTTGTCAAGGGCTGCCTCTGTTGTCAAGTTCTTTATTTTGAGATCGGACTGGAGCACGTCATTCTAGGTCCAGCACTACGCGCAGCTCCCCCCAAGTTCACAGTCCAGCATTTCTTCACCCAGTTCTGATCATCCATTCTCTCCACATGTCCAAACCAACCAAGTCGGCTCGTGCGCATCACTTCACTGATACTCCTAATGCCCAGATGCCTTCTCAATTCCTCGCTCAATACCCTGTCCCTAAGATTTACCCCACACATCCATCTCACCATTCTCTTCTCATTCCGTTCCATTCTATTGACATCCTCCGCTTTAACTGGCCACGTCTCAATACTGGGATATCAATATACAGTATGTAGTGTAGTAACTAGATATATGGTATGGTATCAATTCAGTTTCCTAGTAGATTTAGTTAGTTACAATAACACGTTAGTTATGTTACTAAGAGTAAAACTTCTCTACTTGAATACAACAACAACAACTTGAATACCGTATATTAAACATTGCTTGATGTTATCTGGTCTTATCTTCTTTGTAGGCATCCTCTTTTCTTCTGATTCCTTTCAATTATATTTACATTTTCTTAATGTCAGATTTATGTAAACCTATCTATTCTATTCTATATACTCAGGCCCAATTCCCACTTTTTTTTTTTTTTTTTTTTTTTTTTTTTTTTTTTTTTTTTTTGGTCTTTCCAACATAAAAGGTGATATTGATTCCACATGGTTGTAGACCAGGGCAAAAGACGAAGAGTGAAAGATAAGGTAGTTTTATAGATTTATGAATATACCTTACATAATAATTTAATTATTATGTTCCTTCCAATAACCAACTATACCCCTAAAATCGATTTATGAAATTTACAAACACATGTGGCAGTCCGTGGATTCGAACCCAGGATGCTCACACCGAAAATCAACACCTTATGCATCGCACCACGAAGGACAAGAGAATGTGACAAGCAGGCAGATTTTCTCTCTATATATATTATCAACTATGGTACTATTGAAAAGTTAATAGTACGATAACTAAAACATTGTATTTTGAAAATGGACGTACAGTAAACTTCCGTTAATCCGAAGGGCAGCGGACCGGCCCTCGTTCGGATTAGTGGATTTTTCGGATTATCGGACTTTACCCCTATGAACCTATGTATGACGAAAACATTGAGACATTAGGCCACCCAAATGACACAATGGTGCACACACACATATCATATGTTCATGAAATCACTTCAAAAGTTTACCATTGTCATTGTAGCCTATTACCTACTTCAAAACATTCAGATTAATGGTCAAAGGAATCTGCTGATATAAACGTCTTCTTCTTCTTCCGTCTACTAGCGAGTTTGTCTTGCTCTTGAAGATCAGATGTGGTTCGGGAAGTAATGCCTTAACAACGGCACTTCCCTGAGAGGTTCTTGTAATTTTTATTTTGTGATTTTCCTTTTGTGACGTGCTCTGTTATATTATATTGTATTGAAAGCACCCTTGTCTTGTTGTCTTGAAAGCATCCTTGGGACGCTCCGATCACTGAACTATAAATAGTAGCGTATCGGAACGTCCAAAGGTGCGTTTTCAAGCTCAAGACTAATACGTCCAAAGGTGCGTTTTCAAGCTCAAGACTGAATGCGCTTGCAGAAAATGCGGTGTAAGCCAGTAGCGCATCGGAGCGTCCCAAGGATGCGTTCAAGAGCAAAACAAACTCTCTAGCAGACGATGTGGAAGAAGAAGAAGAAGAAGGTGTTTACGTTTATATCAGTACAGTCTGGCCTGCCAATACGCGAGAATATGGGCGACACGCGAGGGCGCGGAATGAAAATTCGCGTATTAGCAATAGAGTATTATATGGGAATAAATCGATATGGGCGGCACTGACTCCAAGTTGTCTACTTTAGGCCTATTTATCTCCGTCAATTGCCACAAAAGGTACATATATGTATACATAAACATCCAAATCATAAGAAAATATAACAATAATAATAAACTCACCTTAAAATTAACAGTAAATGTCCAACACGAGTCGGACAGCTGTTGCGCGAGCGTGGACTGAGGGTAGACTGGCGTATCCCACAATGCCCTGCGTGCCTACGTAACTGGCGCGGAATGGTGGGGGCCTCGCGTCTTAGCTGAACTCCCCGGAATTGCCCTTATATCGGGCCCGGATTCGCGTTTTAAAGGTACATCACACGTTTTGAAAGTTTTGGGTATGATTCGACCCCCTCCTCGCGTATAAGGTGAATTGCGTATTAAAAGCTCGCGTATTGGCAGGTCAGACTGTAGCTTCCTTTGACCATTAATCTGAATGTTTTGAAGTAGGTAATAGTCTACAATGACAATGGTAAACTTTTAAAGTGAATTCATGAACATATGATATGTGTGTGCTCCATTATGTGTCATTTGAGTGGACTAATGCCTCAAAAAGGGGACTTTGGGACTTCTTGAAATTCGGACCATCGGGTGAATTCGGATTTGGCCTCAAATTGAAAAATTTGGGCTATTGGGAGATTCGAATCATCGGTCGTCGGATTAACGGACTTTTACTGTATAATAAATAGGCTGTTTTTTTTGTGGTTTTTTTAATAATAGGAACTTTCTCTCTCGGGGAGCATCACATGATCATACGTGAATCTGACAGGATACGAACGATGACAGCTCTCTCTTGCTCTCTCTCTCTGTATTCGCCAGATTACTGAACCCTTAGTAACCTGCACAACCTGCACAACACTTGCCTCCAAGAAACACTACACAAACACCTGGACCTGTTCCTCATGCCCCTCCCTCTCCCAGTCAAATCCCTCGCCTAAAACCCGTCCACCTCTCCTCCCCAACCCACCTAACCTTCCCATATCATCCACTCCCCCCCCTAAAACCCATCCACCTCTCCTCCCTAACCCACCTAACCTTCCCATACCATCCACATCCTCAACTCAACACACCACACCCCATCCTAATCCATTCCAACCCCCATCTCCTGCTCCCCAATCCCCCCCCCCCCCCCCCCCCACCCCACCCCCACATCCTCGTGCAGCAGCACCCAACATACATCGTGCACATAACATTAACATTCTTCAACTGAACATAGATGGCATCAACACAAAGAAACACAAACTCTCACACTTCATCAAACAACACAACATACACATTGCCATCTTACAAGAAACAAAACTCCGCACAACACAAAAAACACCCACATTTCATAATTTCACCACCATCAGACAAGACCGGGCTGTCGGCGGGGGCGGTGGACTCATCACCCTGGTACACAAAGAAATATCATACATAGTAACCAGTGTACAAACCAAATCCCTCCTCCCCCCAAATGATAACACAACAGAAATACAGTCAATTAAAATACGCACTGGCAACAACTCCAACATAACCATCATAAACACATACATCCCTCCCCAAACATCCCCTACAGTACCAAATGAATACAGACCACACTTACAACACATCACAAACAGCCCACACATCATCCTGGGTGGTGACTTCAACGCCAAGACGTCGGCCTGGTTTGTCGACAACCCCGACACAGACAGAGGGCTGGTACTACAAAACCAAACCGATAACCTCATCATCCTTAAAGACATCCATCAACATACCCATATTCCTCACCAAGCCCTCTATAACCCATCATCTCCAGACATCACCTTTTGCTACCCAGAACTCACCCCCACAACATCCTGGAGGGTGGTCAGAACCTTAGGCTCTGACCACCTCCCGATCATTATCACCACCAAAACCAGACTCACCCCAGCTAGCCACAAACACACATACACCAATTATAAAAGAGCTAACTGGGAAGCATTCACAAATGAGACAGAACAACACTTCACAACTCTAAACAGTACACCCATCACTAACATCAACAATGCTGTACACATACTCAATAAAACTATCCAAAACGCTGACAAGAAACACATTCCAAGAGGTAACAGAAAGACACAACCCCAACTTCACACCAGAAATTCAAAACCTCATCAGACAACGCGACATACTGAAACACTCCCCAGCACCCCACACACAAGACATCACACAACAAATTCAAGCACTCAACACCCAAACTAACAACAAAATACAAGAACAACAAAAACTAAATTGGAATAACTTCCTACAAACACTTGATCACAAAACAAACCCCAAAAAACTCTACAAAACACTAAACAGCATCACACTTTCCAACAGCAACACAACACAATCACATGCTGCAATCACAACAACAGACTCTACTCCTTCATGTAAACAACAAGCAAACACTCTCATCAATCACTTTTCACATGTCAGCCACCTAAAACCTCACAAAGACGACCGATGTGTCATCCGACGTAAGAGACAATTCCCCACAGACCCTGACTATACACCCTTCACCAATCACCAGACAAAGCATATCATCAACAATCTCAAGCACTCACCCGCCTGTGGCCTAGACAACATAAGCAACATACACCTCAGACACCTGGGACCACAAGGCATACAAGCACTCACTAACATATCAAACTACAGCTATTCACACAACACAATACCAGACATTTGGAAGCATGGTATCATCATCACATTCCCCAAACCCAACAAAGACCCCACGCTACCCTCCTCGCACCGCCCCATCACACTCCTTTGCTCCCCCTCCAAAGTCATGGAACGCCTAGTATTACAACTAATTACACCTGACCTACCCCTAGCTCCAACACAACATGGCTTTAGGCCACTGCACTCCACAAACACTCTTCTCACAGACCTTACACAAAGAGCTTTCGACGGAATCAACTCAGCTAGACCACCACACAGATCACTATTAGCCACACTCGACATTAGTAAAGCCTTCGATGCCATCCCCCGCCACAACCTAACAAACAAAATCTACAACACAAACATGCACAACAACACAAAAAGGTGGCTGGCCAACTTCCTAGCAGGCAGATGTGCACACGTATCTTTTGCCGGTCAGTCATCTAAAATCAGAAACTTTCCAAACGGAGTCCCACAAGGATCCGTCCTATCGCCCGCACTCTTCAATCTGTACATGCACGATATAACTACACCCAATACGCCCCAAATAAACTTAGACTCCTATGCAGATGACATAACACTCACATGCACACACCATGACCCAAAAAGAGCAACAGATCTCCTTCAACCCTATCTCAACACACTACATGGCTGGTGCACTACAAACAGACTTAATCTAGCCCCAGCCAAATCCACCGCAACCCTGCTCACAAGTTGGACAGGAGAACACGAATACATCCCTCAACTCACCATAAACAACACACCCCTAACATATACACACACACCCAAAATCCTAGGAGTAACATATGATACACATATGACATTCAAACAGCACACCACAAACATTAAAAAGAAACTGACACCCAGACTTAACGCCCTCAGGTCACTTGCTCACACAAAATTTGGACACAACAAAGAAACTACCACCACAGTATATAAACAATACATAAGATCAGTGATGGAATACGCAAGCCCAGCCTGGGCTTCTAACCTAGCTGAAACACATCATAAGACCTTACAGGCTATTCAAAACAAAGCCCTGAAGATCATTACAGGCTGCACAGCTACTGCACCCACAGATCACCTACATCAAGAAACCAAAATCCTCAAAGTCAAAGACCATCTGGACATGAGAGGCACTCAATTCCTGGCAGCAGCCTCCACGAACCAAGACCACCCACTTAACTACATGGCAACACACCCACAGACACCAAGAAATATCAAAACAACACCCAGCACACGGTATCACACACAATTATTGTCCTCTCTCCCTCCCTGCCCACCCCGAACCAACTTCCAGAAGCACATCCATACTCATATCTCTCACCGATCCATCCACTCACTCACAGACAATACGCAGCTGCATGCACGACCTCCCGAAATCCATCCTTCCGAATCCTCCCTTCCTCGCGAGGACAGAGTCCACCTGGCCAGGCTGAGATGCGGACACCATCCAGCTCTCCTGAGCTATCAGAAGAGACTGGATGACTCCGTTGTCGACGCCTGCCCGGGATGTAACACAGCACCCCATACCATTAAACACATCATAGAAGACTGCATTTCACACAACCACTTACGCCAACAACACAATCTACACTCAATGAGAGCTCTGTGGGAACATAGAAGACTGCATTTCACACAACCACTTACACCAACAACACAATCTACACTCAATGAGAGCTCTGTGGGAAAGCCCGATCGTGGCCAGGGACTCGGGGCTGTTCGGCCAGGCAGCTTAGGGAACAACAACAACAACAATAACAACAAAACTTTCATAAAGTACAGTATTTATATTCGTAATCGATGAGACAATATTTCCTTGGGTATTCGTAATAGTACAGTCTCGTAAGATGCGAGTTTATGGTCGATGGATGCGACCGCATCTTACGATTTCACATCTTACGATACACGTAAAAATACGGAAAAACGTCCCGCCTAAGGCTCGCATTTAAAAAAAAATGTTCGCATCTTAACCCTTCCTCCCCGGGCTGTCTTACCAAATGACGGTCGCCCCTACCCGGGCGATATGGCTGAAAAACGTCTAGGCCTAGGCTACCGTATTTATGTTTATTTTCGCTGCTAGAACTTTCCCACTCATCTATAATCGTAGTGCGGTTTTCAATCTGTATTTTGGCATTGAGTAGAGCTCTGTAAATCAACTGGTTCAGTTGTGATGACGATTTCAGTGGAGCCAATATTGCAGAGATGTTGCCAATATGGGGGCTTTTTAGACACTAATTTCGTCATGACGTCAGAACAATAACATTGAGGAGTCTTCTCCTTCTTGTTTTTGGAGGTGCGGTGACGAACGCTTGGGTTTGTTGACAAACGTCGTACGCACAGCGTTCGGACCAAGCTTAATTAGGCTATTAACCCTTCCTATCCGGGCTGTGTTACCCAATGACGGTCGCCCCTACCCGGGCGATATGGCTGAAAAACGTCTAGGGCTAGGCTACCGTATTTATGTTTATTTTCACTGCTAGAACTTTCCCACTCATCTATAATCGTAGTGCGGTTTTCAATCTGTATTTTGGCATTGAATAGAGCTCTGTAAGTCAACTGGTTCAGTTGTGATGACGATTTCAGTGGAGCCAATATTGCAGAGATGTTGCCAATATGGGGGCTTTTTAGACACTAATTTCGTCATGACGTCAGAACAATAACATTGAGGAGTCTTCTCCTTCTTGTTTTCGGAGGTGCGGTGACGAACGCTTGGGTTTGTTGACATACGTCATACGCACGGCGTTCGGACCAAGCTTAATTAGGCTATTAAGCTCATGCCTTAGATAAGGCATACCGGGTATTTGCTCTTCTTTCGTGCTGTCCTTACCTAAGGCAGACCGGGTAGGAAGGGTTAAGCTCATGCCTTAGATAAGGCATACCGGGTAGCAGCCCTTCTTTCGTGCTGTCCTTACCTAAGGCAGACCGGGTAGGAAGGGTTAAGGTTTCTCCTCGGATTTAGCCCACTTTGAGCCTCCGATTCGCAAATTATGGTCAGTCTCGCATCTTAAAATAATTAATTTATTATTTGGGGGTCCTCGCATCTTATGCGAATCGCATCTTCTGATCTCGCATCTTACAAACCCTACTGTACTTGTAGAAATTTTAATTATTCGTATTCATATTTGAATACTGAACTCTGAACTTGTGTATTCACTCCATCCCTGCTATGATTTTTACATTATATATACATATATATATATACAGTAAACCCTCGCTAACTCGGACTAATTCCACTTCCGGACCACTTCCGAGAAGCCCAATTTTCCAAGATGTCCGAAGTCCGACTTATGTCCGACTTAACCCTCCAGCCCCGGCTATGTATTCCATATATATTCCCCGAAATCCGGGGGTTTTGGCCGAAAAACGTCTACGCCTAGGCTACCGCATCTTTGTTATTTGGCTTGCTTCCGCATTCCCGCGCATCCCCAAGCGTAGATCTGTTTCGTACCTGTAGAATGGCGTTAAGTAGAGCTCTCTAAGTCAACTGGTTCAGTTGTGATGATGATTTCATTGGAGATAACTTTATGGCAAAAACAGCCACTTTACACTACTTTTCGATACTTAACAATAACATACAGGCACTCACGAACAAGCGACGCACTCCTTCTTGTGGCCGGAGATGCGGGGCGTCGGTCCAGCCGGCTGTTGTTTACTTGCGTCGGACGTACGCCTCGCACACCAAGCTTACAGGCTTTGAGCTCATGGGTGTTTAAGAGCCCTTCCGGGTAGCTCGGGTGTGTTTTTTATGGGTGTTTAAGAGCCCTTCCGGGTCTGAAGGGTTAAGAGAGGGAAAATTCCAAATTAGAAGAGGAAAGTCCGCATCAGAGAAAATTGAGATCACACTTTTTTCTTTTTTTCTTTACATGTGAAATTCATTATATTAACCCTCTCACATTCTTGACGCAATTTTGAGCCTATTAGGGATACTTTAAAGCCTTTATTACCATCAGGGGTATTTAGAAACCTTTAGTTTAGTTAGTTTAACCTCTGCAATTGTCTTTGAGTTAGCTGTGGGCAGAAAACTAATTTTGGAGAGGTAATTATAAGAGTGAGAGAACTCTATTTCTTATTGCTAATCTGGCAACCTCTGTGTCATATGGTCGTGAGAGGGTTAATGACAAATATGAACCTTATTATGTTTTCAGGGACAGTACAGTACATAGTAATTAATATTAACACAATAATTAAAAGGCACAGGCTTCAATTTATCCTAAAATCACTTAAAACCGAGTGAGAGAACATTGTAAACTGGACACATCCCGCATCTAAAGAAGCATATTCACAAGTTAGAAAGAATCCAGAGAGCAGTTACTAGATTGGTTCCAAGTCTCAGAGAACTGCCATATGAAGGGAGGCTAGACAGATTAAATCTACCGAGTCTAAAAGAGAGGAGAGAGAGGGGAGACATGATAATGATGTACAAATGCACCCGGGGGCTGGAGAGGCTGGATAGGGAGGATATATTAATTATGGATACAGGAATAACTAGAGGCCACAGCTACAAAGTAAAAAGACCTACCTGCAAGAACGATATCAGGAAGTTTAGCTTCCCCTATAGATGTATTGACAAATGGAATGGGCTGGAGGAGGAGGTGGTAGGGGCAAGGAATATCCATATTTTCAAGAAAAAATTGGATAAAAAGTAGACTGAGAGACGGGACAACACGAGCTTAGCTCAACTTCTGTAAACTACAATTAGGTAAATACAAATCCCGTCCAACTCGGAAATTTCCGAGATATACAGGGACATTTCCGAGAGGCCGATGCCATTCCGAGAAGTGCGGGTTTCCAACTAAAAAGAGTCCAAGTTAGCGGGGGTTTACTGTATATTTTTAATTCAAACCTGTTCTCTCCTCCTAACGGCTCGCTGGTCAGCCTGTTCCGCCCACTCCTGCGTGAAGCCTGCATCTCCATCGCCCACGTAGCCGTTCTCCCGCCCCCTCCCTCGTCCCCCGGCCCCAGTGGAGGAGTCGTTGCCCCGTGCCCCTCCTCCACCGCCGGAACTGCCACCAGAACTCTCGCGGCCATTAGAGGTGGAAGTGGTGTCTTCTGAGTCTGCCGCTCCTAGGGTACTGTACATGATGTTGGCTGAAAGAAAAATGAAGTAGGTAAAGTAATTGGAAACAGGGGGGCAAACTGAGCGGAGTGTGAGAGAGAATACCGGAAAATTGCATCAAGCTGTATTGTTTGGGCCATTTAATCACTTTCAGGAGCATAATAGGAACCATGGAGAATAATTTTAACTTGGTATAATAAATAATTATTAAAAACAAGGGACACTCAACTTAGTTCTAAAACAACATGGTCCCAGTTTGCTACCCTACTTGGAAGACATCACAAATTATAATGATAATAATGATGATAAAAGAAAAATATACATGAGCAAATGGATAACCTTACTATCAATAATTATGAAAAAAGATAAATATGTCAGTAGATGTGTGATTCTAAAACCTTAATACTGTAATGATAATAATAATGATGATAAGAGGAGGTGAAGGTGGTGTCTTGTGAATCTGCTGCTTCCAGGGTACTGTACAGTCAAACACAATAATTCACATACAACCTTGCTCAAAAACTGTGTAGTTTTAAGGGGAGATGGGTCGTTTTTCTGCTCCTCTTTCTTCCTCGTGATAAGCCTCATTTGTTTTGAGATTTTAAGACCTTCGGCCCATTACTTTGTCGATATTATGACCTTTCGCCCCATTTCTTTATCAATATTAAGACCTTTCATGCTATTTAGGTGTCGATTTTTCTCCTGGTGAACGAAAGTGAACCTGTAAGTTTGGAAAAATCGGCCTTCGGCCGGAACATTTGTCTGCCGAAAAATGTACAAATTAATCTACTGTAGAAGGGGGATCTAATGGATGTTTTTTAAAGTTTGATAGAGGTCTAGGGATGAAACTAAAAAAAAATAATATAAAAATAAGCAAATGAGCAAATAAATAAGCCCATCCCCCCTTCAGTTCAGACATATACAGTACATGAGACCTTATGAATGATAATGATAAATATAAAAAGTAAATACTGTATATGATCCATAATATTAGAAGTCTTCCGTATGAGGAAAGGTTGAAGAAATTAGGTTTGCATTCGTTGGAGAGATGCAGAGTTAGAGGGGATATGATAGAGGTGTTCAAGTGGGTTAGTGGGATTAACAGAGGGGACATGACAAGTGTACTAAAGCTCAGTGATAGCGAAAGAACTCGTACCAATGGTTTCAAATTAGATAAATTTTGTTTCAGAAAAGATATAGGCAAATATTGGTTTGGTAACAGAGTTGTAGATGGGTGGAATGGACTACCAAGTGCTATAGTGGGATTAAAAATGATAGGGAGCTTTAAGATAAAATTGGATAAGCATATGGACGAGAAGGGTTGGGTGTGAAGGGGGATCAGCCGGGTTGGGCCAATCAGCGCTCTGCAGACCCCCGTAATCCTGCGTTAATCTCTAACCGTTTTGGTAAGATGATCCTCAGGGTATTAGAGTGTTGAGCCTATAATTGGGCTTTGTAATTGGGGTTGTGTGGGACAGGGATCTGCCTTGCTTAGGCCAATCGGCTTTCTGCAGACTCCCATTTTCTTATGTTCTTATGTCTCAGTACTGCATAAACGCTTAGAAAACTTCACTAATACTGATGATGATTAAGAGGACTGTACATGCTTCATAGAGTAGCTATCTATATGACCATTCAGAAAACCTCAAATTAGATAACGATAACAATGATTGATAATACAAAAATGTAAAAGGTAAAATGTCTAATACAGTAGATGAGCCCTGTCAATATTCCACTAATACAAAATATGACGACAATTTAGCCCTTTCTGTACCGGCGACGACTTTTGTATTTTATTCTAGCTATATTTAGACGATTTTGTGTAGTTTTAAGAAGGATCTGTGTTGGAAAAAGGGTTAAGTGAGATAGTTCGAAGCCTGTTAATTGTTGGAGGCCCTTTTTGAACTGAATAAAATTGTATAATACTGTAATATCCAGATTAACCCCTTCATTACCGGTGCTGTCCTTTTTACTTTATTCTGGCTGCTATTAGACAATTTTATTCAGCTTATAAAGGACCTCCAGCAACTAACAGGTATCCAACCATCTCACTTAGCCCTTCTTACTACCACAGATCCTTCTTAAGCTGCACAAAAACGTCTAAATATAGGTAGATTATAACAAAGAAACGTCGCCGGTACAGAAGGGGTTAAAGTTATAAGGACGGCGCCGGTACAGAAGGGGTTAATTTTGACTCACAGGAATAGATAAGCGCCGGGAAGATCTGTTCGTTCCTCTCCTGGGCCGTTTCCACCAAGATCCTGAGTGGGCCATTTGGACACAACACAGCCACCAGATCTGAAGCAGAGAAATCAATGTTAATAAATCAATCATATGATATTTTTATTACAAGGAATATATATCTGTCTCGAGTCGACCAACCGCAGCTAAAAAAAAAAAATGTGCCTGAGTATATAGATAGATAATACATTTTACCTACTGTAACTCAGAAAAGAGAACACTGCAGTCTGAGGCATCCTGGGAAGACCTGGGGCAAGCCTGTTACTGTTTGACTAATAGCGAGGCCTTCCCTTGTGGTTAAGTGCCCCATCAATTACCCCTTCCATTCGTGTAATCATTAGGCTATCATAGTGCAGTTGGGTAGTGTACATGCTTAGATTACTATCCAGTATTCGAGAATGGATAATATATCGTAGGCTTGTGCATAAACCTTTAACTGTCTTGATAGCGTAATGGTTAGTGCGCAGAATTTTGGTGTGAGTATCCAAGGTTCGAATCCTTGGAGTACCACATGTGTTCATTAATTAGGTTTATTTGTAAGTTAATTGGTGGGTTGGTGATAATATGAATATATAAAATTAGACTGGCATACAGTACACCTGATGAGTTTATGTAAAAAATTAATACAAAAATAATTTTTGTGCTACAATTCCTTCAATGGTGTTGTTGTTGTTGTTGTTGTTGTTGTTCCCCAAGCTGCCTGGCCGAACAGCCCCAAGGCCCCGAGCAATTCCAAGGCCATAACCAAGCGCCCCCACAGAACCCTTCCTGCCGACCACAATAAAGCCTGGGTGACCGAAGCCACTCCATGGCGGGGAGCTGAGGAGGGTGCGGAAACGCCCGGGAAACCAAAGCCCCACCCAGGGCCCTGTGCCCCTCAGCAATTATGAAGAGAAAGTTGAGGGGCAAGGGAAAAATGTGACGCTTTGGCTTCCAATCTTGGTAGATTGGGAGGTCAATCCACGGAAAAGACGCCGTCAATTGAGATCTAGAAAATATATAAGTTAAAGGAACAGTCAGAGTAAGCTATGGGTATGGCAGAGATCGCTCAGTTCTCACTCTGATAGACCAGCCCATCACCACATGACTAGAACCCAATCCTCTCAGCATCAGCTAGGAAAGGCCCTAGAAAGCCGCCTTTGGCGGGGGGATAGCTCCCCTATTTCAACCCCTTTCGAGGTTGGGCACCCGCCCACATGGCAGCAGTTAGAGTCTGTAACGACCTGTCACTGTGCCACTTGCAAGATCATAACTCCTACAGAAGAGAAAGGTTTTTTGAAAGAGTCTATGGAGTTCAGCTGTCTAATTGATAAAGGCAATTCATTATATAACCTAGGAGCCACGAAAGAATAGGACCGATCAGAGAAAGAGGACTGCTGGATAGCTACCGGTTCATCAAGACATAGCACATCATCACTGCTTCTCAGGATCGCACCAGAACGTGCCAAAGGGTGTCTCAAGAGGTCAGCAAGATACTTAGGTTCGCCAAACATAAGTGCCTTAACCCTCCCGCCCCGGCTACGCATTACATAAATATTCCCCGAAATCCGGGTGTTTTGGCCGAAAAACGTCTAGGCTAGGCTACCGTATCATTGTTAAGCTGACTGCTTCCCGCATTCCCGCGCATCCCCAAGCGTAGCTGTGTTATTTACCTGTAGAATGGCGTTAAGTAGAGCTCTCTAAGTCAAGTGCTTGATTTGTGATGATGATTTCATTGGAGATAACTTTATGGCCAAAACAGCCACTTTACACTACTTTTCGATACTTAACAACAACATACAGGCACACACGAACAAGCGACGCTCTCCTTCTTGTGGCCGGAGATGCGGGGCGTCGGTCCAGCCGGCTGTTGTTTACATGCGTCGGACCGACGCCTCGCACACGGAGCTCACAGGCTTTCAAGCAATGGTACAATGTTGTACCACCCGGGTTCCTGGGGGCAAAACATAATGGTACACACGTGTACCACCCGGGGTTGAAGGGTTAAAAGTCATAAGACACAAATTAAACTCTATCCTAGCTTTAACTGGCAACCAGTGCAACTCCATCAATGGGCGGGTGCCCAACCCCGAAAAGGGTTGAAATAGGGGAGCTATCCCCCCGCCAAAGGCGGCTTTCTAGGGCCTTTCCTAGCTGATGCTGAGAGGATTGGGTTCTAGTCATGTGGTGATGGGCTGGTCTATCAGAGTGAGAACTGAGCGATCTCTGCTATACCCATAGCTTACTCTGACTGTTCCTTTTACTTATATATTTTCTAGATCTCAAGTGACGGCGTCTCTTGCGTGGATTGACCTCCTAATCTACCAAGATTGGAAGCCAAAGCGTCACATCTTTCCTTTGCCCCTCAACTTTCTCTTCATAATTGCTGAGGGGCACAGGGCCCTGGGTGGGGCTTTGGTTTCCCGGGCGTTTCCGCACCCTCCTCAGCTCCCCGCCATGGAGTGGCTTCGGTCACCCAGGCTTTATTGTGGTCGGCAGGGAGGGTTCTGTGGGGGCGCTCGGTTACGGCCTTGGCCTTGCTCGGCGCCTTGGGGCTGTTCGGCCAGGCAGCTTGAGGAAAAACAACAACAACAACTCCATCAAATATGAAGAAGTGTGGGTTCTTGGAGGTAGATCAAATATGAGCCTCGCTGTTCTATTTAGTATGGACTGAACTTTTTGTAGCAAGTAATTAGGAAGGCCAACCAATAAGGCATTACAATAGTCCACACGCGATAGGACAATTGAGTGAACCAATGTTAGATGACAGCGCTTGTTAAGAAACCGTCTCACTGAATACAAGTTTCTGATTTGGAGATTACAAATTATGATGACCTGATTCTCATAGTTCAATTTAGAGTTAAAGTATACTCCAAGGTTTCGCACTGAGCTTACTGGGTGAAGTTGAGAACCTCCTATATCCAGAGTCACTACCTTTTCAGCATCATTTCGTCTTCTATTTCCATGAATGATAATGATCTCTGTTTTGTTCTCATTCAGTTTGAGTTTCCGCTTTGTCATCTAGATCTTAATGTCAGACAATAAAGATTCCATTTTGGTCTTAGTATCATTAATGTTTTCTATCTTCACATACAACTGAGTGTCATCAGCGTAAAAGTGATAGGCAACACCATGAACATACATACATACATAAAATTTTAAGACTGAGTGTTCCACACATAAGTGCAGTTTCAGTCTCTTGTCCTAATGGCAGCGTTCCAGGCAACCCTGTTAAGGGCTGCTTCACTTGTCAAGTTCTTGGATTTGAGATCGGCACGTATAGTCCGATCCCAGGTCTTCCTCGGTCCACCCCTTGGTGCAGCTCCCTCCACAATCACAGACCTGCATTTTTTCACCCAATTTTGTTCATTCATTCTCTCCACATGTCCATACCATCCCAGTCTACTTGTACGCATCACCTCGCTAATACTCTTTATACCTAAACGTCTCCTCAGCTCAACATTTGTTATTCTATCCTGTAGCCTGGCCCCACACATCCATCTCACCATTCTCATCTCATTACGCTCCATTCTGTTGACATCCTCTACTTTAACGGCCCATGTTTCTGAGGAATACGTCATTGCACTTCTAACACATGAGGCATACACCTTTCCCTTCAGGGGGAGAGGCATTCTTTTCATGGTCAGGATTGGCATAAATTCTCTGAACTTCCCCCAGCCACACCTAATTCTAGCAACAGTGGCAGCCTCGGCCCCACCACCGGCAGAGATGGTATCTCCTAGGTAACAAAACTTGTTCACCAGCTCCAAAGACTCATTTCCAAAATTCACATCCACAGGATCATCACTTAACACAAGCTCGCCTTTGCACACTACACACTCAAATTTCTCTATTTCTGACTTATCCTTCGGCAGGGGCCCCTTTATTCTACTACAGCGCTTACTCCCATGGTGTACCCAACATCGACAGATGCTACATTGAATTGAGTTAACGCCCACTCCCTTTCCACACACTGCACATGGGTATGCACCACTCTTTTCCACATTGCCTCGTCTCAATCTACAATGCATAACCTTGGTTTTGTTAATATCGACTCTTAAACCCTTGCTCGCCATGCCCTCTCTCCACTCTCTGAATTTGGCCTCAGCATCCTGCATACTGTCAGCTATTAGGACTAAATCGTCTGCATAAAACAGTTCCAACGGGAGTCCGCCTCTAAAAACTCTAGACAGCGCCTCCAAGACCATAATAAAGAGGAGGGGGCTTAACACTGAACCCTGATGGACTCCAACACGGACTGCGAACTCATCACTCAGTACACCCTTCACCCTCACCGAACTTCGCGAATCCTCATACATCTTCATTATCACACATGGCATCTAGCAAGGATGCCAAACTACCCCTAGCTCCAACACAACATGGCTTTAGGCCACTGCACTCCACAAACACTCTTCTCACAGACCTTACACAAAGAGCTTTTGACGGTATCAACTCAGCTAGACCACCACACAGATTACTATTAGCCACACTCGACATTAGTAAAGCCTTCGATGCCATCCCCCGCCACAACCTAACAAACAAAATCTACAACACAAACATGCACAACAACACAAAAAGGTGGCTGGCCAACTTCCTAGCAGGCAGATGTGCACACGTATCTTTTGCCGGTCAGTCAGAATCAGAAACTTTCCAAACGGAGTCCCACAAGGATCCGTCCTATCGCCCGCACTCTTCAATCTGTACATGCACGGTATAACTACACCCAATACGCACCAAATAAACTTAGCCTCCTATGCAGATGACATAACACTCACATGTACACACCATGACCCAAAGAGAGCAACAGATCTTCAACCCTATCTCAACACTCTACAAGGCTGGTGCACTACAAACAGACTTAATCTAGCTCCAGCCAAATCCACCGCAACCCTGCTCACAAGCTGGACAGGAGAACACGAATACATCCCTCAACTCACCATAAACAACACACCCCGAACACATACACACACACCCAAAATCCTAGGAGTAACATATGATACTCATATGACATGCAAACAGCACACCACAAACATTAAAAAGAAACTGACACCCAGACTTAACGCCCTCAGGTCACTTGCTCACACAAAATTTGGACACAACAAAGAAACCACCTCCACAGTATATAAACAATACATAAGATCAGTGATGGAATACGCAAGCCCAGCCTGGGCTTCTAACCTAGCTGGAAAAAATCATAAGATCTTACAGACTATTCAAAACAAAGCCCTAAAGATCATTACAGGCTGCACAGCTACTGCACCCACAGATCACCTACATCAAGAAACCAAAATCCTCATGGTCAAAGACCATCTGGACATGAGAGGCACTCAATTCCTGGCAGCAGCCTCCACGAACCAGGACCACCCACTAAACTACATGGCAACACACCCACAGACACCAAGAAATATCAAAACAACACCCAGCACACGGTATCACACACAATTACTATCCTCTCTCCCTCCCTGTCCACCCCGAACCAACTTCCAGAAGCACATCCATACTCATATCTCTCGCCGATCCATCTACTCACTCACAGACAACACGCAGCTGCAAGCACGACCTCCCGAAATCCATCCTTCCGAATCCTCCCTTCCTCGCGAGGACGAGTCCACCTGGCCAGGCCGAGATGCGGACACCATCCAGCTCTCCTGAGCTATCAGAAGAGACTGGATGACTCCGTCGTCGACGTCTGCCCGGGATGTAACACAGCACCCCATACCATTAAACACATCATAGAAGACTGCATTTCACACAACCACTTATGTCAACAACACAATCTACACTCAGTGAGAGCTCTGTGGGAAAGCCCGATCGTGGCCATGGCCTTCCTCAGGGACTCGGGGCTGTTCGGCCAGGCAGCTTAGGGAACAACAACAACAACTATAAAGAGGATCGGTCCCAGAACCGATCCCTGAGGAACTCCAAACAAGAGTCAGAGATGGTATGGTCAGAGATGGTATGGCCAATCACCACACGCTGAAATCTATCTGATAAATATGATTTGAGGAGCAAGAGTGCTCTTTCACGAACACCGTAAGAGTGCAGATCTTTTAACAGTAGGTGATGGGCTGGTCTATCAGAGTGAGAACTGAGCGATCTCTGCCATACCCATAGCTTACTCTGACTGTTCCTTTTACTTATATATTTTCTAGATCTCAAGTGACGGCGTCTCTTCCGTGGATTGACCTCCCAATCTACCAAGATTGGAAGCCAAAGCGTCACATTTTTCCTTTGCCTCTCAACTTTCTCTTCATAATTGCTGAGGGGCACAGGGCCCTGGGTGGGGCTTTGGTTTCCCGGGAGTTTCCGCACCCTCCTCAGCTCCACGCCATGGAGTGGCTTTGGTCACCCAGGCTTTATTGTGGTCGGCAGGGAGGGTTCTGTGGGGGCACTCGGTTATGGCCTTGGCCTTGCTCGGGACCTTGGGGCTGTTCGGCCAGGCAGCTTGGGGAACAACAACAACAACAGTAGGTCATGGTCCACTGTATCGAAGGCCGCAGAAAGATCCAACAAAACCAAGAGAGACGCCTTCCCGTTGCATGTGTTCTGCACCAAGTCATTCTGAATCTTACATAAAGAGGTCTCAGTTGAATGGTATTTCCTATATGCAGACTGAGCAAGAGGAACAGCTTTGTTCTGTTCAAGCAATGGTAACAATTGATCAAGTATGGCCCGCTCAATTATTTTTGAAAGAAATTACAAGTTTGAAACAGGTCGGTAATTTGACATATCCTCAGCATCAAGTCCAGGTTTCTTTAGAAGAGGCACCAATAGAGCTTGTTTCTCTGATTGAACAAAGTTACCCTCCATGAAGCATCTGTTTACAATTTTACAGATGAAATCTGCGACATACAGATAGACAAATGACATCTTGGATACATTAATAGGATCAAGCTTGCAGAAAGTTTTATTCATGTCTCTGACATATCCCACATATGTTGTGGGATGGACAAGTAATTCACGGAATATCGAGTGCATACGGGGCTAGCAAGAAGAGGAAGGATTTAGTGAAGTGTTTGGAGGATATATTGGTGTGGTGGAGGGGTGATATATAGTGTAATAAGAGTGTGTAGTGACGGGACAGCGGTAGTGTTGTGAGTGTTGAGTTTGTAAACAAACATGGCGGAGGGAATTTCGGGTATGACGGAGGCGGAAGGAAGGTTACAACGTTTTCGTGGATTTAAGAGCACAGATAAGAAGTTAGAAGAGTTTAGTAATGTTGTGAAGGATGTGGAAAAGTGGATGAGTGATACGGAGAAATGGAAGGGGTATATTGGCGAGAAAGTTAAGGCACTGTGTGTAATATGTGGTGTGACAGGTGAGGAAGGGAATAGGCCTAGCGAAGGAAGTGAATGCAGGCCTATTTCGGCAGTTAATGATAGCCTAGAGATGGTATTGAAAAGGGTAGATGAACTGGGAGCAGAGAATATGGCATTGAAGGAGCAGCTGAAGGAATACGAAGGACGTTTCACGGAAGTAAAGGAGTCAACTGCATGGACGGTGGTAGGTAAACAAAAATTCAAGGATTTGGAGGATATTATGAAAGAGCAAAAGGAAGAAATGAATATGACCAAAAAAAGTTTTGAGAGTGCAGTTGTAGGGGTCATCAAGAACAAGGAGAGTGTCGTGAGGGAGGCCATGGACAGGGATAGGGGTGTAATCTTGTATGGAGACATAGAGACTCACATGAATGATAATGGAGTGAGAAAAGTGAGGGATATGGAGACAGTGAAGGAGGTCATGAAAGGTGTGGATGAGGATGAATATGGATGGGAAGGGCAGGTGGAGGAGGTCAGTAGGATAGGTAGATATAAAAGGGGAGAGATGAGACCTATAAGGGTACAGTTTAACCCATTGAGACCCAGCGTCGCACGTGATGCGTCGGCAGTGTTTGATCACCAACTCCCAGCGACGCATCACGTGCGTCCGGCATATTAAAATCAGTTACGTGGCTCGTAAGGTAGGAAATGGCGGGAGAATAGGAGGGGGAGGTACCGTAGTGTGTGGGCGAGCCGGGCCGGTAGGTGTGAGCGGGCCAAGACAGCCGCGCGGCCGGTGGTGATGGGCTTAGTGGGGCTACTTTACCCACTTACTTCACCGGGACTTTGGACCTTCATTACTCCTGTCGTATGGGAGCTAGAGGGTTGAGATTTGTGTGAGACACTCCTTAGGATGTACACATTACAATGCCATACTCAGTATTCACCCTAGTGCTGCCGGGCGGGTGGTCATGCGGGGGAGGTGAACTTTCGACCCCCCCCCCCCCAAATGACCGAGGTGAGTATTTTTTTTATTTTTGTCTTCATTTCTCACCTTTCTCTTCCATTTTAGCTAAACAAAAAAAATTGAGGCTCCCCCCCCCCCAAAAAATATCCGAGGTGCTTTTTTTTTTTTTTTTTTTTCATTTCTTATCTTTGTCTTCCATTTTAGCAAACAATAAATAAAAGTGAAAATCGCTTGGGAATAGGATGAACAAAATAATATAACTAGCCGGGGCTCAGCGGGTTAAAACTAGGGCAGTGGCAGAGACTGACAAATTTTAGTTGGAGGCTAAATACAAATGAAAAACTGAAACACATAAGACTAAAGAAGGATTTGAGTATAGAACAAAGGAAAAAAATGAAGGAATTACAAGAAAAGGCTGATGAAAATAATGGAAAGTTGGGTGAGGAGGATAAGAGAAATTTTTACTGGAGAGTGAAGGACGGAAAAGTGAGGAAGTGGTTTATAAGAGTAGAAGGGAGGGGGAGATCAGGGAGGGAAGAGAATGTGATGGGAGTTGTGACGGAGGAGAACGGGGTGGAGGTGTCACAGGGAGAGACAGGAGACAAAGTGACAGACCCAGTAGTGCAACGGGGGAGTAGGGTACGGACTGGAGGAGCGGGATGGTGTAATTGCTGAAGGAATGGTAGATGGATTAAGGATTATGTTTAGTAATGTGGATGTGTTTACCCAGGACAAGAAAAGAGAACTGATATGTAGGTTGCAGGATGAAGAGGAAAAACCTGATGTCATAGCCCTACAGGAAGTAAGACCAAAAAATGCTAGAATTGAAAGGGAACTGGTGGAATATAGTTTGGAGGGTTTTGAGTTATATGAGAGAAATGCTATTAGAGCAGAGGTCGGAAGAGGACTGTTTATTTATGTAAGAAAAGAGCTCAAGGTTAATGAGGTGGATATGAGACAGCAGTATTGTGAGTATTTGTGTATTGAAGTAAAATGTGCAAGAGGATCAATTCTAATTGCCTCTATATATAGAAGCCCAAATAATAGCAGGGGAGAGGATGATAACCTACTGAAAGCTATGGAGGAAATAGATAATAGAGAGAACAAATATAAGATTTTGATTGGAGATTTCAATTTGCCAAGGATCAACTGGGCAAATTGTACTACTCCATCGGGACAGGGTAGCCTGGAAAATAAGTTTATAGAGCAAGTGAGAGATTGTTTTTTAACGCAACATATTATAGAGATGACAAGATATAGAGATGGGACGCAGGGAGTGTACTTGATTTGATTTGTAGCAATGAAGAGGATATAGTGGAACATGTTAATGTGGATAGCCCTATAGGTCGTAGTGACCATGCCTGTATAAGCTTTAGCTGTAACATTAAATCAGAGAGGGATAATAGAAGCAATAGAAAAATATACATGTATGATACAGCAGATTATGAGCTGCTGAGACGGTGTTTGGACATTGACTGGGGGGAATACTAGAACGGTGAAGACGCTGAAGGAATGTGGAGGAAAATTAGAGTCAAACTGGAGAATGCTGTATCCAAAAGTGTACCAGTAAGGGAATATAAGGATAAAACAAAATTGAGGAAAAGAACGAACCCAGAATTGCCAATGAAAAGAAAACTTTGGACATTGATTAGAAGAAAGAAACGATTGTGGGAAAGATTAAAATTGTTAAAAAAGAACAGGGGGTCTAGTATAGAAGCTAAAGAAGTGGATCTGGAACGCAGACAAATAAACAATAAAATAAGGTGGGAAACAAGGAGGGGGGTGAAGGAGAGGGAGAGAGAGATTGCTAGAAATGTGAAGGATAATCCAAAATATTCTGGAAGTACATTCAGGAAAAGTTAACAAGAAGAATAGGGATCCCAGAGCTGGTAGGGCGGTTGAATGATGGGAGACAGCAGAGGTGCTGGGGAAATACTTTGGGGGGGTACTAACAGTGGAGTCGGATGATGCAGTGCCTACTATTCCCATCAAACAGGCACCGGCACTAGAAATCATAGAGTTTTCCCATGCTAGAATAAGAAGGGCTATAGAAAAAATGAACAGAAGTAAGTCACCGGGACCGGATGGGATACACCCAAGAATCATAAAGGAAGGAGGTGAGATGTTAGTAGAGCCATTGAAAATTTTATTTGAGGTATCGTTTAATACAGGACAAATCCCGATGGACTGGAGAGAGGCGAACATAACAGCTATATTTAAGAAGGGAAAGAGAAATGACCCAGGGAATTATAGACCAGTCAGTTTGACAAGTGTTGTGTGTAAACTAATGGAAACGGTAATTAGAGAAGGAATAATGGATCATATGAAGTCAAACCAACTTTTCAGTGGGAGACAGTTCGGATTCTTGCCGGGGAGGTCGACGGTACTACAGCTAATTAAGGTGGTAGATGATTGGATGCAAATTCTAGAAGATGGTGATGTAATAGACGTGGTATATTGCGATTTTATGAAGGCCTTCGATAAGGTCCCACATAAAAGGTTAATAGAGAAAGTTAGAAGCTATAATATAGGGGAGAAATGTGTGAAATGGATAGAAGCCTTCCTGAAAGATCGGAGACAGAGGGTACTGGTGAATGGAATAGGCTCGGGGTGGAGGGAAATTATAAGTGGGGTACCTCAGGGATCTGTGTTGGGACCACTGCTGTTCGTTATATTTATCAACGACTTACCTGAAGCTATAACTAATGGAAGTGAGGTATACCTGTATGCGGATGACACTAAGCTGTATAGCAGAGTGAGGAGTAAGGAAGATGTGGGTTTGCTACAAGGAGATGTGGAGGGCATGAAGGGATGGTCTGAGCATTGGTTAATGCCTTTTCATCCAAAAAAATGCAAGTACATGCAGATAGGGACAAGCAAGATAGACAAGGTAGGATACAGTATGTATGAAGCGATGGAGGAAGTGAATGCAGAAAAGGATATAGGAGTAGTGATAGACAATAAGTTAAATTTCTCAGAACATTTAGCGGAAAAGATAAACAAAGCCAATAGAATTGTAGGGCTGATAAGGAGGACATTTGTGTCACTTGACGAAGAAATCTTCAGGAATCTCTATACAGCGCTGGTTAGGCCGCACCTGGAATATGCGAACCAGGTGTGGGCTCCATATATGGTAAAGGATATAGAAGCAGTGGAGAAAGTGCAGAGGAGAGCTAGCAAGCTGGTACCAACGTTGAAGAACGCGGGCTATGAGCAGAGGTTGAGGACACCTGGGGCTTCCGACACTGGCATATCGGAGAAAGAGAGGGGATATGATAGAGACTTTTAAGATAGTGTCAGGAAAGTACGATGAGGATGGGTGTGAGGGTATCTTCTTGATGCGGGAGGGAACAAGAACGAGAGGACACTCTAAGAAAATTTACAAAGAAAGAAATAGGCTTGAGAAGGCAAAGAACTCATTTTGTGATAGAGTGGTAAATGAGTGGAACGCACTGCCCCAGTATGTAGTCGATTCCGAATCAATAAGGGAGTTTGAGAGTAATCTTGATAAAGCATGGGGAAGACAAGATTTGAAGTTTGATTATAAAACAAAAATACAGAATAGTAAAAATGTTGCGTCTGCTACCGCCGCCGCCAACACCGTGAACGACCGCAGCAGTGCAAGTACTGGTACTGAGCTGGATACACAGGCCTAGTTTGCCTTTTTCCAGAGGATCTACTGTAAGAAACTGTAAGAAACTGTATAACTAATCATTTTACTTGTGTCCACCGGATGGAACGATGAAAGGATACGATTAATTACATGTGGAGGTTGGAAATCCACCGAAAACTCGTCATTGATCAATGTGTTATCTAACTAATTTCTAATGCATGTTATCTTAGTCGTGAAAAATTAAGGCAAATCAGAGGCCAGTCGAGCGCTTGGCACGGAGACAGGACAGGGAGCCATGTTCTTCCGACCCAACAAACCATTTACAACCTCAGCAAGCTTCTTTTGATCATTGCCACAGGACTCGACTCTGTTTTGATAATACTTAGACTTTTCAGCTTTCACTGCACATACTACATCTTTTCTTGCCGATATATATTCCAGTCGAGTTTCCTCCATTCGTTGCAAGCGCCACTTTCGTCCTGCTCTCCTACGTTGTCTGCGGAGAGAGTTAACTGGTGGGCCATACCAAGGTGCGTCAACACGCACAATAATTGTCTTCACAATCTCCGGGCAATGATGATCAAAGACAGATTGAAGTACCCTGTTATGAATCTCAGTTAGTTCATCGGATGAAAGAACAGAGCAGCTGATGGCATTTTGAGACTGGCCAATTTCATGGCAAATTTGCTCTTGATCAATATTTTTGTAATTTCTGAACCTAATTTCCTTTTTATAGAAAGACTTTGGATACGCTGATATAAAAAGTAATTAAAGCATGGTCAGAGACTGCAGGATCTATCGGATCAACTTCAATGCCCGACACACGATTGCAACCAACTGGAGATAAAACCAAATCAAGAATGTGCCCACAAATATGAGTCGAGTGGGACACATGGTTGACAAAATTATTATGACCAATCAATTCAAGAAATTCAGAAGAAAAGGGCTTCAAAGATGGATTATCAATCCAATAATTAAAGTCACCACAGATCAGCAACCCACCAGTCTTACTAGCAAATGCCTCCAAAAACTGACCAAACTCATCCATGAAGTTTCTATCTGTACCTCGATGACCTGGTCGATAGATAGTTGCAATTCTAAAGGTTTGCTGACGATGGTTAATTACTACTTCCAGGAGTTCAAAAGAAGATGGGACAGGAACATAGTATGAGCGAGAAATACTTGTGATTGCGAGAGAATAAATAAGCGCTACGCCTCCACCAGGGCGTACCACCTGCAGAAGGTCTAGGCGCGCTAATTATGGAGTATGATTTGGGCAAAGCACTGCGGATAATCTGGATGTCGGATTCACACAACCAAGTCTCTGTCAGGCACAAGACATCGAGCTCAAATTCACTTAAAGTCTCAATTATATGATCCATCTTGTTACAAAGGGAATGAATGTTTAGCAAACCCACTCTTAACTGATTCCGAGGAGGTGTTAGGAGTTTTTTTAATCAGTGAAGTTCGTATTTTCAATTAATTTCTTACGCTGAGAAATGATAATCGGGCAGTGCCTGTCAGATGCAAAGTATGTGAAAAAGAAATTATATTCATCATCTTCATCTGTATCACTTTTATTTATTCCTTGGAAATCGTCACTATAGGCACACTGACATCATATTTCATTCATTATTTCCTTTCATATATCGATTAGGTAAAATATGATGAGTAAATACATAAAGGATAGGCACCAAAAATAACTTACAGTAGTTATGCTACATCAGTAAAAATGGACAATAAATTGAGTACGGTACAGTAAAAGTTTGTTAACCCTCCTGGCCCGGGCTGTATCTCCAAAGGACAGGGTGGGCTACCCGGGCGATCTGGCCGAAAAACGTCTAGGCCTAGGCTACCGTATTTTAGTTAATTTTAACTGCTAGAAATTTCCCACGCATCTATAAATGTAGTGCGGTTTCCAATCTGTAGACTGGCATTGAGTAGAGCTCTCTAAGTCAACTGGTTCAGTTGTGATGACGATTTCAGTGGAGAGCATTTTCAGGCGATGTTAGCAACACGACGATCTTTTCACTACTGAAACAACGACATACAGACATACAATAACAAACGAGTCTTCTCCTTCTTGTTTTCGGAGGTGCGGTGACGCAACGATCGGCTTTGTTTACATGCGTCGGACGCACGGCGTTCAGACCAAGCTGAATAGGCTTTCAAGCATAAAAGTCCTGAAAGGACACCCGGGCACCTGCCCTTATTTCGTGGTGTCATTTTAAAATGACAACCGGGCAGGAAGGGTTAATCCGAATACAGTATAGATAATCCAAAAATCCCAACACTGTACAGGTAGTCTGAATTTTTAAAGATCAGAATTAATTATGTTGGACTCAGCAGGTGCAGAGCCTATGATAGACACTTGGTGACTTAAGGGGGTCACCGGCTTTTTTTTTCTCTCTCTCCTTTTCTCTCTTTCCCAGGCTTGTATCCATTTGGCCCCATTCAGCCAACTGTTTTAAGACTTTTATCCCCATCCAGGTGTCAATTTCTTCCTGGCGAGCGATAGCGAGCCAGCATTGTATGGAGAAATCCGGCTTTGCAGGAGAAATTTTTCTATAAATGTTTTTACAAATTTAGCTTGCTATCAAAACAAAAATATATATATGCTGGCTCGCTATCGCTCGGCAGGAAAATATTGACACCTGGATGGGGGTAAGCCTTAAAACAGTAGGCTGAATGGAGCCGAATGGATAAAGCCAAAGTGAGAGGGATAGAAAGAGAAAAAAAGCGAGGTGGGCTACCTTAATGATACCATTGGCAGAAATTTGGTCATCTGACTGCCGAGTGTTCTAGGAAGTCACCTCCTCCTGTCTGTGGTTTCTGTGCTGGTGAACACGATACTAAAAACATGGCAAGAAAAATCCTCTTCTTGTTGTACAAACTGTTCTGCTCTGCCTGATGCCCCACAATCAGTGCATCATTTGGCATTCAGCAAGGATTGCCCAATAATAATTTCACAACGTAAGAAGGTAATGGAAAATACTGCACAGATTAACCCGGCGAGCCCCGGCTAGTTATTAATAAATGTACTGTACCACCAGAAACCAGCCGGTTTTGAAAAAAAAAAAAAAAATCCAGAAACAATAGCGAATGGGTTAGGAATGAAGGAAAAACCACGAAAAAACAATAAAAAAACTCAAAAAATGGTCCTACAGAGCCCCCGAAAACGAATTTTACAAGAGTAAAAAATTGAAGGCAATTTCCCCCCAAAAAAACATGTTTTTGCACGCTCACGCGCACGCGGTTGGACTTTGAGAGTTTTCAACCATCGGCATGGGTGCGTGGGATACTTACACAGTTCCCATACAAATCTGAGCCCTCTAGGTAGAGCCACTCTGAGCCTTACGACTGTGCTAAAAGGGTGACTCGTCAGGCGAGTCGCTGGGGTTTGGCATTACATACATAGGTGACTCGTCAGACGCGTCGCTGGGGCTGGCCGGGTTAAAGTACTTAACCCTTCCTACCCGGGCTGCCTTAGGTAAGGACAGCACGAAAGAAGGGCCGCTACCCGGTATGCCTTATCTAAGGCATGAGCTTAATAGCCTAATTAAGCTTGGTCCGAACGCCGTGCGTACGACGTATGTCAACAAACCCAAGCGTTCGTCACCGCACCTCCGAAATCAAGAAGGAGAAGACTCCTCAATGTTATTGTTATGACGTCATGACGAAATTAGTGTCTAAAAAGCCCCCATATTGGCAACATCTCTGCAATATTGGCTCCACTGAAATCGTCATCACAACTGAACCAGTTGACTTACAGAGCTCTACTCAATGTCAAAATACAGATTGAAAACCGCACTACGATTATAGATGAGTGGGAAAGTTCTAGCAGTGAAAATAAGCATAAATACGGTAGCCTAGGCCTAGAAGTTTTTCGGCCATATCGCCCGGGTAGGGGCGACCGTCATTAGCTAAGACTGCCCAGGTAGAAAGGGTTAAGAAAAAAAAAAAAAAAAAACGAAGAGCAAACCTCAATGAGTCTGATGATCATAGGACTTTTAACCCTTCCTGCCTGGTTGTCATTTTAAAATGATACCGCGGCAGATGGGCAGGAGCCCGGGTGTCATTTTAAAATCTGTAAGCTTGAAAGCCTATTAAGCGTGTTTTGAAAGCCGTGCGTCCGATGCATGTAAACAAAGCCTGTCTTTGCGACACCGAACCTCCGAAAACAAGACGGAGACTTCGGATCAATGTTGTTGTTGTATGCTATGACGAGATTAGTGTCTGCAAATGTCCGATATTGCTAACATCGCATCGAATCTCTCTCCACGGAAATCATCATCACAACTGAACCAGTAGACCTAGAGAGCTCTACTCAATGCCAGTTTACAGATATGAAACAGGACTACGTTTTGAGATGTTTGCGAATTCTCTAACAGTTAAAATAACAAAGATACGGCTAGCCTATTACAATGTTTTTCGGCCATATCCCCCGGGCTCTCAGTGCTGTCATTTAGAAAGATGCCCTGGCAGGAAGAGTTAAACTCTCGTTCTGTCCGAAATCAAATGGAATTAATTAATGAGAGTCGTTGGGAGAGGGGCTAAGGTAAGACTCAACAAACAACATTAAAAGTCAGGATTCATATAAATGTGTCTTATGACAAAAAAACTACGGTATTAGTTCTTTATGTAAATGTCAGTACTGTATCTTAATTTTATGAATTAGTTTGTTGATATTATATTTCACATTGCAATACTGTACTTAGTTTGCTGGGGATATTATTTAGATTTTATCATTGTTACTGATCCATCCATGATGTCATAATGGTATTGCCATATTAACCAGTTGTTAACCCTCTCACATCCTGACGCAATTTTTGAGCCTATTAGGGATAATTTAAAGCCTTTGTTACCGTCAGGGGTATTTATAAACCTTTAGTTTATTTACTTCAACCTCTGCAGTTGTCTTTGAGTTAGCTGTGGGCAGAAAACTAATTTTGGAGAGGTAATTATTAGAGTGAGAGTAATCTATTTCTTATTGCTAATCTGGCAACCTCTGCGTCATAAGGATGTGAGAGGGTTAATATTTCTTACAGTTTCTTACAGTAGATATTATATTCGTTAAAATAACGCAGTCAGCTGTAATAGGTACCGTAAAACCGTGTAACTTCGGACATTTTTCGAGTTTTTTTAACGATATCTCCTGACTGTAAACACATTATAGAGATATAACTAGGTCAAGTGATGTGTGGTGATAGTGCGCGGTAATCCAGGAAGCCTCCTAAAATTATCCCCCATAATAAGAGAGCTATCCTTATCCTAAATGGTGTCCGAAGTCATCTTGAAAAGTGGCTGACTTCGGACATAACCTCGGACATACAGTGATTTCTTATGGAAAATGATTGCCAAGAAAGCTGGGATGGCTTCGGACAAGCGGAGGGGAACTTCGGACATACGTTCGTGGGTTTATTTCATTCATTTTTCGGCTCCTATTTTATATGAATATTTTATTATTGCTGCTTATTCCTGTCCGATGTCTTACTGGAAAATGCACAGTCAATACTTGTAGGCCTGTATAATTAGTATAGGAGGGGGTTATATAGGATGTTTAACAAATATTCTTTTTGGATCTGTTCTCGTTAGGCATTGAACTCGCTCTTAGGTGTGAGCATCCTGGGTTCGAATCCACGGACTGCCACATGTGTTTGTAAATTTCATTAATCGATTTTAGGAGTATGGTTGGTTGTTGGAAGGAACATAATAATTGATATTGGTTCAGGAGTAATTTATCGAGAGGACTTCCCTAAGTGGTTAAGGCCCCATTAATTGCTCTTTCCATTCACATATGCATAGCCTACATGAGTTGCAGTTGGGATGTGTGTACATGCTTAGATTGATATGCAGGATTCGAAGTTGCATAATAAATCGTAGGCAGTGTCCACCAACCTTTAACTGTCTTCGTGGTGCGATGTATAAGGTGTTGATTTTCGGTGTGAGCGTCCTGGGTTCGAATCCACGGACTGCCACATGTGTTTGTAAATTTCATTAATCGATTTTAGGAGTATGGTTGGTTGTTGAAGGAACATAATAAAATATTGAGCAGGAAAAATAACCAATGGTGTCAAATCAATAACTCTAAAATTAACTAGGCCTAGTGAAAATATATAGGTAGGCCTATGTGTACTCTATCACTGCATATACATTTTTATGAATTTGAGCATTTTTATAGGTATAACGTATGTGTTGGTGTTTCTTACGGCAGATAATAATTTTTTTGGACAAGATATATGTCTCTCCTAATTTATATATATTATATATCCAGAATTATCCTAAATACATAAATCGGTTAGCATATTATCGTATTTTTATGGGTTTTTGGACTCAGAGAATGATTATTTGGTCTTTAACCACCATTTTAATGATTCTTACATTACAGTTTCTTACAGTTTCTTACAGTAGATCCTCTGGAAAAAGGCAAACTAGGCGTGTGTATCCAGCTCAGTGCCAGTACTTGCACTACTGCGGTCGTTCACTGTGTTGGCGGCGGCGGCGGCAGACACAAATTTTTTAGTATTCTGTAATTTTGCTTTATAATCAAACTTCAAATCTTGTCTTCCCCATGCTTTATCAAGATTACTTTCAAACTTCCTTATTGATTCGGAATCGACTACATACTGGGGCAGTGCGTTCCACTCATTTACCACTATCACAAAATGAGTTCTTTGCCTTTTCAAGCCTATTTCTTTCTTTGTAAATTTTCTTAAGAGTGTCCTCTCGTTCTTGTTCCCTCCCTCATCAAGAAGATACCTTCACACACATCCTCATCATACTTTCCTGACACTATCGGAAGTCCCAGTGTCCTCAGCCTCTGCTCATAGCCCGCGTTCTTCAACGTTGGTACTAGCTTGCTAGCTCTCCTCTGCACTTTCTCCACTGCTTCTATATCCTTTACCATATATGGAGCCCACACCTGGTTCGCATATTCCAGGTGCGGCCTAACCAGCGCTGTATAGAGATTCCTGAAGATTTCTTCGTCAAGTGACACAAATGTCCTCCTTATCAGCCCTACAATTCTATTGGCTTTGATTATCTTTTCCGCTAAATGTTCTGAGAAATTTAACTTATTGTCTATCACTACTCCTATATCCTTTTCTGCATTCACTTCCTCCATCGCTTCATACATACTGTATCCTACCTTGTCTATCTTGCTTGTCCCAATCCGCATGTACTTGCATTTTTTTGGATGAAAAGGCATTAGCCAATGCTCAGACCATCCCTTCATGCCCTCCACATCTCCTTGAAGAAAACTTACATCTTCCTTACTCCTCACTCTTCTATACTGCTTAGTGTCATCCGCATACAGGTATATCTCACTTCCATTGGTTATAACTTCAGGTAAGTCGTTGATAAATATAACGAACAGTAGTGGTCCCAACACAGATCCCTGAGGTACCCCACTTGTAATTTCCCTTCACCCCGAGCCTATTCCATTCACCAGTACCCTCTGTCTCCGATCTTTCAGGAAGGCTTCTATCCATTTCACACATTTCTCCCCTATACTATATCTTCTAACTTTCTCTATTAACCTTTTATGTGGGACCTTATTGAAGGCCTTCATAAAATCGCAATATTCCACGTGTATAACATCACCATCCTCCAGAGTTTGCATCCAATCATCTACCACCTTAATTAGCTGTAGTACCGTCGACCTCCCCGGCAAGAATCCGAACTGTCTCCCACTGAAAAGTTGGTTTGATTTCATATGTTCCATTATTCCTTCTCTAATTACCATTTCCATTAGTTTACCCACAACACTTGTCAAACTGACTGGTCTATAATTTCCTGGGTCAATTCTCTTTCCCTATAGCTGGTATGTTCGCCTCTCTCCAGTCCATCGGGATTTGTCCTGTATTAAAAGATACCTCAAAGTATTATGAATTATTTTCATAGAGCAAATAATAACAAACGATTTGTTTGTTCCATGTCCGAAGTTACCATTTTTTTGTGTGGAAAACACAATAGGTTAAATTATAGTGTTCTAGCTAGAGCGTTATACAAGTGTAACAAATTTCCTTTGGTGGATGTTGTCTCTGGTAATTTTACTACAAAATTATATCAGTCACAACATCATTCATACAAACAAATTTCTTCAGGGTGATAGAAGTTTGGCAGGGTAGCGAAAAATGTACAAATTTTCGTCATATATATAATATTTTTTTGGTGTACATATACTTATGTCAGTTCCCTAGGGCTTTTACATGCTCTTCCTTTGTCATTTCTCTAAACGGACCCCACAAAAAAAAAAAAAAAAAAGTTTCCATTATATTATGACAATGGCTAATTACTTATTATCGCCGATGTCCGAAGCTACGACCCAAGTCCGAAGCGACCCGGTTTTACGGTATATATTCTACAAGTTTATAATTGAATAGTGTGGAGTTCACAAACAGCAATCAAGTTGTCGGTGTCAGAGGGCCTGGCAATAGAATTGCATAAATTCAGAGTAGTTCTGTACAAAAAGATCCTTAGAACATATATAGCCTACCGTATCAGTACCACTGGCTATGGCTATAATCTATGCGCTGTAAGTAGGCAAGACATCATGACCTCTAAACTCTGTAACTCAAAAACAACTAGAGCAATCAAGCTAATATGTCTACCATTTGGGAAGAGTTAGTCAAGGAATAGATGTGGAAATTTACAGCCAATTTGCTCTAGCCCTTTTTGAGTTACAGAGTATAGAAGTTATGATTTCTCGCCTACTTACAGCGAATACACTATAGTATTTTGGGGAGAATATGCAGGATACCTATACTGTAAAGGGATTTTTTTTTTTTTTTTTTTTTTTTTTTTTAAATATTACTTTAACCAGACCACTGAGCTCCATAAAAGGACTCTCATAGGGCTGGCCCGAAGGATTCGATCAAGATATATACGGTAACTAAACGAGTCAAGATAGAGAGGGAAGGGCAGTAGGGGAACAAATCGAGGAAGGCGAAGATATGCAGACATTTCTCGCCAATTCACCAGTTCAGCCGGATCATATGAGCTCCACATCAGAGCTCTTATAGGGCAGGGCCGAAGGATGAGGGAAGAACTGCTACACCACAACACCAACCAAGAAGTGATCAGGGCGAAGAATGAGAGGTCAGGTCAAAGGTAGAAAACATCACATCGAGAAGCAAAAAATGCATTACCGAATGGAATCAAGTCAGTCCGGCCACATCAGCAACCGAAGAGACAAATCAGGTCAGGAGTCTGCTACCTAGCCAGGCCAGGGAGACATGAGATATAGGCTGCCCGAGGACAGCCGAATAGGACAGAATAAGAATAGAAGGGGAAAAACATAGAATGCGGAAAGAAAAACTACTCAAAATTAGTCAAGCTGAGGACAAAAGCTCGAGGGGAGAGGGAGGGAAACAATCACATCCCACCCCCATCAAGCCCCAGTCGCCGGCCCCGAAGCCCCCCCAACCGCGACAAGGAGAGTAGTACCAAGGGGGGATAACAGAGTAAAAAGTAGTAAGTCAACTTACCCCAGATAGAAATGACAGCCAGGACCATCCAGAGGGTGTATTCGGGGAGGTACTTGATGAACATGAGGGACATAAGTGAGGCGATGAAGATGAGGTATGCCTGCTGCAGCCTAAGGGGTCCCTGCCAGTGGATGCACACCATGCCCACCACACCAAAGTTCCACACACTGAGGCCCACCGTGATCCAGTCCATCCCTATGTTGTAACCCCTCAGCAGCTCCCTGGACAAGTAAAGGTTATATTGTAATTCATATTTTTAACTTGCTCATGTAGTAATGTACACCCTATGTGGTGGATTGTGTTCTTTTATTTATAAATTATTATTTTACTTGAGCGTTGTTTCCACATAGCAATTTTGATTAGTTGTTTTGTCTTTTTACTGTGTTCGTATAAGTTTATCTTACAGTTTCTTACAGTTTCTTACAGTAGATCCTCTGGAAAAAGGCAAACTAGGCCTGTGTATCCAGCTCAGTGCCAGTACTTGCACTGCTGCGGTCGTTCACGGTGTTGGCGGCGGCGGTAGCAGACGCAACATTTTTACTACCTGTATTCTGTATTTTTGCTTTATAATCATACTTCAAATCTTGTCTTCCCCATGCTTTATCAAGATTACTTTCAAACTTCCTTATTGATTCAGAATCGACTACATACTGGGGCAGTGCGTTCCCTGATTTACCACTCTATCACAAAATTAGTTCTTTGCCTTTTCAAGCCTATTTCTTTCTTTGTATTTTCTTAGAGTGTCCTCTCGTTCTTGTTCCCTCCCGCATCAAGAAGATACCTTCACACACATCCTCATCATACATTCCTGACACTATCTTAAAAGTCTCTATCATATCCCCTCTATTTCTCCTATATGCCAGTGTAGGAAGCCCCAGTGTCCTCAACCTCTGCTCATAGCCCGCGTTCTTCAACGTTGGTACTAGCATGCTAGCTCTCCTCTGCACTTTCTCCACTGCTTCTATAATATTATCCTTTACCATATATGGAGCCCACACCTGGTTCGTATATTCGAGGTGCGGCCTAACCAGCGCTGTATAGAGATTCCTGAATATTTCTTCGTCAAGTGACACAAATGTCCTCCTTATCAGCCCTACAATTCTATTGGCTTTGTCTATCTTTTCCGCTAAATGTTCTCAGAAATTTAACTTATTGTCTGTCACTACTCCTATATCCTTTTCTGCATTCACTTCCTCCCATCGCTTCATACATACTGTATCCTACCTTGTCTAAATCCGCATATACTTGCATTTTTTTGGATGAAAAGGTATTAACCAATGCTCAGACCATCCCTTCATGCCCTCCACATCTCCTTGAAGCAAACCCACATCTTCCTTACTCCTCACTCTTCTATACAGCTTAGTGTCATCCGCATAGAGGTATATCTCACTTCCTTTAGTTATAACTTCAGGTAATTCGTTGATAAATATAACGAACAGTAGTGGCCCCAACACAGATCCCTGAGGCACCCCCACTTGTAATTTCCCTCCACCCCGAGCCTATTCCATTCACCAGTACTCTCTGTCTCCGATCTTTCAGGAAGGCTTCTATCCATTTCACACATTTTTCCCCTATATTATAGCTTCTAACTTTCTCTATTAACCTTTTATGTGGGACCTTATCGAAGGCCTTGATAAAATCGCAATATACCACGTCTATAACATCACCATCCTCCAGAATTTGCATCCAATCATCTACCACCTTATTAGCTGTAGTAATGTCGACCTCCCAGGCAAGAATCCGAACTGTCTCCCACTGAAAAGTTGGGTTGATTTCATATGCTCCATTAGTCCTTCTCTAATTACCGTTTCCATTAGTTTACACACAACACTTGTCAAACTGACTGGTCTATAATTTCCTGGGTCATTTCTCTTTCCCTTCTTAAAAATACCTGTTATGTTCGCCTCTCTCCAGTCCATCGGGATTTGTCCTGTATTAAAAGATACCTCAAATAAAAAAATTAATGGCTCTACTAACATCTCATCTCCTTCCTTTATGATTCTTGGATGTATCCCATCCGGTCCTGGGGACTTACTTTTGTTCATTTTTTCTATAGCCCTTCTTATTCTAGCATGGGAAAACTCTATTAGTTCTAGTGCCGGTGCCTGTTTGATGGGAATAGTAGGCACTGCATCATCCGACTCCACTGTTAGTACCTCCCCAAAGTATTTCCCCAGCACCTCTGCTTTCTCCTTATCAGTTTCTGCTCTATTCCTATCATCCAATTCTCCTATCAGTTCTGGGATACCTACTCTTCTTGTTAACTTTTCCTGAATGTACTTCCAGAATATTTTTGGATTATCCTTCACGTTTTTTGCAATCTCTCTCTCCCTCTCCTTCAACCTCCTCCTTGTCTCCCACCTTATTTTATTGTTTCTTTGTCTACGTTCCAAATCCACTTCTTTAGCTTCTATACTAGATCCCCTGTTCTTTTTTAACACTTTTAGTCTATCCCACAATCGTTTCTTTCTTCTTATCCATGTCCAAAGCTTTCTTTTCATTGGTAATTCTGGGTTCGTTCTTTTCCTCAATTTTGTTTTGTCCTTATATTCCCTTACTGGTACACATTTGGATATAGCATTCTCCAGTTTGACTCTAATCTTCCTCCACATTCCTTCAGCATCTTCACCGTTCAAGTGTTCCCCCCAGTCAATGTCCAAACACCTCAGCAGCTCATAATCTGCTCTATCATACACGTATATTTTTTTATTGCTGCTATTATCCCTCTTTGTTTTAATATTGCAACTAAAACTTATACAGGCATGGTCACTACAACCTATAGGGCTATCCACATTGACATGTTCTACTATATCCTCCTCATTGCTAAAAATCAAAGCAAGTACACTCCCCTGCGACCCATCTCTATATCTTGCCATCTCTGTAATATGTTGCGTTAAAGAACAATCTCTCACTTTCTCTATAAACTTGTTTTCCAGGCTACACTGTCCCGCTGGAGTAGTACAATTTGCCCAGTTGATCCTTGGCAAATTGAAATCACCAATCAAAATCTTATATTTGTTCTCTCTATTATCTATTTCCTCCATTGCTTTCAGTAGGTTATCATCCTCTTCCCTACTATTATTTGGGCTTCTATATATAGAGGCAATTAGAATTGACCCTCTTGCACATTTTACTTCAATACACAAATACTCACAATTATAGGTTTGACTCCTGCAAGGAGATAAAGAAAACCTAATATTTAGTAGTGGCCCCGTAATCATTGACGATTATGCCTATTACATAAGGCACCCTATTCAAACACTCATCCGCCGTAGTTTGAATCTACTGCGCAGAGCATAACAAATTTAGGAGCCTTCATCCTGAGTGCACGCAACCTCACTCATTGTTCAGTCATTATGAAATTGGGTTCTCACTACGAAAAAACTTTGTAAAAAATAAAAACAAAAAGAAAATAAGAATAACTATTCAATAAGCTTTCCATATAATCGTGAATGTACTTGTGTGGATCTTTGACCAGACGCTGACTCAGGCGTCATTCTTCCTTCACTGACATATCAAGTAAACCAAAATCCTTAATACATCAACGAATGGGAAGGGGATGGTCGGGAGGGCCCCAGTCGTCAATGATTACGGGGCCACTACTAAATATTAGGTTTTCTTTATCTCCTTGCAGGAGTCAAACCTATAATTTATTAGTGGCCCCTCCATCATTGACGATTATGCCTGATATCTAAGACTGGAGGGGGACATTCGGAATCATATCATAACTCTAGCAAAAGCAGATAATCAAACAACCACATAGTATTCTTACTTCGAAAAGATATATATTTTGGCGCAGCACATATATACAAAAAGGGGTACAAGCAGGAGCGTGCTTCAAAGAAGCCTGCTTGATAAAAAAGGGTTAACTCTGAGATTCTGAGAACAGATCCGCCAGTTAAAAAGGCACCCCACTTAACTTAAGTGGCGAAAAATAAAAACTTATAAGTTTACATGTGCACATATAAACCCCATTAAACTAGTGTATATATCTTGCAAAATATATCCAATGTTTAAAATTAATTGCTTCACAGCCAAAAACTACTTACAACAACACTGTTGTTTGTACTGCAATTGTACCAAAGACGAAGAACAAATGAGTAATGCCCTCAATACCTTCTTTGCATCAGTTTTTACAACAGAAGACCTCAGTGATATCCCTACACCATCGCCGATTCAGATTGATAATTCAGATGTTCTAAGCAATATCACCGTTACAGAGAGAGAAGTATTGAATTGTTTAGATAAACTCAAGGTAAATAAAACGCCTGGACCTGATACAATCTCGCCTAGAGTTCTAAAGGAAGCTAAGGATGAGCTCTCTAAACCACTGACATTACTATTCAATAAATCCTTGCAGTCTGGAACTATGCCCGATCAGTGGAAGCTAGCCAACGTAACACCGATATTCAAAAAAGGCAGCAAATCCCTACCCAGTAACTATCGTCCAATTAGCTTAACCTCAGTTGTATGTAAAATGCTAGAAACGGTCATACGAGACAGACTCGTAAATCACTTAGAGGAAAATAACATACTTAAAAAACGTTCCTGTTTAACAAACCTCTTAGACTTCTTCCACGATATCCTCAACCTCTACGATGAGAGTAAAGCTGTAGATATTATATACCTTGATTTTCAAAAGGCCTTTGACAAAGTTCCCCACAAACGTTTACTGCTAAAACTAAAAGCGCATGGAATACAAGACGGTGTGTTGAAATGGATAGAAAATTGGCTCAGCGACAGAAAGCAAAGAGTAGTCATAAACGGTAAGGCATCAAAATGGACCAATGTAAGTAGCGGGGTACCCCAGGGATCGGTACTAGGACCAATTCTCTTTCTAATTTACATCAACGACATAGATGAGGGTCTCACCTGTACAATCTCAAAATTTGCTGACGATACAAAATTGCAAATAGCGTACTCTCAAAAGAACAAGTTGACGATATGCAACACAATCTAGATAAATTGTCATGTTGGGCCCAAATTTGGCAAATGAGTTTCAATGCGGATAAATGTAAAGTACTACATATCGGATACCTAAATGAGAAAGCAAACTATTCGATGAATGGCACTCAGCTTAAGAATGTAAACAGAGAAACCGATCTGGGAGTAACAATATCGAGTAACCTAAAACCGAGTCAACAATGTTCAGAAGTTGTTAAGAAGGCAAACAAAATAATTGGCTTTATAGCAGGTCATTTGAGCATAAATCCAAAGAAGTTATCCTAACCCTTTACAATTCCTTAGTCCGCCCTCTTCTGGAATACTGCGTTCAATCCTGGTGCCCTTATTACCAAAAAGATATAAACAAGCTAGAACGAGTTCAACGTAGAGTTACCAAAATGATACCTAGCCTAAAGAACAAACCATACGAAGAGCGTCTTAGAGAATTAAATCTATTTCCTTTAACCCAGCGCAGATTAAGAGGTGACTTAATTCAAGTGTTCAAAATCATCAAAGGCATCGACAATATGAACTGTAGTAAGTACTTCACTATCGACCAATCTAATTACACGCGGGAAACGGTTGCAAAATTATTGGTAAATCTTTTAACTCACACGAATCTAAGAATTTCTTCTTCAATCGAGTTGTCAACTTGTGGAATGGGCTTCCCCGAAACGTTATAGACTGCATCACCGTTGATTCATTTAAACTCCGCCTAGACAAATATCTCGCATCAAAACCCGCGACTGACTGCGTTTGTAAATGAATAACTTTATTTTATCCCCCCCTCAGTTACTAACCCATCTGTCCCCTACTAACTTCCTAATCCTGCCACGGACATTAGTTCCAGGGCAGTAATTCCCTTTCCAATGTTCCCTTACCCACTCTAAACCACTGTTTGGACACTTGATCCTCAGTGTTTTGGAGGACAAGCAACCTAGAAGGGTCACTAGATCTGTTGTTGCTTGATTTCCTTTGTACTCCTTGTACGAGTACAATTTCCTGTAATGAATAGTACAGAGAAATTTACATATCACAACACCCATAAACAGTATCACAGCTCACATACTCCGGCGGGGTCTAGGGTGTCCTATGTTACACTGACTGCACCCCCCCCCCCTCCCCCCCTTTTCTTGAAATTAAACAATAAGTGACTTAGGTGCCACCTAGACCCTCTGCCTTAAAGCTATACATGGCAAGGAAGGTTTGTCTAGAGCTACTGAAAGGTAACGAGTCAAAAACGTATGATTAGAGGCCCACATTGCACTGGACATAAATTATGGTGCACCTTTCCCCTTTTCAACGCCGGCACCGTGAATTCTGAAAACACGTGTTCACTGTGCTCATTCTTGGCTATGAACCCTGGGGAAGGTGCAATCTGAATACACTCATTAAGCTTACCAAACCTGAGGCAATTAGGTGTGTTGCTCATCGCCGCCAGCTCAGATACTCTGTTCCCGGTAGCCAAAGCCATAAGGAATACTGCCTTTTTTAAGAGTAATGTAAAATCTGCAGTATGTTGGTACATTGGTAGGGGAGGTGTGGTGGAGTGGTCTTGCCACTGGACTGGTAATCCAAAGGTCCCGGGTTCAAATCCCGATGTATCAATGGGAAGATATTATTGGGATGGAATTTGTGCTGTACCTAGTATCAGTGCATTACCACAAGCCCACCGAAACGTCTATAAAATACCTTCATTGTTCCCTGATTAAATAGCACTGTATGAATATTCCCATATTCAAAATATGCTATAGGGGTGCAATGCCTGGTGAGTTATCTGCTCAACAGGTGGCGTTGTGTGTGTGTAAGTGTGGGAGTCCGAGTGTAGGGAGTGCGACAGTGAAGCACGGGAACGAGGTGGCTTCAGAGATGGGATCGTTTCGGGCCATGAGTGAGCACCGTGCCTCATGTGAAGGCAAGATGGCAGGTGATCGTTGTACTCGACGTGCTTCACATGTCTCACTCCCTAGACTGGAACAAGACCTCACGGGCTTCACTGTTCATTGTAAAGCGGTGAATGTTAAGGCTCTCAGCCTATGCCCGAGAGGAAGTAAGTTGGAATATAGAAAAAAAAAAAAAAAAAGACGGGAATGAAGTAACGACAATGCTTTGTCCAGAGACCAGGTAGGCATGAGCTGACGGGGAGGTGGGCGGAGTTTAAAACATGCCCTCATAAAACCTGCTTCCTCCGCGACTGGTATGGAGAGACCGGTAAGGTCCATAAATGGCATCCTAATCGCTGTTAAGTTATTTTTTAACGTTACTACAGATAAATGTTTCTGTTCAAACAGATAATTTAAATAATTAAAAACCAAAGCCACCGAGGGCACAGTTTGTTCTGTTCTAAGAATCCAAGAAGTAAAGGCTTGCCAATGCGATTGATACTGTCGCTTTGTAGACTGGGTATATTGATTCATGAATTTATTGGTCACGTCTCTACCATATGGTGCTAGCCACTTGGCCTCCTGAATGTCCATAATGCAAAAGTCAGCGAGGTCTCTAGGTTGCCAATTGTGTCTAAGTGGAAAAACCCGACCGGGAGTGACACCGGGTGCGGGCACCACGTTTTCAATTGCTGGTACCACAACTGCGCCGGCCACAGGGGCGCGATTAGCGAGACTACGCCCCGATATTCCTGTAGTTTGTTCACTACGTGGCACATTAGAGACGCGTCTGGCGGCGGAAACAGATAAATGGAACTCCACCTGTTCCAGTCTGTCACCAGTGCGTCTCGCCCGCCCGTCGGCGTTATTGTCCGGCGGGTGAGGTACAGTGGGAGTTTGTGAGTCTCCTCTGACGCAAACAAATCCACTTGTGGATGGTAAGGTTCCGCAATCATTTGGTCGAAAATGGTTTGCTTGAGCGCCCATTCTACTGTTGTGCTCTGTCTCCGAGACAGAGCGTCTGCCCAGACGTTTGCTACGCCTGGGAGATAAGATGCGTGAAGATGAATGTCCAGCCTGTTGGCTAGAATAAAAATCTTTTCTGACACGTTTAGCAACTTCCGAGATCTCGTTGACCCTTGTTTCTGAATACAGTGAACCGCATTCAGATTGTCCATTCTGAAGGCTATCGACTTGCCCCATAAAGTAGAGCCGTGAGCCTGAAGGAAATATAAGGGGACTAGTAATTCTTTGACATTTATGTGGGAGATTTCTAAATGGGACCAAAGCCCTTGACCCTGGTGCCCTTGGTTTGACTGAAAGCCCCAACCTATCGTCCCTGACGCATCCGTGTCTACCCATACCGTCGGTGGAGGAGAGGTCCATGACATTACTGAGTGTAACGTTTCCCTCTTCGCCCAGACCGCTAGTAAGTTGTGGATTACTTTTGGTATGGGCCATAATTTTTCCGCCGGCAATAGTGGAAAACATTTGTTGCCTTCCAATATTAAACGTTTGACTTTCAACCGGCCCAACATTACAGTTAGTTGAATCCAGTTGAGAGAGCCGACCAGAGACTCCCAGATTCTCCGTGTCGTAGTCAGACTGTGAAGGAACAGGAATAATTTCCTGCGAAATCTGTTTCGATTGTCCACACTCTGACTCAGAGTGAGAGTAGCTGTGTCCCAAACCAGCCCTATCCACTGAACTACTCGTGAGGGAACAAGGTTTGACTTTACCAGGTTTACCTTGAACCCTAGAGATTTGACATGATTTAATGTTATGTTGACATGATTTATGCATACTTGTTCCGTCTCTGCCACCACTAGCCAGTCGTCTAGGTACCACAAAATCCTGATCCCTTGTTCTAACAAGGGCATCAGGGCTTGCCGGACTAATTTTGTGAATAAGCGAGGTGCCAGGTTCAATCCAAATGGCATCCTCTGAAAGACATAAGTCTGATGCATTATCCGTAAGGCCAGAAACCGTTGAAATCTTTTGTTTACCGAGACGTGCCAATACGCGTCTGTCAGGTCTAGAGAACACATCCATCCTCCCGGCGGAAGTGTTAGCCTGATTTGATGCACTGTCAGCATCCTGAATGACATGTTGTGAATATGAAGGTTCAGATAAGACAGGTCTACGACGGGTCTCATCTGAACACTGTCCCTTTTGGGCACTAGAAATAGTTTGGATGTAAAGACTGGGTAATTTTGAGGAACCGGGATGATGACATTCTTGGCGATCATTTCTCGGATCAGTGACTCCACCTCTAATGAAACTAAATTTGCCTTTGTCGGCTGACGTAAACGAGGTCGCCGGAGCCACTGCCAGGTGATGCCTTTGCGTGCCACCATCCTTGCCCAAGTATTTAACCCTCCAGCCCCGGCTATGTATTATATATATATTCCTCGAAACCCGGGTGTTTTGGCCGAAAAACGTCTAGGCTAGGCTACCGTATATTCGTTAATCAGACTGCTTCCCGCATTTCCGCGCATCCCCAAGCGTAGCTGTGTTATTTACCTGTAGAATGGCATTAAGTAGAGCTCTCTAAGTCAACTGGTTGAGCTGTGATGATGATTTCATTGGAGATAACTTTATGGCCAAAACAGCCACTTTACACCACTTTTCGATACTTAACAACAACATACAGGCACACACGAAAAAGCGACGCTCTCCTTCTGTGGCCGGAGATGCGGGGCGACGGTCCAGCCGGCTGTTGTTTACATGCGTCGGACCGACGCCTCGCACACGAAGCTCACAGGCTTTCAACCACTGGGCGTTCAAGAGACCATCCGGGTACCTGTTATATGCTTTTTTATGGGCGTTCAAGAGCCCTTCCGTGGTGAGAGGGTTAATGGCCATGCGCGGTGACACGTCCGGAACGACCCAGTTAGCAGACAAGGGTTCGCCGGCTGTACTACCCTCTGATCCACCCGCCGTGAGACCGGCCCTGGGAGTGAGAGAGACTTTAGTTTTATGATGGTGGTGGTGGTGGTGGTGGTGGATGCTTAGCCGACTGGCCGGCGTTGGCAGAAGACGGGCCCTGGCCCGGTCTGTTATAGCTTCGTCCTTTCTGACCTGCAAACTTTCCTTGTTTATACCTGTACTGACCTTGGGGGGAAGAGGACTTAGGTAGGTGAAAGGGCTTAGACCCACCCGGCTGCGCTTTTGCGACTGGCTTGGGTTTGGGAAAGTTAAAAGCAGGTTTCTTAGAAGGGGCGGGACTGTGCTTAAAGGCCTGAGCCATGTTAAATACAGTTCTCCACACATCAGGGGACATTAAAGAGGGAGTTAGCACCGGCGACATGACCACCTGGTTCGCAATTCGATCAGGAAGTTTCTTCACCAGGGACATCCTAAGATCTCGTCTCGCCCGCACCGCCTCGAGCAAGGCTGTACGGATATCCCCCAATGACTGAATAGATGTCTGAAGGAGTAACCGTCGAGATAGTTCAATTGATCTTCTGACATCCGCGTCCGCGATTGCCTGAGTAGATCTTAGCATAGACTTCGCCACCTGGTGCGTAACAATGTATTGGGAAAAAAGTCTATACGCCTTCCCCCGTAGCCTAAACTCCCGGTCTAGGTGAGCTGGGGAAGGTGTAGTGAAAGGATCTTTAAGTTCACATAGATTGATTTTGGGGGCAGCTAAGAAAGCAAACAAAGCAGATGGGACTCCGCCGGCAGAGAGAACCAAGAACCTCCAACATACACATTGCCATCTTACAAGAAACAAAACTCCGCACAACACAAAAAACACCCACATTTCATAATTTCACCACCATCAGACAAGACCGGGCTGTCGGCGGGGGCGGTGGACTCATCACCCTGGTACACAAAGAAATATCATACATAGTAACCAGTGTACAAACCAAATCACTCCTCCCCCCAAATGATAACACAACAGAAATACAGTCAATTAAAATACGCACTGGCAACAACTCCAACATAACCATCATAAACACATACATCCCTCCCCAAACATCCCCTACAGTACCAAATGAATACAGGACCACACTTACAACACATCACAAAACACCCCACACACCCCACACATCATCCTGGGTGGTGACTTCAACGCCAAAGACGTCGGCCTGGTTTGTCGACAACCCCGACACAGACAGAGGGCTGGTACTACAAAAACCAAACCGATAACCTCATCATCCTTAACGACATCATCAACATACCCATATTCCTCACCAAGCCCTCTATAACCCATCATCTCCAGACATCACCTTTTGCTCCCCAGAACTCGCCCCCACAACATCCTGGAGGGTGGTCAGAACCTTAGGCTCTGACCACCTCCCGATCATTATCACCACCAAAACCAGGACTCACCCCAGCTAGCCACAAACACCACATACACCAATTATAAAAGAGCTAACTGGAAGCATTCACAAATGAGACAGAACAACACTTCACAACTCTAAAACAGTACACCCATCACTAACATCAACAATGCTGTACACATACTCAATAAAACTATCCAAAAACGCTGACAAGAAACACATTCCAAGATGGTAACAGAAAAAGACACAACCCAACTTCACACCAGAAATTCAAGACGTCATCAGACAACGCGAAATACTGAAACACTCCCCAGCTCCCCACACACAAGACATAACACAAAAAATTTAAGCACTCAACACCCCAAACCTAACAATAAAATACAAGAACAAGAAAAACTAATTGGAATAACTTCCTACAAACACTTGATCACAAAACAAACCCCAAAAAACTCTACAAAACACTAAACAGCATCACACTTTCCAACAGCAACACAACACATCACATGCTGCAATCACAACAACAGACTCTACTCCTTCATGTAAACAATAAAGCAAACACTCTCATCAATCACTTTTCACATGTCAGCCACCTAAAACCTCACAAAGACGACCGACGTGTCATCCGACGTAAGAGACAATTCCCCACAGACCCTGACTATACACCCTTCACCAATCACCAGACAAAGCATATCATCAACAATCTCAAGCACTCACCCCGCCTGTGGCCTAGACAACATAAGCAACATACACCTCAGACACCTGGGACCACAAGGCATACAAGCACTCACTAAACTATATCAAACTACAGCTATTCACACAACACAATACCAGACCTTTGGAAGCATGGTATCATCATCACTTTCCCCAAACCCAACAAAGACCCCACGCTACCCTCCTCGCACCGCCCCATCACACTCCTTTGCTCCCCCTCCAAAGTCATGGAACGCCTAGTATTACAACTAATTACACCTGACCTACCCTAGCTCCACCACAACATGGCTTTAGGCCACTGCACTCCACAAACACTCTTCTCACAGCCCTTACACAAAGGGCTTTCGCGGGCATCAATTCAGCTAGACCACCACACAGATCACTATTAGCCACACTCGACATTAGTAAAGCCTTCGCTGCCATCCCCCGCCACAAACCTAACAAACAAAATCTACAACACAAACATGCACAACAACACAAAACGGTGGCTGGCCAACTTCCTAGCAGGCAGATGTGCACACGTATCTTTTGCCGGTCAGTCATCTAAAATCAGAAACTTTCCAAACGGAGTCCCACAAGGATCCGTCCTATCGCCCGCACTCTTCAATCTGTACATGCACGATATAACTACACCCAATACGCCCCAAATAAACTTAGCCTCCTATGCAGATGACATTAACACTCACATGCACACACCATGACCCAAAAAGAGCAACAGATCTCCTTCAACCCTATCTCAATACACATACATGGCTGGTGCACTACAAAACAGACTTAATCTAGCCCCAGCCAAATCCACCACCGCAACCCTGCTCACAAGTTGGACAGGAGAACACGAATACATCCCTCAACTCACCATAAACAACACACCCCAACACACATACACCCACACCCAAAATCCTAGAGTAAAACATATGATACTCATATGACATTCAAACAGCACACCACAAAAACATTAAAAAGAAACTGACACCCCAGACTTAACGCCCTCAGGTCACTTGCTCACACAAAATTTGGACCACAACAAAGAAACTACCACCACAGTATATAAAACAATACATAAGATCAGTGATGGAATACGCAAGCCCAGCCTGGGCTTCTAACCTAGCTGAAACACATCATAAGACCTTACAGACTATTCAAAACAAAGCCCTGAAGATCATTACAGGCTGCACAGCTACTGCACCCACAGATCACCTACATCAAGAAACCAAAATCCTCAAAGTCAAAGACCATCTGGACATGAGAGGTACTCAATTCCTGGCAGCAGCCTCCACGAACCAAGACCCCCCACCCACTAAACTACATGGCAACACACCCACAGACACCAAGAAATATCAAAACACACCCAGACACGGTATCACACACAATTATTGTCCTCTCTCCCTCCCTGCCCCACCCCGAACCAACTTCCAGAAGCACATCCATACTCATATCTCTCACCGATCCATCCACTCACTCACAGACAACACACAGCTGCATGCACGACCTCCCGAAATCCATCCTTCCGAATCCTCCCTTCCTCGCGAGGACAGAGTCCACCTGGCCAGGCTGAGATGGGGACACCATCCAGCTCTCCTGAGCTATCAGAAGAGACTGGATGACTCCGTTGTCGACGCCTGCCCGGGATGTAACACAGCACCCCATACCATTAAACACATCATAGAAGACTGCATTTCACACAACCACTTACGCCAACAACACAATCTACACTCAATGAGAGCTCTGTGGGAAAGCCCGATCGTGGCCATGGCCTTTCTCAGGGACTCGGGGCTGTTCGGCCAGGCAGCTTAGGGAACAACAACAACAACAACAACCAAGAATGGCTGTCCTGAGGAATTTGGTGCGAAGATTTTGAGGTGAAGGTGGTCGCAAAGTTCTGAGCCTCTACCTCCCATTCCACCCAAGGTCCCGGACCCAACTGCCCCACCTTCAACACTGGATTAGCGGCCGTGTCTGTGACCGTTTGTAAATCTAATTCTGGAGTGAGAGCTGACAGTGCTTTTATATCATTAAAACCGTCATGCTTGGACCAGTCAGAAAACAGTTTTGAAGCTGAAGCAGGGGGTAGTGCAGGTGCAGCTGTATACACAAAATAGTCCTGGTGATAATAGTTAGGAATGGCCTTAATATTAACATCAAGTACATTACCCAGAATATCTAAAGCTCGCAACTTTCTAGATTTATTTCCTTGGATTACCCACTCTCGTGGCACTGGAAGTTCCCCTGACAAAGTGGGCTGTGCTACCTCTGGCTTAGTTAGGACCATGTGTACCCATGAATCATCTGGACCGTATAAAAGGGGCATAGCTACCTTTCTTAACGGTGCTTTATCTAAAGGGGGCGGATTCACATCCGCTACAACCCTTACACTAGAAGTAGTCAGTGCTGCCGAAGCAGGCCTAGTGACCATAGTAGGTGATATAGAAGGAGGGTGCGGAATCTTAGTTAAAGCAATGGAAGTAGTCAGAGGCCGAACACTTGAAATTGTCATGGAAGCTCCCAGGTCCACTGTAGGAGTCTCCGGCTGTTGGCCAAAATTTTTCGTTAGAGCAGTAACTAATAACCCATCTATTTCCTCCGCCGTGACAAATTTAGCAGATGAAGAACTAAGAGGTGAATCATTCCGATCCTGTGAGTCGTCTAAAACTGAACCCGACTCCTGCACCTCCATGTCAGAGATTATAGACACCTCATCTTTGTCATCTGGCTCATCGTGAGAGGATTCCGCCGAAGCCGGAATCCCGTCGTGTTGCCATGTTAAGTCTGGAATGGATGATGGGATCGCTGCGTCCCGGTGGACGTCCGCCATTACTTGTGTCTCTTGAACCAGACGTGGGCCTTCATTCCCTGGTTGGGAATACCGCCACACACCCAGGCCTTGGCCCGCACTCCCTTGGGAGTCAGATACCCCATCAACCACTGAGCCCCCACTAGACCCTTCTAGAGGGCGATCACTGCCCACAGAACTCTCTAATTCTAAGGTTATAATATTCATTGGTAACCTGTCCGCCGGTAACACCCCCACCACAGTCTCTGACACCACTCCCGCCCCATCAGATTGGATACTAGATACGTCGGGAGTAGAGGCAGAAAGAGAGGCACGAGGCTCCGGCGAACGCCGGGAGGCCTTTCGTTCATGAGAATCTTTCCTGGAAGATTTGTGGCTTCGGTGTGACCTAGAACTGCTCTTGGACTTCTCAGACCTATCACTAGAACTGCTCTTGGACTTCTCCTCTTTGCTCTTCTTACTCGCCGGTGAAGAAGAGTGACTAAGCGGCTGCTGTCTGAGGGGCGACCTGGACCTGGACCGCGCCCGTGACGTGGAGGCTGACACCAGGGGCGTAGGTTCTCGAGGTCTCTTAGATGTGCCGGGGGCTGGAGTAAGTGCTATACCCTGCCCAGTCTCTGCCAACTTTCGTACAGTTACTCTAGAGGTACGTTTAATAGGGGGGTGCTCAATTAGTAATTTATCCCAAAGAATTATGTTATCACATTGAAGGGCCTTATGAGCCACTGTGGTAGCATAAGTGGACAACAGCTGCCTGACCTCCCGTAAAGCGACCGCCGCGGTCTTATCATTGTCTCGCAATACTTTATGGCTCAATTGAGTACAGAAGGTACAGTTCTGCGTAACCCACAAACCCCTTGAGCGGTCTAAAAATTTAACACATCTAATGCAATGAGTGTGTGCAAAGATAGGGATACCTGAACAGGAGGGTGAAACACACAAAGCAAAAACAGGGTCAAGGGTAGCCATGACAGAGACTGGTGGAAAACTTTTACTCCAGGTTCTCTATAGACCCGCCGGAACTCAGCCCTGGAAAAAAGAAAATTTCCAGGAATTAATGCTCATAAGGTTACCCCAACAAGTTCGAACACAAGTGTTAAATAACCCGCTGGGTAACGAGACGTAATACACAACCACTACAGCTCGCTACGCAGGGGGGTTCATAAGTAAAGATTTCAGAATATCTTAACCTGTCCAAAAGATTTATGAATATCCTCTGACATGATATAAAGACCAGCATGGCTTTCATAAATGACGCAGTCTTCCCAGTGGTGTTTGTTAAGTTTTACTGGAAAAACCCATAAAAAGACGCCGGCCCCCGTATTATCTCGCAGATCAAAAACTGGGAAGCCTGTCTAAATGCTAGATCTGACTTCTCCCGAAGCGTCCTAGATCGCCGTATGTCGAAGGCGCCGATACAAAACGTATCCCTCAATTGTCTGGTCAACTATACTGAATTGCAAATTCGTTAATCCCACCCTCCCAAGGTGCAACCGCCGGGTATGAATTTAAGTTTATAAAGTTAACCCCAATTGTTCCTATCCCCACTTCTTTGCAAAAGATCGCCGGGGAGGAAAGACCAATCAACAAACAGCCTAGTTTTACTGGCTTTGCAAAACCGGGAAAACTAAACTCAACAAGTGTCCGCATGAACACTTAGTTAAATGGGTAAAGCCATCCCGCCAGGAAACACAGTAAGCCTGAACACAGGCTCCACCACAGAGACGCAGTCCTGGAGAGCCTCAAGCCACCACTCGCCGGGGAAAACAAGCCTTTTTTAACCACGCGTGATTAAAACTCGGCAACCAGCTGGGTTTTCATGGTGTAACCGAGAAAACCCGCCGGAAAAGGCAACCCACCCCGCTCAGATTCAATCTGAACGCACCAAATAGACCGTGGAGTTAGCCAAAGCACAACTAACCCAGGACACACAAATAGTCCGTGGAAATAGCCAATACACAACTAAACCAGGACACATAAATAGTCCGTGGAATTAGCCAATACACAACTAAACCAGGACACACATGACACAGTAGTACATATTTATAAAATAAATCAATAACACTTGTACATGTGGCAAAGCTACGAGAGGCTGGCTAGGCCTAAGCATACGGAATAATATGTAATCATGTCGTAATATAAACAAAAAGCACTGTAACATATCACAACAGGAACCACCGTCAACACACCAATGTAGCACAAAATTCCCGGTAAAGGGAAGAACTGACTCGGGACCCAGAAAAAACTTCACTAAGTGAAGAAAAATACGCTGGGAACGCCAGAGAAAAGAAAAAGCTACTTCATCAGAAAGATAAGAAGAAGCCTAATAACGCGAAGAGAAAGCCACCTACATCACAAAGCTAGCTTACCGCGCAAACGTTTCACGCATCCGCTACGGGACCACGAGGGTACACCCGAAATAGATGCCCCAAACACACGACCCAAAATAAACTGCACTGCGGGCAACCCGCCCAGGACACTCCTGCTACGCATATCCTAACCTTACTCGATACATCCCGGAGTAAACAAATGAGAAAAAACTCACTAGGGATGCAGCAAATGCGGAACCAGCGGAGCGTGGAGAGGCACGTCCGGGTAGGTTGAGCGCAGAGCAGAGAAGGAAGAATGACGCCTGAGTCAGCGTCTGGTCAAAGATCCACACAAGTACATCCACGATTATATGGAAAGCTTATTGAATAGTTATTCTTATTTTCTTTTTGTTTTTATTTTTTACGAAGTTTTTTCGTAGTGAGAACCCAATTTCATAATGACTGAACCATGAGTGAGGTTGCGTGCGCTCATGATGAAGGCTCCTCAATTTTTTATGCTCTGCGCAGTAGATTCAAACTACGGCGGATGAGTGTTTGAAGAGGGTGCCTTATGTAATAGGCATAATCGTCAATGATGGAGGGGCCACTAATAAATACTGCTGTCTCATATCCACCTCATTTACCTTGAGCTCTGTTCTTACATAAATAAAGTCCTCTTCCAACCTCTGCTCTAATAGCATTCCTCTCATACAACTCAAAACCCTCCAAACTATACTCCACCAGTTACCTTTCAATTCTAGCATTTTTATGGTCTTACTTCCTGTAAGGCTATGACATCAGGTTTTTCCTCTTCATCCTGCAACCTACATATCAGTTCTCTTTTCTTGTCCTGGGTAAACACATCAACATTGCTAAACATAATCCTTAATCTTTCTACCATTCCTTCAGCAGCTACATTATCCCGCTCCTCCTGTCCGTGCCCTACTCCCCCCCTCACACTACCGGTACTGTGTCTGCAGCTTTTTCTTCTCCTGTCTCTCCCCGAGACGCTTCCACCCTGCTCTCCACCTCTGCCACAACTTCTATCACATTCTCTTCCCTCCCAAATCTCCTTCTCCCTTCTATTCGTATAAACCACTTCTTCAATTTCCCGTCCCTCACTCTCCAGAAAAACTTCTTATCCTTCTCACCCAACTTTCCATTCTCCTCATCAGCCTTTTCCTGTAGTTCCTTTATTTTTTTCTTTGTTCTATGCTCAAATCCTTCTTTAATCTTATATGTTTCAGTTCTTCATTTGTGTTTAGTCTCCAACTAAAATTTGTCACTGTCTCTGCCACTGCCCTGGTTTTAAACTGTACCATTAAAGGTCTCATCTCCCCCCTTCTATATCTACCTATCCTACTGACTTCCTCCACCTGCCCATCCCAAGCACATCCATCTACATCAACAGCTTTCATGACCTCCTTCACTTTCTCCATATCTCACTCCATTATCATTCATATGAGCCTCTATATCTCCATGCATAATTACACCTCTGTCCCTGTCCATGGCCTCCCTCACGACACTCTCCTTGTTCTTCATGACTCCTACGACTGCACTCTCAAAACTTTTTTTTGTCTTGTTCATTTCCTCCTTTTGTTCTTTCACAAATTCCTCCAAATCCTTAACTTTCTGTTCACCTACTACCGTCCATGCAGTTGACTCCTTCACTTCCTTGAATCGTCCTTCGTATTCCTTCAGCTGCTCCCAAATCCTCTACCCTTTTTAGTATCATCTCTAGGTTATTATTAACTTCCAAAGTAGGCCTACATTTGCTTCCTTCACTAAGCCTATTCCCTTCCCCACCCGACGCACCACATAGTTCGCACAACACCTTGATTTTCTCACCAATGTCCCCCTTCCACTTTTCCGTATCACTCTTCCACTTTTCCAAATCCTTCACAGCATTAAAAATCTCTTCTACCTTCTTATCTGTGCTCCTAAACCCACGAAACCGTCCTAACCTTTCTTCCGTCTCCGAAATTCCTGCCGTTCCGTCCGCCATGTTTGTTTACAATCACTACAACTCCAGCTGACCCGTTGATTACACTACTCTTTTCACAATATATATCACCCCTCCACCACTCCAATTTATCTTCAAAACACTTCACTAGTCCTTGCTCTCCTCGCTCGCTCAGTATGTATTCGAATTTCCGTTATACTTAATCGTGCCTATGATAATATGCCGGAGCCTCAAAAAATGCGTCCGCCTCCCACCATCACCTTGGTTTGTTTATTTGTCAAGTTTTAAATTATAATTTCCTTCTGGGGTCGGAAGGCTAGGAATCCTCCTCCCCTTGTAAACTTCACCTATTAGACGAGACAGAGGAAGGGGCGAGGAAACACAAAAGTGGTCCCAGACCCTAAAAATTGGAACTACATTATAAATGTTGTTTCTGTTCGGTCTCTGTCTCGAGTCAGCCACCCCCAGCTATGGGGTATATAAACTTGCAAAATAAACAAACCAAAACTTGGATACAGACAATATAAAAGGCAAAACAACTAATCAAAATCGCCATGTGGAAACAACGCTTTAGCAAAATAAAATTATGAAATAAAAGAACACAATACACCACACAGGGTGTACATCACTACATTAATCTGTTTCCCAAGCAAACTAATCACACACATAACAACGCACTATCGTCACGTTCAAGGAATTAGTCAATTTGGTAAGTCTGAGTACTGTACATACATACATCATTAGAATAAGGTGGTGTCACACGAGCATTGTTCCCGGCAATTTGTTGGGGGCGCTTGAGGTCTGGCAACTTCAAAATAAAATTTGTATTAGAATTTTACCCCCTAATAATGTGTAGATCAGATTTTTACCCTGATTTGTGTTGTGGAGAAATATCTGGAGAAGCAACAAAAGGTGTATGTTGCCTTTATGGATTTGGAGAAGGCCTATGACAGAGTGGATAGAGAAGGAATTATTATGTTCTCTCCACCAACCAACTTTACTCCTAAACTCGTTTAATGAAATTAACAAACACATGTGGCAGTCCGGGGATTCGAACCTAGGATGCTCACACCGAAAATCAACACACTTATGCATTGCACCACGAAGACAGTTATTTAAAAAAGAAAGGTGGACAAGCCTACGATTTATTATGCAGTTTCGAATCCTGCATATCAATCTAAGCATGTACACACTTTCCAACTGCGCCATCATAGGCTATGAATGAATAGGCTATAGAATGTGGAAAGTACAGTACTTAGAATATACGGAATAGATGGCAAGTTGCTGAAAGCAGTGAAGAGCTTGTATGAGGGTGCAAAGGCGGCAGTACGTGTGGAGAATGTGCTCAACGAGTTCTTTGACCTGAATGTTGGGTTGAAACAGGGGTGTGTGATGTCCCTGTTGTTGTTTACTGTATATATGGATGGAGTCCTGAAAGAAATACAAGGAAGCGCAGTGGATGTTGGTGTACAACTGATAAGGGAGGGAAATGAGTGGAAGCTGCCTGTACTGCTGTTTGCTGATGATACATTCTGATGAGCGATAATGAATGGGAGTTGCAGGGTCTGGTAAATATGTTTGGAACAGTGTGCGAAAAACAGAATCTGAAGGTAAATGCGGGGAAGAGCAAGGTTATGGTCTTCGAAAGGGGTGAAGCCACAGAGTGTGAGGTGAAGTTGAATGGTCAGGCTATGGAGATTGTCAGCCCATTTAAGTATCTGGACAGTGTGTTGAGTAAAGATGGGACTATGGATGAAGAAGTGAGGGAGAGGGTGCAACAGGGGAAGAGGGTTGTAGGAACGCTGAAAGCAGTAACAAGAAATAGGGTGGTCAGTATGGAAGTAAAGAAGTCCTTGCATCACAGTGTGGTAAACCCGACACTGACTTACGGAAGCGAAGCATAGACGTTTGAGAAGAGACTCAGACCAAGAGTGAGAGGGGTGGAAATGAGTTACTTGAGAAGTGCGTGCAGAGTTACATGGAGGGATAGACAGACGAATGAGGAAGTAAGAAGGAGGTGTGGTGTGGATGTAGATGTGCTGGAAAGTGTGAAAAGGAACACCTTCAGATGGTTCGGCCATATGGAACGTATGGGAAACGAGAGAATGACTAAGAAGGTGTACGAGAGCAAGGTGGAAGGACAGAGGAAGAGGTAAACCGAAAGAGAGGTGGAAGGATGGAGTGAGGAAGTATATGGATGAAGGCGGTGCTGGTTGGGAGGAGGGGCATCGACTGACTGGGGACAGAGATACACGGGGGCAGTTCGCTCGTGGCCACCCCTTCAGGGATCACGGCGTCAGGCAATAGATAAATAGATAGATAGAATCTCCCTTCAGTCTACTCTTGGATGTATGTACAGTAGGGTCTCACATAAAACGAGTTTATGGTCGATAAACGAGGGCATTTTATGTGAATTCGTTTTATGTGAACACAGCATTTTGGTGGCGCAATATCGTCAATGTTCACTGTAAGCGAAAATTTTCGTACAAAGCGAACGATATTTCGTACGTTTTGTACGATATTTCGGCGTTTTATATGAAAGCGTACGATATTTTGTACGTTTTGTACGATATTTCGGCGCTCTATATGAAAACTCCTTGTATTTGCCCCACTTTGGCGGCGGACTCGTTTTATGTGATCACATTCGTTCTGATCGAAAATTAAATATTAATATTTTAGGTCGGTCGTTTTAATCGAGACTCGTTTTATGCGAACACGTTTTATGCGGGACCCTACTGTATTATGTATATACTGTACTCAGGCCCAATCCCCACTTTTCCTTTTTTTTTTGGGGGGGGGGGCTCAAGACAGAGCCCGAATAGGGACATCACAACAGAAAACGATGAACACACAAAAACAAAATACAAATTCACACAAATCTAGGTCATCCAGTTATTTAGAGCAGATTAACCAGACCACTGAGCTCCATACGGAACTCTCATAGATCAGATTACTGAAAGGAGCTTAAGGGGATGCAAAAAACGGACGATGGGGGGGGGGGGGGTGAAGGAAAAGGACGGAGAATCGGATGACAGGTCAGCGAATGATTTAGTACCAAAACAAGCCGTACACAGACGGGCAGTATCTGGGCAGTCAAAGACGTGGCGAACAGTGAGAGGGGAATGACAGGCGAGGCCTACCCCAGAGTCAGTTTTAGACCCGTCAGTGAAGATGGCAAAATGAGGTCATCCAGGAGAAGACCCAGAGACCAGGGTCACCAAGGTCCCTCCAGCTCTTGGATACCAATGCTAAAGAACCTGGAAACATTGTGAAGAAAAAAATATTGCTCATAATAAAATAGCAGCCATAAATTGATCTTGCGTTACACCGCCTTAAAACCTGCACAGTTTTACTCACATTAAGTAAAGTATGGTGAAGATGAAGAGCAGCATGAGCGACGACAACAGTAACCAGCCATGGATGATCTGTGGGGAGAATAAATAAAGAGCTACAATACCATGAAATATAATACAGTGATGAATAAATTATACAGTAATGTAAAACTTGCAAAATAAACAAACCAAAACTTAGACGAACATAGTAAAAAGACAAAAGAACTTCTCAAAATCTGTATGTGGACTTTAACAAAATAATATTACTGTATAATATAATAATGAATAAAATGAGAAGTACTAGTTAGTTATGTAGAGAATGCTGGTTGGGTGGAGGGGCGTCGACTGACTGGGGACAGAGGTGCATGGGGGCGGTTCGTTCGTGGCCACCCCTTCGGGGATCGCGGCGTCAGGCAATAGATAGATAGATAGATAGATAAACCAGATCACTGCATGAGAAGTACTGTACAGTCTATCCTCCTTTGACACGAGGGGGGGTCCTGAGGTTTATTCTGTTAATTGTGGCCATGATATTGTAGATTCAAACATTTTCTAACTAAGTTCTCTATTATTTATTCATATTTTGATATATTCTAGGTCTTTCCTAGGACTAATCGGTCACATATACTGTATTTACCGCCGTATTATATGCGATCGCGTAGTGCGAATTTCATGTAGTTCGAGGGTCGGATCGATCCCTAACAATCATATTTTTCTTCATTAGTTTTAAGGTAAGTGATGTCTTTTAATATTTGTTAATGGTTTGATGGTATCTGGTAGGTAATATAGGTGTTTATTTAGCAAAAAATCCAGAAAAAGGGACAAAATTGGGGGGGGGGGGGCACAGACCCATATAAAATGATTTCCATATTAAGTGTTATTCCTACAGCGCGACGGGCTCTGCCGCCCATATAGTCATGTTTTAGGAGGATGGACTGTACCAGTATATGCAGTAAGATCGGTCAATATACAAATATACTACAGTAATTTCTCTCTTACAGTTATAATTAAATTATTGAACAAATTCAATTAAACCACTTAAATGGAGAACCCAAGATTTCGATTTTATTTCTTTATTAGAGTTGGCGGCACACAATGGCGGAAGGCGGACGCAAGTTTTGAGGCTCCGGCATATGTTGTTGTTGTTGTTGCTGTTCCCCAGGCTGCCTGGCCGAACAGCCCCAAGACCAAGACCAAGCAAGACCAAGGCCATAACCGAGCGCCCCAACAGAACCCTCCCTGCCTACCACAATAAAGCCTGGGTGACCGAAGCCACTCCATGGCGGGGAGCTGAGGAGGGTGCGGAAACGCCCGGGAAACCAAAGCCCCACCCAGGGCCTTGTGCCTCTCAGCAATTATGAAGAGAAAGTTGAGGGGCAAAGGAAAAATGTGACACTTTGGCTTCCAATCTTGGTAGATTGGGAGGTCAATCCACGGAAGAGACGCCGTCACTTGAGATTTAGAAAATATATAAGTAAAAGGAACAGTAAGATTAAGCTATGGGTATGGCAGAGATCGCTCAGTTCTCACTCTGATAGACCAGCCCATCACCACATGACTAGAACCCAATCCTCTCAGCATCAGCTAGGAAAGGCCCTAGAAAGCCGCCTTTGGCGGGGGGATAGCTCCCCTATTTCAACCCCTTTCGGGGTTGGGCATATGTTCATGGGAATGGATAAATAATTCACGGAATATCGAGTGCATACGGGGCTAGCAAGAAGAGGAAGGATTTGTGAAGTGTTTGGAGGATATATTGGTGTGGTGGAGGGGTGATATATATAGTGTAATAAGAGTGTGTAGTGACGGGACAGCGGTAGTGTTGTGAGTTGTTGAGTTTGTAAACAAACATGGCGGAGGGAATTTCAGGTATGACGGAGGCAGAAGAAAGGTTACAACGTTTTCGTGGGTTTAAGAGCACAGATAAGAAGTTAGAAGAGGTTAGTATTGTTGTGAAGGATTTGGAAAAGTGGATGAGTGATACGGAGAAATGGAAGGGGGATATTGGTGAGAAAGTTAAGGCACTGTGTGTAATGTGTGGTGTGACAGGTGGGGAAGGGAATAGGCCTAGCAAAGGAAGTGAATGCAGGCCTATTTCGGCAGTTAATGATAGCCTAGAGATGGTATTGAAAAGGGTAGATGAACTGGGAGCAGAGAATATGGCATTGAAGGAGCAGCTGAAGGAATACGAAGGACGTTTCAAGGAAGTAAAGGAGTCAACTGCATGGGCGGTGGTAGGTAAACAAAAATTCAAGGATTTGGAGGATATTATGAAAGAGCAAAAGGAAGAAATGAATATGACCAAAAAAAAAATTGAGAGTGCAGTTGTAGGGGTCATGAAGAACAAGGAGAGTGTCGTGAGGGAGGCCATGGACAGGGATAGGGGTGTAATCTTGTATGGAGATATAGAGACTCATATGAATGATAATGGAGTGAGAAAAGTGAGGGATATGGAGACAGTGAAGGAGGTCATGAAAGGTGTGGATGAGGACGGATATGATGGGAAGGGCAGGTGGAGGAGGTCAGTAGGATAGGTAGATATAAAAGGGGAGAGATGAGACCTATAAGGGTACAGTTTAAAACTAGGGCAGTGGCAGAGACTGTGACAAATTTTAGTTGGAGGCTAAATACAAATGAAAAACTGAAACACATAAGACTAAAGAAGGATTTGAGTATAGAACAAAGGAAAAAAATTAAGGAATTACAAGAAAAGGCTGATGAAAATAATGGAAAGTTGGGTGAGGAGGATAAGAGAAATTTTTACTGGAGAGTGAGGGACGGAAAATTGAAGAAGTGGTTTATAAGAGTAGAAGGGAGGGGGAGATCAGAGAGGGAAGAAAATGTGATAGGAGTTGTGACGGAGGAGGAGAACGGGGTGGAGGTGTCACAGGGAGAGACAGGAGACAAAGTGGCAGACCCAGTAGTGCTAACGGGGGAGTAGGGTACGGACAGGAGGAGCGGGATGGTGTAATTGCTGAAGGAATAGTAGATGGATTAAGGATTATGTTTAGTAATGTGGATGTGTTTACCCAGGACAAGAAAAGAGAACTGATATGTAGGTTGCAGGATGAAGAGGAAAAACCTGATGTCATAGCCCTACAGGAAGTAAGACCAAAAAATGCTAGAATTGAAAGGGAACTGGTGGAATATAGTTTGGAGGGTTTTGAGTTATATGAGAGAAATGCTATTAGAGCAGAGGTCGGAAGAGGACTGTTTATTTATGGAAGAAAAGAGCTCAAGGTTAATGAGGTGGATATGAGACAGCAGTATTGTGAGTATTTGTGTATTGAAGTAAAATGTGCAAGAGGATCAATTCTAATTGCCTCTATATATAGAAGCCCAAATAATAGTAGGGGAGAGGATGATAACCTATTGAAAGCAATGGAGGAAATAGATAATAGAGAGAACAAATATAAAATTTTGATTGGAGATTTCAATTTGCCAAGGATCAACTGGGCAAATTGTACTACTCCAGCGGGACAGGGTAGCCTGGAAAATAAGTTTATAGAGAAAGTGAGAGATTGCTTTTTAACGCAACATATTACAGAGATGGGACGCAGGGGAGTGTACTTGATTTGATTTTAAGCAATGAAGAGGATATAGTGGAACATGTTAATGTGGATAGCCCTATAGGTCGTAGTGACCATGCCTGTATAAGCTTTAGTTGAAATATTAAATCAGAGAGGGATAATAGAAGCAATAGAAAAATATACATGTATGATAGAGCAGATTATGAGCTGCTGAGACGGTGTTTTGACATTGACTGGGGGGAATACTTGAACGGTGAAGACGCTGAAGGAATGTGGAGGAAAATTAGAGTCAAACTGGAGAATGCTGTATCCAAAAGTGTACCAGTTAGGGAATATAGGGATAAAACAAAATTGAGGAAAAGAACGAACCCAGAATTGCCAATGAAAAGAAAGCTTTGGACATTGATTAGAAGAAAGAAACGATTGTGGGAAAGACTAAAATTGTTAAAAAAGAACAGGGGGTCTAGTATAGAAGCTAAAGAAGTGGATCTGGAATGCAGACAAATAAACAATAACATAAGGTGGGAGACAAGGAGGGGGGTGAAGGAGAGGGAGAGAGAGATTGCTAGAAATGTGAAGGATAATCCAAAAATATTCTGGAAGTACATTCAGGAAAAGTTAACAAGAAGAGTAGGGATCCCAGAGCTGGTAGGGGGGTTGGATGATGGGAGTAGAGCGGAGACTGATAAGGAGAAAGCAGAGGTGCTGGGGAAATACTTTGGGGGAGTACTAACAGTGGAGTCGGATGATGCAGTGCCTACTATTCCCATCAAACAGGCACCGGCACTAGAACTAATAGAGTTTTTCCATGCTAGAATAAGAAGGGCTATAGAAAAAATGAACAGAAGTAAGTCACTGGGACCGGATGGGATACACCCAAGAATCATAAAGGAAGGAGGTGAGATGTTAGTAGAGCCATTGAAAATGTGATTTGAGGCATCGTTTAATACAGGACAAATCCCGATGGACTGGAGAGAGGCGAACATAACAGCTATATTTAAGAAGGGAAAGAGAAATGACCCAGGGAATTATAGACCAGTCAGTTTGACAAGTGTTGTGTGTAAACTAATAGAAACGGTAATTAGAAAAGGAATAATGGAGCATATGAAGTCAAACCAACTTTTCAGTGGGAGACAGTTCAGATTCTTGCCGGGGAGGTCGACGGTACTACAGCTAATTAAGGTGGTAGATGATTGGATGCAAATTCTAGAAGATGGTGATGTAATAGACGTGGTATATTGCGATTTTATCAAGGCCTTCGATAAGGTCCCACATAAAAGGTTTATAGAGAAAGTTAGAAGCTATATTATAGGGGAGAAATGTGTGAAATGGATAGAAGCCTTCCTGAAAGATCGGAGACAGAGGGTACTGGTGAATGGAATAGGCTCGGGGTGGAGGGAAATTACAAGTGGGGTACCTCAGGGATCTGTGTTGGGACCACTGCTGTTCGTTATATTTATCAACGACTTACCTGAAGTTATAACTAATGGAAGTGAGGTATACCTGTATGCGGATGACACTAAGCTGTATAGAAGAGTGAGGAGTAAGGAAGATGTGGGTTTGCTTCAAGGAGATGTGGAGGGCATGAAGGGATGGTCTGAGCATTGGTTAATGCTTTTTCATCCAAAAAAATGCAAGTACATGCGGATTGGGACAAGCAAGATAGACAAGGTAGGATACAGTATGTATGAAGCGATGGAGGAAGTGAATGCAGAAAAGGATATAGGAGTAGTGATAGACAATAAGTTAAATTTCTCAGAACATTTAGCGGAAAAGATAAACAAAGCCAATAGAATTGTAGGGCTGATAAGGAGGACATTTGTGTCACTTGACGAAGAAATCTTCAGGAATCTCTATACAGCGCTGGTTAGGCCGCACCTGGAATGTGAGAACCAGATGTGGGATCCATATATGGTAAAGGATATAGAAGCAGTGGAAAAAGTGCAGAGGAGAGCTAGCAAGCTGGTACCAACGTTGAAGAACGCGGGCTATGAGCAGAGGTTGAGGACACTGGGGCTTCCGACACTGGCATATAGGAGAAAGAGAGGGGATATGATAGAGACTTTTAAGATAGTGTCAGGAAAGTACAATGAGGATGTGTGTGAAGGTATCTTCTTGATGCGGGAGGGAACAAGAACGAGAGGACACTCTAAGAAAATTTACAAAGAAAGAAATAGGCTTGAGAAGGCAAAGAACTCATTTTGTGATAGAGTGGTAAATGAGTGGCACGCACTGCCCCAGTATGTAGTCGATTCCGAATCAATAAGGGAGTTTGAAAGTAATCTTGATAAAGCATGGGGAAGACAAGATTTGAAGTTTGATTATAAAACAAAAATACAGAATAGTAAAAATGTTGCGTCTGCTACCGCCGCCGCCAACACCGTGAACGACCACAGCAGTCCAAGTACTGGTACTGAGCTGGATACACAGGCCTCGTTTGCCTTTTTCCAGAGGATCTACTGTAAGATACTGTAAGATTATGCACCATTTCTGTGGTGGGCTGGATCTGTCAGAGTGAGGGTTGATGTTCTCTACTTCCCATAGCCGGTTCTGACTTTATCTCTTTCATCATTCTTATTGTTTAACTTTTTTCCTGAGAGTGGTGAAGGCACTCCCCTATATATATATATCACATATATTATTAAAGTTTTAGATTGCAGTTTCCGCAAATTAATTTTGTTTCCTAATAAATGAAAAAAAATGGGGTATGTGCCAGAGTATATAAATAGATCTATCTATTTATTTACTCAGGCCCAATCCCCACTTTTCCTAAACAAAATGGGGGGGGGGGTAGCCGACTCAAGACAAAGCAAGAATAGGGAAAACACAAAACAATGAACACACAAAAATAATATACAAATTCACACATATCTAGGTCATCCAGAAGGCCCACAGACCAGGGTCACCAATGTCCCTCCAGCACTCCCGCCGTCCCCCGACCACCCGGAGAGGTTCCGATCTCGGCAGGCAGGCATGCAGCGGAGCCGAAGCCACAAGCCCACCCACCATTATATTATAAATAGATAGATAGATAGAATTAATGAAACAAAATGAGGAAACTTAGTGAGAGGAGAGCCTGTATATCACCATCCCCCACCTAAAAAGTAAATAACAAATTATAACATCTAGTAACATGATTACCTTATAGCAACTTTTCTTATAGAGTATGATGAGCACGATGGTAAGCACGATGACCACCCCGAGGAGGATGAGAGCATTCCGCACCGCGTCGTACAACTTGTCACCAACACTCTGAGACTCCTCGTGGAACGGTGTGTACAATCTGAGGAAGCAAGATTATTATTAAGGTATAATTATATGAACATTCAACATTGTGATTTCTATGGTAGCTAAAATCTTATTCTTACAAATAAAATAAAAACAGTATACTGTACAGTAAGGTTACACACAAAACAGTATACTGTACAGTAAGGTTACACACAAAACAGTATACTGTACAGTAAGGTTACACACAAAACAGTATACTGTACAGTAAGGTTACACACAAAACAGTATACTGTACAGTAAGGTTACACACAAAACAGTATACTGTACAGTAAGGTTACACACAAAACAGTATACTGTACAGTAAGGTTACACACAAAAGATAAGGTTATCTTTAGGGTTTTGTTACAGTAGTTTTGTATTTCTAGTAGCAGTTAAAATTAGAGGCACATTCTTCTAAACAAAACACTGTTGCCTGGAACGCAGCCATTAGGACAAGAGACTGAAACTGCACGTATGTGTGGAGCACTCAGTCTTAAAATTTGATATACAGTAGGGTCCCGCATAAAACGTGTTCGCATAAAACGAGTCTCGATTAAAACGAGCGACCTAAAATATTAATATTTAATTTTCGATCAGAACGAATGTGATCACATAAAACGAGTCCGCCGCCAAAGTGGGGCAAATCCGAGGAGTTTTCATATAGAGCGCCGAAATATCGTACAAAACGTACGAAATATCGTACGCTTTCATATAGAACGCCGAAATATTGTACAAAACGTACAAAATATCGTACGCTCCTGACGGAAATTTACGCTTCCAGTGAACATTGACGATATTGGGCCATCAAAATGCCGTGTTCACATAAAACGAAATCGCATAAAACGCCCTCGTTTATCGACCATATACTCGTTTTATGTGAGACCCTACTGTATGTATGTATGTATTTGATATTAAACTTTCTGATAAGAACAAGTGCATTGCTAATTTATACATGTTACCTAAATTTCATAAAAGACCTTATAAATATCGCTTTATTGCCGGAGCAAAATTTGCTACTACTAAAACTCTGTCAGAACAAGTCGTAAATTGCTTAAAATACATTAAAAGTACTGTACTCATAAAATATATTGTAATACCATCAAGAGAAGAACTGGCATTAACAATTATTGGAGTGTTGACAATTCATTAGAAGTTATCGATAAAATAAATACCATGCCGAAAGTTACCTCGGTACATAGCTACGACTTTTCAACTTTGTATACCAATTTGCCTTTAGATTTAGTATATTCAGAGCTTTGCTTTATTATAGATTTGCACTTAGACAGATTCGTTAGGAATGGTAATTATTTCATAAATGTTTATTCATATTTTAATAATGCATCACTTAGCTCTACTCCCACTAGTTCAGTATATTTTGATAGAACTAAACTTAAAAATGGCCTTAAATTCCTCCTTTTCAATACATACATACATACATCAAATTTTAAGACTGAGTGTTCCACACATAAGTGCAGTTGCAGTCTCTTGTCCTAATGGCGGCATTCCAGGCAACCCTGTTAAGGGCTGCTTCACTTGTCAGGTTCTTGGATTTGAGATCGGCACGTATAGTCCGATCCCAGGTCTTCCTCGGTCCACCCCTTGGTGCAGCTCCCTCCACAATCACAGACCTGCATTTTTTCACCCAATTTTGTTCATCCATTCTCTCCACATGTCCATACCATCACAGTTTACTTGTACGCAATGGTGATGGGCTGGTCTATCAGAGTGAGAGCTGAGCAATCTCTGCCATACCCATAGCTTACTCTGACTGTTCCTTTAACTTATATATTTTCTAGATCTCAAGTGACGGCGTCTCTTCCGTGGATTGACCTCCCAATCTACCAAGATTGGAAGCCAATGCGTCACATTTTTCCCTTGCCCCTCAACTTTCTCTTCATAATTACTGAGGGGCACAGGGCCCTGGGTGGGGCTTTGGTTTCCCGGGCGTTTCCGCACCCTCCTTAGCTCCCCGCCATGGAGTGGCTTCGGTCACCCAGGCTTTATTGTGGTCGGCGGGGATGGTTCTGTGGGGGCATCGGTTATGGCCTTGGAATTGCTCGGGGCCTTGGGGCTGTTCGGCCAGGCAGCTTGGGGAAGAACAACAACAACAACAACTTGAACGCATCACCTCGCTAATACTCTTTATACCTAAACGTCTCCTCAGCTCAACATTTGTTATTCTATCCAGTAGCCTGGCCCCACACATCCATCTCACCATTCTCATCTCATTACGCTCCATTCTGTTGACATCCTTTACTTTAACGGCCCATGTTTCTGAGGCATACGTCATTGCACTTCTAACACATGAGGCATACACCTTTCCCTTCAGGGGGAGAGGCATTCTTTTCATGGTCAGGATTGGCATCAGTTCTCTGAACTTCCCCCAGCCACACCTAATTCTAGCAACAGTGGCAGCCTCGGCCACACCACCGGCAGAGATGATATCTCCTAGGTAACAAAACTTGTTCACCAGCTCCAAAGACTCATTTCCAAAATTCACAGCCACAGGATCATCACCTAACACAAGCTCGCCTTTGCACACTACGCACTCAAATTTCTCTATTTCTGACTTATCCTTCGGCAGGGGTTCCTTTATTCTACTACAGTTCTTACTCCCATGGTGTACCCAACATCGACAGATACTACATTGAATTGAGTTAGCGCCCACTCCCTTTCCACACACTGCACATGGGTATGCACCGCTCTTTTCCACATTGCCTCGTCTCTATACAATGCATAACCTTGGTTTTGTTAATATTGACTCTTAAACCCTTGCTTGCCATGCCCTCTCTCCACTCTCTGAATTTGGCCTCAGCATCTTGCACACTGTCAGCTATTAGGACTAAATCGTCTGCATAAAACAGTTCCAACGGGAGTCCGCCTCTAAAACTCTAGACAGTGCCTCCAAGACCATAATAAAGAGGAGGGGGCTTAACACTGAACCCTGATGGACTCCAACACGGACTGCGAACTCATCACTCAGTACACCCTTCACCCTCACCGCACTTCGCGAATCCTCATACATCTTCATTATCACACGCACCAGCCACTCTTCCACACCAAGTTTCCTCATAGCCCACTGCACAACATCTCTAGGCACCCTATCAAAGGCCTTCTCCAGGTCTACAAACACAAAGTAAAGATCCTTTCCTTTTAGTAAGTATCTTTCCTGTATACTTATGTTAGATTCGGGCCTTACATTTTCAAACAAATATTAGGAATTCCTATGGGTGGAAATGCTAGCCCTTTAATTGTAGATTTATTCTTGCTTGCTATAGAATTTTAATATATAAAAGACTTAGTTGACAGTACTAAAAACAGAATCAGTATAAGATTAAAAGCTGCAGTTGTTGTTGTTGTTGCTGTACCCCAGGCTGTCTGGCCGAGCAGCCCCAAGGTCCCAAGCAAGGCCAAGGCCTTAACCGAGCGGCCCCACAAAACCCTCCCTGCTTACCAATAATAAAGCCCAGTTGACCGAAGTCACTCCAAGGCGGGGAGCTGAGGAGGGTGCGGAAACGCCCCGGAATCTAAAGCCCTACCGAAGGCCCTGTGCCCCTCAGCAATTATGAAGAGAAAATTGAGGGGCAAAGGAAAAATGTGACACTTTGGCTCCCAATCTGACAACCTCTAGGTTGGCAGTAGGGAGGTCAATCCACGGAAGAGACGCAGTCACTTGAGACCATAAAAAATATATAAGTAAAAGGAACAGTCAGAGTAAGCTATGGGTATGGCAGAGCTCGCTCAGCTCTCACTCTGATAGACCAGCCTATCACCATATGACTAGAACCCAATCCTCTCAGCATCAGCTAGGAAAGGCCCTAGAAAGCCACCTTTGGCGGGGGGATAGCTGCAGTCAAGTTCCCCAGTGAAACCCCCTCCTTTGCACCAGTCTCTTGCATTATATTTTAATTTTACAATAATTATATACGGTACATTTCAACTAAGAGGATGAAAGCATTCCACACTGCATCATACAACGTGTCAACAGAGCTCTGAGAATCCTTGTGAAAAAGTGTGTACAAATATGAGGGTAGGGATATCATTAAGTGGTGTTACCGTACACAAGTACGATACTTCTAGTAGCAAGTCCTCTGTCAGATGGCATTCTTTCAAAATTTAAAAAAAGCACACTAACACACATTGCACATAAAGGTCTCCAATGCATCCTCCCCCATTGCACTAGTCTCTTTTATTATACCCTTCATTCTTAAAAAAATATACAGTACAGTTAATTATAGAAAGTCAATGAGGTCCACATTGCGTCATGCAGTCTGTCACTCACACTTCAAGATTCCTTATGGAATGGTGTGTACAATCTGGAGGTAGGGACATCATTACGGAGGTGCATGCAATCAATTTTGACAACAGTTAGAAAGACTGACAGAGAAGACAAAGTTCTATAAAGCACCTAGTTAGACTGACCAATAAGAAACAGGAATTGAGCATTCCCTACTTATCAAAACAAGGTCACTCAGAAACTACAATAAGGAAACATTTCTGGACATTTTATGGAATACAGACTGGTCTCCAGTGTTTGGAAGTACAAACGTTAATGACGCATGGGTTGGCTTCAGAACCATCATCACAAACATCCTAGACGAAATAGCTCCTCTGAAAGACATACGAATTAAAGCAAGGTCAGACCCATGGATCAACAATGACATACTACACCATCTGGAACACAGAGACAATCTGTTAAAAAGGCTAGCGAAACATAGACAGGATCAAGGTCTGAAACATGAGTTCAACAGGGCCAGGAATAAACTAAGTAGGAAAATGAAATCAGCGAAAAATAATTATTTTCACAATAAGGCAGAGGAATATCAGAATAACCCAAAGAAACTATGGAGGCACCTAAAAACAACAGGCTACAGCAACAAGACAAGGGATTCGTCTAACACTAATATTGCTCTCACCATTAATGATCAGGTTTGCCACGATAAATGACAAATTTCAACCTACTTCAACTCCTTCTTCACTTCCATAGCAAACACACTTGCACAGAACCTACCTCAACCTCTCAATAAATACACGACAACAACGGCCACCTTTCGTAATTTCTACAGAGATAAAGACATACACCCGAACACATTTAGATTGCAAAATGTTACACCAAAATACACTTTTGACGAGCTGTCTAACCTAAATGTACATAAGAGCACAGGACCAGAAAAAATTCCTGCCAAATTTCTACGAGATGGAGCCATTGGTATAGCAGGTCCCCTAACCCACATCATCAACTTGTCAATTAACACCAACACAGTACCTGCTGAACTGAAGGAAGCTATTGTAACCCCTCTATTCAAGAAAGGAAATAAACTAGAAGTTGGCAACTACAGACCAGTTAGCATATTATGTATTGTATCTAAAATCCTTGAAAGAGCGGTATACACCCAAATTGAACACTACCTCAAACAAAATGATCTATTCTATAAGTTTCAATCAGGTTTCAGATGCATGTACTCGACAGATTCCTGTCTCATCCACTTAACGGATCACATTCGTAAAGAAATGTCTAAAGGTAACTACACCGGTATGGTTCTTCTTGATCTACAAAAAGCGTTTGACACAGTAGACCATGATATCCTATGTAATAAACTACAAGCAATGGGCATAGGGTCTGTGAACTGGTTTAAATCTTATCTTAGTGGTAGAACCCAAAGAGTCAAAATTGATGATAATATATCTGATCCTATGCCAATTAACTGTGGGGTCCCGCAGGGAGCATCCTTGGTCCCTTACTCTTTCTCTGTTATGTGAACGACATGGAACTGAGCGTCTCATGTAAATTATTACTGTATGCAGACGACAGCGTGCTTCTGGTTTCAGGAAAAGACCCAATAAGTATTGCCGCTTCACTTTCCAAAGAACTAGCATCATGTAGTGAATGGCTAGTGGACAATAGACTATCTCTTCACCTGGGCAAGACGGAAGCCATCTTATGTGGAACAAAACGCAAACTGAAAGACATTGTGGGCTTCTCGGTCAACTGTAATGATATTCCTATAACAACAGTGTCACAAGTTAAATATCTCGGACTGAAACTGGACGCGAGTTTTTGTCAGGTGAAACAATTTTGGAATCTATCCTGAGTAAGTGTAGAGCACGTATAAAATACCTGTATAGACAGGTGGGATGCTTGCCCGCGGCGACCAAAAAGACCCTCTGCCAAGCGCTTGTTCAATGTCATTTTGACTATTCTGTGTCATCCTGGTACTCTGCATCATCTAAATCAGCACAGCACAAACTTCAGGTCACTCAAAATAAAATGGTTAGGTTTATGCTGAACCTAGGACCCAGATCACATGTTGGCCAGGAACAACTTCAGTCACTAGGTATGCTCAATGTCTCTGACAGGGCCAAACAAATCAGGCTAACTAATGCCTTCAAAATTTTCTATGACAGAGCTCCAGAGTATCTAAAGAATGATTTTGTTAAAGCAAATGAGAGGAGTGGACATAATACAAGAAACATGATGTTTAATTTTAAGGTCCCGAGAATCCAAGGACAGGGTAAGCAAACATTCTTCTTCACTGCCATCAAAGACTGGAACGACCTACCCCAGTCAGTCCGTGAAAAGAGAACACTGTATTCCTTCAGACGTAGCCTGAAGGAACACCTGAACCGGACAGCTGCAAGAAGGGAGCACCAAGCTTATGTCTACTACTAAATACGACATAAGAGATAGACAAACCAAACTGAAATGATTACTGATTACGGATTACTGATATTTACTATAGGATGTAAGGTATCTTAAAATAACCCCCTAGAAATACTTTCTCTAAAGTATCTATTTCTTTATCCTCCCCATTTCCCCAGCTAACCTAATCCCACAAGGGCCCCAATGGGAATACGCCTAACGGCCTTATTGGGCTATCCTTAGTTGGAATTATGCAAGGCTGGTACATGTCATATTTATAACATACTATGTGGTACCAACTCTGTAAATTGCTAACTGAATAAATATTATTATTATTATTATTATTACTACCCATTGTTTGTTCTATCTTGCTCTATTTCTATAATTTCGCTCTTCTGTGTGGTGACGAGAAGTGCCCGTCCTTGGTGCCACTGCCCAAGAAAGATTCCATGGATGGAAACTCTAGATGAGGACCCCAATGGAAATACGCCTAACGGCCTTATTGGGCTATCCTTAGTTGGAATTATGCATGTCATATTTGTAACATATTATGTGGTACCAATACTGTAAAATGCTAACTGAATAAATATTATTATTATTACAGTAAACTTCCGTTAATCCGAAGGGCAGCGGACCGGCCCTCGTTCGGATTAGTGGATTTTTCGGATTATTGGACTTTACCCCTATGAACCTGTGTATGACGAAAACATTGAGGCATTAGGCCACCCAAATGACACAATGGTGCACACACACATATCATATGTTCATGAAATCACTTCAAAAGTTTACCATTGTCATTGTAGCCTATTACCTACTTCAAAACATTCAGATTAATGGTCAAAGGAATCTGCTGATATAAACGTCTTCTTCTTCTTCCGTCTACTAGCGAGTTTGTCTTGCTCTTGAAGATCAGATCAGATGTGGTTCGGGAAGTAATGCCTTAACAACGGCACTTCCCTGAGAGGTTCTTGTAATTTTCATTTTGTGATTTTCCTTTTGTGACGTGCTCTGTTATATTATATTGTATTGAAAGCACCCTTGTCTTGTTGTCTTGAAAGCACCCTTGGGACGCTCCGATCACTGAACTATAAATAGTAGCGTATCGGAACGTCCAAAGGTGCGTTTTCAAGCTCAAGACTAATACGTCCAAAGGTGCGTTTTCAAGCTCAAGACTGAATGCGCTTGCAGAAAATGCGGTGCAAGCCAGTAGCGCATCGGAGCGTCCCAAGGATGTGTTCAAGAGCAAAACAAACTCTCTAGCAGACGATGTGGAAGAAGAAGAAGAAGAAGGTGTTTACGTTTATATCAGTAGCTACTGAAACTGACTGAAGCTTCCTTTGACCATTAATCTGAATTTTTTGAAGTAGGTAATAGGCTACAATGACGATGGTAAACTTTTAAAGTGAATTCATGAACATATGATATGTGTGTGCTCCATTATGTGTCATTTGAGTGGCCTAATGCCTCAAAAAGGGGACTTTGGGACTTCTTGAAATTCGGACCATCGGGTGAATTCGGATTTGGCCTCAAATTGAAAAATTCGGACTATTGGGAGATTCGAATCATCGGTCGTCGGATTAACGGACTTTTACTGTATTATTATTATTATAGACAACCTCCTGATGAAGCTTCTCACTTTTCCCTACTCTCTGCATCCTCTCCAGAGGGTGTATCCTTAAAACTAGACCCGGGTCTTTAGAAAGGGAACTGGATGTTTTCTCTGATCATCTCCAGAGAGCCAGTCATTGAGTTGCCTCTGGATCTGCTTATTGGCTGTGGCCAAGGAATATGCAGGGTTTCCACATGGTTTCCCTGGGGTTACAAATTAAACTAAACTAAATACTAATACAAATTCACAAGTAAGTACCGATACCCTTCTTAGTGCAGAAAGTGACAGAGCAGAGGAGACAGTGGGCACCACCAAAAAATACCCAGTGACACAGGGATGAACAGTTGTTGTTGTTCCCTAAGCTGCCTGGCCGAACAGCCCCGAGTCCCTGAGAAAGGCCATGGCCACGATCGGGCTTTCCCACAGAGCTCTCATTGAGTGTAGATTTTGTTGTTGGCGTAAGTGGTTGTGTGAAATGCAGTCTTCTATGATGTGTTTAATGGTATGGGGTGCTGTGTTACATCCCGGGCAGGCGTCGACAACGGAGTCATCCAGTCTCTTCTGATAGCTCAGGAGAGCTGGATGGTGTCCGCATCTCAGCCTGGCCAGGTGGACTCTGTCCTCGCGAGGAAGGGAGGACAGGGATGAACAGTTAGATGATATGCTGGTCCCCATATTTCAGCTCCTTCTCCTAACCACCCTCCATCAATTCCCCTTAATTCACAATTAAACAACAGATACAGAACCACAAAAACTGTAAAAGTAATCATAAATATATCACACTCACCCACGCCTAATAGATAAATAAGCGATAAAAACTGACAAACTCCTAGATAAACCACCAATGAAGATAATATACATTAAAAATACTCACAGATAGGTCCCCTTTTCAGTGTAGAAGGTGACGGATGAGACAGTGGCCACCACCACCAACATACACAATGAGACAGGGATGAACAGTTTGATAACGTGCTGGGCACCGTACTTCAACTCCTCCTCTTCCTCTTCCTCCTCCCCGCCCTCCACCCACTCCGCTCCTCGACCTGCCCGTGGATCCTGTTGAGAAGGCATAGAGCTATACAGTAATTCTAAAAACGTTTTCTTTTCACACTACAGCCACATCCTGCCTAAGCGAGGTGGTCAGCTTGTGCATAATATACAGTGGGGCGATCTTAGTAGTCCTTGAAAACTGCGCCAAACTGGAAACCGTTTAAGTCGGGGCAAACTTTATATGGAGAAAATTCATGGTAGTCTTTGGCGACCTGGAAGTCACCCTTTTTTACCCTTCTCGAACCCGTTCCGAACATTTTCTCAACAATATTTATAGAACATGATATAATAAGTATGTACAGTATAGGATATAAAGACTCACCATTAACATATCTGAAGGGTGTTTTATTGATTTGGTTAATGAGGGAGGATTGTTACGGAGTGTCTTCGCTGCCCCCACTACCCGCCCATATTTGTTTTTGAACCTGTGTAACCAGTCACGTGAAGCAATGAATGGAGGTATGTTTGGCAAGAATGTTAACCCATCAGACCCGGTTGGGCTCTGAGGCACCCATAACAAACGCGGCCCGCGGACCCCGGAAGGGCTCTGAGGCTCCGGCAGCTTCAAAGCCTGTAAGCTTGTTTTGAAAGCTGTCCGTACAACGCATATAAATACAGCCAGTATGCCCGACGCCGCGCACCTCCGAACACAAGAAGGAGAGGCGTCGTTTGTTTGTGTGTGACTGTATGTTGTTGTTCCCTAAGCTGCCTGGCCGAACAGCCCCAAGTCCCTGAGCAAGGCTCATATGACTGACATCGCCACAAAGTTCTCTCCACGGAAATCGTCATCTCAACTGAACCAGTTGACTTAGAGAGCTCTACTCTACGCTATTCTACAGGTACGAAACACATCTACGCTTGGGGATGCGCGGGAATGCAGAAACAGTCAAAATAACGAAGATACGGTAGCCTAGTCGAGACGTTTTTTTGGCCAAATCCCCCGGGTTTCGGGGAATATTTATAGAATACTGTACATAGCCGAGGCTGGAGGGTTAAGTGCGGGCGTACCGCCAGCCTTGTTTACACTACGCTTAGTGGCGTCGGACCTTTGCCATCATGTTCGCGTCTATTTTGACTGCCTTTGGATACAATGATATGTTGAAGGGGGCTTTGCCCCCCCTCATCCCCCCATGACATATTGTCATCATCATATATATTGCCAGCAGGGGGCAAATTACCGAAAAAATTGCCATCAAAATAGACACGAACTTAACCCTTCCTACCCGGTCTGCCTTAGGTAAGGACAGCTCGAAAGAAGGGCCGCTACCCGGTATGCCTTACCTAAGGCAGCAGCTTAATAGCCTAATTAAGCTTGGTCTGAACGCCGTGCGTACGACGTATGTCAACAAACCCAAGCGTTGCGTCACCGCACCTCCGAAAACAAGAAGGAGAAGACTCTTCAATGTTATTGTTCTGACGTCAGACGAAATTAGTGTCTGAAAAGCCCCCATATTGGCAACATCTCTGCAATATTGGCTCCACTGAAATCGTCATCACAATTGAACCAGTTGACTTACAGAGCTCTACTCAACGCCAAAATACAGATTGAAAACCGCACTACGATTATAGATGAGTGGCAAAGTTCTAGCAGTGAAAATAAACATAAATACGGTAGCCTAGGCCTAGACGTTTTTCAGCCATTTCGCCCGGGTAGGGGCGACCGTCATTGGGTAAGACAGCCCGGGTAGGAAGGGTTAAACACGGCGATCGACAAATGTAAACATGACGACGGCGGCGGCAGCGGGGGAGGCGTCGGACCTTTGCAATCATGTTCCCGTCTATTTTGAATGCCATTGGATACAATAATATGTTGAGGGGGGGCTTTGCCCCCCCTCACCCCCCATGACGTCATATATTGTCATCATCATATATATTGACAGCAGAGGGCAAATAACCAAAAAAAAATCGCCGTCAAAATAGACGCGAAGTTAACCGCGGCGATCGCCCTATGTAAACATGACGACCGTACGCCCAAACTCTACAACCATCCCGTAAGTTTTCTATTTCTATTTAATCCTTTTTTTTTTTACACACAACAATCTGGCACGCTCTCTAATTTGAGGCCTATCAACACTAGCATTCTCCTTAGTAATTTTATTACAAAATGTTCCACAACAACCACCACCTGGCTTTTCTGGGTCACATCATGAACTACAGTTAGGTATCGATATACACGGTTAATTTGTACCATATACGTGCCATACATACATACAATACATACATGCGTACAAGTAGACTGGGATGGTATCGACATGTGGAGAGAATGGATGAAAAAAATTGGGTGAAAAAATGCAGGTCTGTAATTGTGGAGGGAGCTGCACCAAGGGGTGGACCGAGGAAGACCTGGGATCGGACTATACGTGCCGATCTCAAATCCAAGAACTTGACAAGTGAAGCAGCCCTTAACAGGGTTGCCTGGAACGCTGCCATTAGGACAAGAGACTGAAACTGCACTTATGTGTGGAACACTCAGTTTTAAAATTTTATGTATGTATGTACAGTATGTATACTGTATAATCTTTCGCAACTCATCTTTCTTTTTCTATATTTCTTCTACCTCTTTACTAAACCATGTGTTACTGGGTACCTTTCTTTTTCCATGTCTTAACTTTTTTCTTGCCACATACTTTCTCAGCTGCGTTAAACACGGAGTCTCTTGTACAGTCTACGACAGAACTGCTGTCATGGAATGAGGCAATGTATTAGTTCACTTATCTTTTAATAGATGGCCCTTTAATCGCTTCTAATAAAAGGGGCGGGGTTAATATAGAGGTTGGAAGGAGGAGGAGTCAAACGTGTGTGTGTTCTAGAACAGCACGCAGAATAAGTTTATTTTAACATAACACACAGGCTATATTATGAGATTTAGCTCATACCGGATCACAAATAAGTAACACACATCAGGTGTTGCGTTATTTATGAAATTTAATATACAGACAATCAAGTTTATATCCTTCGCACTTCCCATTCCCCCTTTCACCCCAACTCTCCTTCTTCACCCCCCCCCCCCCCCCCTCTCTCTCTCTCTCTCTCTCTCTCTCTCTCTCTCTCTCTCTCTCTCTCTCTCTCTCTCTCTCTTTTTTATCTTTTCCCCCTAGATATATTCTTGACTTTTTCTCCTCAGACTGATTTTACTTTAAGCTAAGGGTGGTATTTGTACAAACTAACCTAGCCTAACCCAACCTGCCAAGCTTTTAACCTAACCCAAACCTAGCCTAGCCTATAGCCAGCCAATCTGTTTTATTATTAACTCTTGTAGATATTGTATTTAGTATCCTACTGTAGCTATATATATCTGTAATTTTAGTTGTTGCTTGCACGATCTTGTAATAACCTTTGACTGATACACTTTTGTATCTAAAAAGAGTAGGCTACTGCTTTACTAGGCTTCAGTGACACCAGGGTCATCTGTTGACACAGTATATTAACCCCTTGTGTGCAGTCACACTTTATTTTTATATAATCTCTATTTGGTGAATTGTATATTTAGTTACATATTCTGTTATACATATATTTGTTTAAGGTTAGGTTATCACACCTGGTAGCCTATTTCTGCGAATTTCAATTTTATTATATTCGGTTAGGCTATTCAACGCTGGTAGCCTATTATTGCGTATTTCAATTTTAAAACAAACTTTTGGTTAGGCTATCGCCCCTGGAAGCCTAATTCTGCGTATCTCAACATTTTTGTTTTCGGTTAGGCTATCACCCCTGATAACCTATTTCTGCGTATTTCAGCATATTTGTTTTCGGTTGAAGTGATTGAAGTGTTTTTAAAGTGAGTGAAGTGTTGTAAAGTGAGTGAATTGTTTTTTAAGTGAGTGAAGTGATCTGAAGAAAGTGACTGTCACCATGCCTCGCGCTTGTGCGAACTGCGCCGGTAGGTTTGGGGAGTCCATGTTTGCTACTATCGATCTTCAAGTCTGCCGGCTCTGCCAGCAACGAGAGAATTTTACAGTGAAATTAGATGAAGCCTACAACAAGATCAACGTCCTCACCATGAAGCTGGAATCACTCCAAGAGTTTGTAACACTCAACGTTGGAGTGCCACAAACTTCAATTGTCACCGCAACTCCAGCAGCCACCAACGCCCCAACGTCAACTGCCAACAATTCAACGCCTACAGTAGCCATTTCAGCTGATGTTTCCGATACTCAAGATACAAATAGCGACTCTCTTCCCCCTCAAGACAACTTCCGTGTCGTGAGGAACAACGTTTGCCCCAAGACCAGGAAACACATACCGATTACCGAGTGTCAAAACCGTTTCCAGATACTCGCAGACTCAGATGACGAAGAGGAAATAGAAGAAGTCCGGCTCGTGGGAGACTCGATGATACGTGGTCAGCTCACAGAGTTTTGCGCCAGGGCACCTAAGACCAGGAAGCGTTTTTGTATCCCTGGTGGTGGTGTGGATGACGTAGTTGCAGCAGTTGACGAAGTATCAAAGCTGGCCCCAGCTAATACAATGTACGTCATCCACGTTGGATCCAACGATGTACAGCGAACCCGGTCGGAAGATTTGCTTTTAAAGTACCAGCAGCTGATCAAGTCGTTTAAGGAGAAGTCATCAAGGATCATCGTCTCAGGAATCGTCCCCCGGCTCGGTGTAGAGAGCCGATTTTACAACATAGCCACCAGCACAAATCGTTGTCTAGCAAACCTCTGCAGGAAGGAGAACGTGGGATTCGTCGACACCTGGGACAATTTCTACTACGATGACTATTTGTTTTCGGACGATGGAGTTCATCTGAACCAGGTGGGAGCAGCGCGTTTTGGGCGTCTTCTCAACGATGCGGTGAAGGATTTTCGGAGAAGAAATCGACTCAGCACAGGACAACCAGGAAGGAGGACCGAAGACAGAGAGGACGGCAATCTACAAAGGAATTAAATACTAATCCGTCAAGAACCGCGAATTTGGATAAAGTTCCACCAACACGACCCAAATTCAAAACCGTCAGGGATAACGACCGAGGACCGAGGACAGCCATGAATGTAAATGTAGATCCGACCAGAACCAATAATTTGAATAAAGACCGTTCCTTGAATCCCAAATCCAAAACTTTGAATGTTTTCTATGCAAACGCTCGTAGCATACGCAATAAATTTTCAGATTTAGAGGAACTAGTGTTTACAGAAAATTATGATGTGATTGGCATAACAGAATCTTGGCTCAATACACAAGATAGAGACTTTTTAGCAGAGTATTCACTTCCCGGTTATGTAATGTTTGAGAACAGCCGAATAAATAAAAATGGAGGTGGCGTTTTATTTTATATCAAAGAAAGTCTTAACCCGACCCTCGTGTCAAAACCTCAAATTGTGAACGTCGACACATCTTTTGTGCTAATAAAGAATAATAAAGGTACAAAAATAATACTTGCGTTAATATACAGACCTCCAGCTCAATCAGTGCAAACTGACCGAGAAATTTACGAACAAATTGCAGATGTAAGTAACTCACAAGATACCGTAATTTTTGGCGACTTTAATTTACCTGTGACCAAGTGGGGCGATACTCTTACTTCACACTCCGGACATGACTTGTATACGAACTTGCAAGAGAGTTCGCTTTATCAATTTGTTCGAATGCCGACCCGTGGTAATAACGTTCTTGACATTGTACTTGCAACAAAAGAAGAATTGATAGAGAATTTGAATGTTGGTGATGAATTCAGTAACAGCGACCATCGTACGATAACTTTCACTTTAAAGTTTACTAGTAACGAACCAAATAGTAGCATCGAAAAAGTCCCTAATTTCAAGAAAGCAAACTTCCATAAACTTAGAGCTATGTTTAAAGAAACTGACTGGAGCTTTTTAATTAACAATAACGACATAAATACATCTTGGAAGTTATTCGAAACCACTTACCTAAAAGCAGTGCAAGACTGCATACCATCGAAAATACGGCGTCCAGGCCATAATAATAAGCCCAAATGGTGGAATAAAGATATTTCAAACTGCCTGCTTGCTAAAAAATTTGCTAATGATAGATTAAAATCCTCACAAAATGACGAAGAACGGGTGAAATTTGTAGAGCTACGACGCAAAGCCAAAAAGTTAATTAAGCAAAGTAAAAAGACCTTAGAGTTACATATTGCGAATCAAAGTAAAACAAACCCGAAAGAATTCTATAGTTATATCAGAAAGAAAAAAGTAGTTACTTCAACTGTTGGACCGTTAGTCGATGAAAATGGAGAATACACCAAAGACGAAGTACAAATGAGTAATGCCCTCAATACCTTCTTTGCATCAGTTTTTACAACAGAAGACCTCAGTGATATCCCTACACCATCGCCGATTCAGATTGATAACTCAGATGTTCTAAGCAATATCACCGTTACAGAGAGAGAAGTATTGAATTGTTTAGATAAACTCAAGGTAAATAAAACGCCAGGACCTGATACAATCTCGCCTAGAGTTCTAAAGGAAGCTAAGAATGAGCTCTCCAAACCACTGACATTACTATTCAATAAATCCTTGCAGTCTGGAACTATGCCTGATCAGTGGAAGCTAGCCAATGTAACACCGATATTCAAAAAAGGCAGCAAATCCCTACCCAGTAACTATCGTCCAATTAGCTTAACCTCAGTTGTATGTAAAATGCTAGAAACGGTCATACGAGACAGACTCGTAAATCACTTAGAGGAAAATAACATACTTAAAGATACTCAACACGGCTTTCGTAAAAAACGTTCCTGTTTAACAAACCTCTTAGACTTCTTCCACGATATCCTCAACCTCTACGATGAGAGTAAAGCTGTAGATATTATATACCTTGATTTTCAAAAGGCCTTTGACAAAGTTCCCCACAAACGTTTACTGCTAAAACTAAAAGCGCATGGAATAAAAGACGGTGTGTTGAAATGGATAGAAAATTGGCTCAGCAACAGAAAGCAAAGGGTAGTCATAAACGGTAAGGCATCTAAATGGACCAATGTAAGTAGCGGGGTACCCCAGGGATCGGTACTAGGACCAATTCTCTTTCTAATTTACATCAACGACATAGATGAGGGTCTCACCTGCACAATCTCAAAATTTGCTGACGATACAAAAATTGCAAATAGCGTACTCTCAAAAGAACAAGTTGACGATATGCAACACAATCTAGATAAATTGTCATGTTGGGCCCAAATTTGGCAAATGAGTTTCAATGCGGATAAATGTAAAGTACTACATGTCGGATACCTAAATGAGAAAGCAAACTATTCGATGAATGGCACTCAGCTTAAGAATGTAAACAGAGAAACTGATCTGGGAGTAACAATATCGAGTAACCTAAAACCGAGTCAACAATGTTCAGAAGTTGTTAAGAAGGCAAACAAAATAATTGGCTTTATAGGCAGGTCATTTGAGCATAAATCCAAAGAAGTTATCCTAACCCTTTACAATTCCTTAGTCCGCCCTCTTCTGGAATACTGCGTTCAATCCTGGTGCCCTTATTACCAAAAAGATATAAACAAGCTAGAACGAGTTCAACGTAGAGTTACCAAAATGATACCTAGCCTAAAGAACAAACCATACGAAGAGCGTCGTAGAGAATTAAATCTATTTCCTTTAACCCAGCGCAGATTAAGAGGCGACTTAATTCAAGTGTTCAAAATCATCAAAGGCATCGACAATATGAACTGTAGTAAGTACTTCACTATCGACCAATCTAATTACACGCGGGGAAAACGGTTGCAAAATTATTGGTAAATCTTTTAACTCGCACGAATCTAAGAATTTCTTCTTCAATCGAGTTGTCAACTTGTGGAATGGGCTTCCCCGAGACGTTATAGACTGCAGCACCGTTGATTCATTTAAATTCCGCCTAGACAAATATCTCGCATCAAACCCGCGACTGACTGCGTTTGTAAATGAATAACTTTATCCTCCCCTCAGTTACTAACCCATATGTCCCCTACTAACTTCCTAGTCCTGCCACGTTAGTGGCAGGGCAGTAGTTCCCTCTCCAATGTTCCCTTACCCACTCTAAACCACTGTTTGGACACTTGATCCTCAGTGTTTTGGAGGACAAGCAACCTAGAAGGGTCACTAGACCTGTTGTTGCTTGATTTCCTTTGTACTCCTTTGTACTCTCTCTCTCTCTCTCTCTCTCTCTCTCTCTCTCTCTCTCAAGGATGTAAATGATACCCTCTAAATTACGCAGATTAATACTATGCGATTGTTTTGAATTTACATATACATAATAAATGTTAGGGATGACTAAAATAACAAACATATATTGATTAGGAATAGGATAACTAGCGAGGCAGCGAACAACACCTATTGCTCGCTGCCTCGCTAGTTATCCTATTCCTACTTAAGCTACGAATCCCGAAGAACACGTCTATATTTGTTTGTATATATATTAAGTGTAACAATAACACTTAGGATTCAAATTATTTGTGTTGGCTTAAGGAATAAGTTGAATAATACATATACTTATGACTTCCACAATTTGTACCGTAATGTTTGGGGAGACGGCGCTTCAACCTCTCTCCTCTGTCCATCACATGCAAGCACCAACCCACCCACATCCACACTAACACAGGATACAAAACACACACACACACTCACACCCGATAACATAAAACGCACATCACACACATGATCACATACAACGTAATGGGCACAAATCACTCACACATGATAACATAACACGCACACACACACACACACACACACTGGTCCAGGCAAACTAGAAAAGGTATTAGCATTATTGAGGAAATGCTGCTGTCTTCAGTGCATGCCATGGCCATCCTGAGCCTTACGACGTATAGACTAATAACACACATAACAATGCCACTACAACAACTTCGTCTCTCTCCAACACCCCTTCTTCCCTCTCTACACTTTTCAGAAAATAGGAAAAGTAGAAAGTAGCTACGAGGTGCCGTTGAAATGGCTTGTCCATCAATACCTTCACCTGACCTCATCCGGGGTTTAGCTGGTCCACAAGGATGTGTGACATGAACCCCATAGAGAATTTGTGGGCCATCATATCATGGAGTGGAATGTGGTCCAGGTTAGGATTGGAAAGGGCCGGAGGAGTGGGATCGGGGAGCAGGGGATCCGTCGCCGCCCTAATATAAGTTGGAACATTTTTAAATCAGCTCCAACGAGAATACAGGAGGTAGTTGATGCAGCTTGTGGGTGGAGATCATATTGATCGAATAAATATTAAATTGTGAATGTTTACCTTTAAAAACCCTTTATATATATTATATAATGTGTATGTGTTTCCAATGTTTACCGTAACATAATGATGGTGAAATAATACATATTAAATTAAATTCAAGGTAACATACACAGAGCTATAGTATACTTTTAATGATGTTTGGAGGATAATTTAAACAATTCGAAGTAAAAATATAAAAGCCTAAACAATTTATATCAACTTTAAAACAACATAACCAGATTGCTTGGATTATCGTTAATTGTTCAATTCGATAACTTACTTTATAGTAAATCATTACAATGGGTAGCGCCGAACTGTTTACTGATAATGGGAAGCCACAGTAATTAAGAATCCACTGAGAACAGTATAATGCAATAATCATAGCGTGTCATATTACATGTTAAGGTAGATTATGAATTGGTCAACCACAGTGCTGTGAATAGTGGTATGGAAGATTTTTTTTTTTACTCTAATATCAAAATTTGTTTTTATTACAAAGAAACACGTTTCGGCTCATCTAAAGTGTTTTCTCTAACTGAGCCGATATTATCTTCTCTTTATGATATATATATTTGGTTATCATTTGGTCGAAGTTAGATTACAATGTGATCCAACTTGTCTTGATGCGTGGATTGTAACATCCCGTTTCAATTACTTATATATTTATACGATTATTCACACTAACCAGGACGCCAAGTTTGGCAACTTTGAGTGTTTTGCAACGGAGCATATCTATTTATTTTCTATAACACATTGTATAAGGTAAAGAATAGAATACGAGTTAATAATTGAGAATCAGTAAAGGTAAACAGAACAGTATTATTAAAACACCAAAGTAATTTTTATGGACAGCTTTGAACACGGTGATGAGGAAAATTATATACCGTACTCGGTTAGGAGAGAGAAGGGGGGGAGATAGGGGAAGGCAGCAGAGAGAAGGGGAGAGGGAGGAATGGGAAGTTCAAAGTGTAGAAACTTGATTGTCTGTATATTAAATTCCATAAAAAACGCAACACCTGATGTGTGTTAGTTATTTGTGATCCGGCATGGGCTAATCTAATAATATAGCCTGTGTGTTATGTTAAAATAAACTTATTCTGCGTGCTGTTCTAGAACACACACACACGTTTGACTCCTCCTCCTTCCAACCTCTATATTAACCCGCCCCTTTTATTAGAAGCGATTAGAGGGCCATCTATTAAAAGATAAGTGAACTAACACTTTGCCTCAGGCCATGACAACAAGTTCTGTCGTAGACTGTACCTTTCCATACTTTGTCTAAAGTATTTCCTAGATCTATAATATCGTCCATGCCCTTTATAGTCTCTTTCAGCATATCCCTGTATTATGTTGCATTACATTCTTCAGTCAATTTCTCACATTTATTCTCTCTACTGTCAGTTTTCTCTCCTTCCTTATCCTCACTTTTGTCAGCACTGTAAGTGGTCTGATCCCGTCAACATAGGCTACCTCATACAGCTTTCAAATCTAAAATTCTTCCTTATAGCCCAGAGACAATCATGGCGTACCGGACTACCGGTAGTCAATTCAAAATTTCTGTTCCTGCTCACCTTAACCTCTGCACCATGTATATCTATGAATGTAACGATGCTCAAACGTATTATCCAAAAAAAAATATCTCTCCGCACATACTTCTAGAAAAAGGTTGATATTCATATCTCTACCGTCCACACTCCATTTACCCACTATACCTTCTATCTCCTGATTTCCAACTCTACCATTCATGTCACCCAGTAAAACTACATTTGTAGCCTACACTCTTGCCTTTCTCTTTCTTATACATTTATTGACAATTCCAAAACATTGTTTTCTTTCACTTCTTTCCCAGTTTCCTGGTTGACAGGTGCATACACACACATAAAAGTATATCTATCTATTCCAATCTTGCACTCGCATCACACAATTCTCGAGTCTACACATCCATAGCTGTTCACACACTTACTCAACCTGTCTGACAAAACCACAGCTACCCCTTCCTTTTTCTTCCGCTTATATCTTGCATCCATCCCAGACCACACAACCCATCCCTCCCCAACCCACAAATCATGTTCACTCTTACCATGCCACACTCCAGATCCCAGCAGGTGCATCTCACCCACCCCACACACATTCACACTTCCATCTTTGTGTTCTTACATCATACATTCTCTCTTAACAGCGTCATTTATGCCATTGGCATTGAAGGCACAGACCCAAGAGCACGCTTCCTATCATTCGAACAACGTTTCTGCCACTTTTCTGCTTTATTCCTCCACCCACGTGGGGGTCCTGGCCGGCAGCATTACGAGCACAGTTGTCAAAAGGATCAGCTAATATACCGGTACTACTGTACCGGTACCTCTATAGTATAAAAACTGATACTAAAAACAGCTAAAAATTAAATAAAACAGTAAAAGCGAAGAGACAAGTTAAAAAAGATAGGCAAAGCAAAACATACAAGGGACTACATATATTGTGTTATAAGGGGGATAATTTTGAGGGAGGAAAAAATAAAAAGGTATTGTATTTACATTAGAAATAACATGTACCATTGAAAAAGACACACCCGCCCTCCCCTTTGGTTCCACCGTCAGGTAAAAATAAAAATTAAGAAATTTAATAGGGGAATTAAAACTAGGACGGTGTAATAACGAGGTTACCTCAAGAAGGGGTGGGGGGACTTGCCTACTGTATCCAGTTACAGTAGGCCACAGAGGTCCGTTCTAAGTAAAAAAAATCCCAATATCGTTTACTTTCAAGCAGATGACAGTACTGTACTGTACCTCTAAACCTCATTGGTTACGATACTGCCACTGCGCAAAGCAGTAAATGCTCGATATTCAATGGACATGCATGAGATTGTAATGTCTGACTCATATTAATGTTAAGTACTCATAATATATATAATATTTGGCTAAACAAATATTGTAACACTGTAGGTGAATAATTAAGATGGAGACAAGACAATTTGCCAACGACTAAAAGAAGAAGACTACTGTATAGGCGTACGTATGTGAGCTCACCTGTGTATTTGTCCTGGTAGTTGGTGGTGCAGTAGTAGTGGAGTCTGGTCGTACACCTCGTCCCCCTCCTCCACCACCATCATCACCACCCTCTGCCCCCCGGGGTATTCTCCGGACCAACCCTGCCGGCCCCCCTGGACCTTCCCTGGGCTGGCTACTGGGGTTTGGGGTCTCTGAATCCATCACCTCACCATCGTCATCCTGAAAATTGTAATTATTGTTCATAAAAGTATAAGAGGCTTGATCATACATACAACGGTTTAATGTTGTATTACATTACAGTGCACCTAATTTTAATGGCTCAGACAGGGTTGCCTTTCAGAAATTGGACTGTAGTAAAATAAAAGTCCTGACATAACACTGCTCCATCCTGTTGACACTGTGGCTGATGTTTTCATAGTGGTAACTGTGCCTCAACACAGTCCCTTTGCAGCACCTGCAGTATCTGCAACCACACCAGCCTCAACAATGCTTAAAAAAAGACTGCCAAAATTTATAAAATGACTATAGGTCCATACTTACGCCATCCCACCTATTAATTGCCTTGTACGATACATAGGACATTATGTGGGGCATATTCTTTTTCGCCAATAACTGTGATGGCCCCCTTACCCCTAAGAGGGAAATTAAGATAAATACTATACATACCATAGTTTAACTTTGTTATACAGCATGACTCAATCCTGGACCCTCAGCATTAGAGCTATGGCTGTGTCATCAGGTCACATATCTCTGTAAATTTGTACCGTGTGACAGCCATGAGTTTTAGTATATGTATTCATTGTCGATAGTATCAATTGCTTGCTTTTGCAATTTCCTTAGTTTATTTGTGCAATAAATGTAGGTTATTTGTAGGGTAGTTATTGATAGGGGTCACTTGAGGCATGCCATGCTTACAGGTACCTACCCGATAGCACTATCGTTAGTGAGTGCTGTACTGTATTTTATATATTATTTTGTAATAGTATAGATATCTTATCAATATTTGTATTTTGTACTATTGTTAACGTCTTGTCATGTTGCAAATTTGATTTTAAATAATATTTTGACATTTAACATGTAGTTTCTTTATTCATGCAGAGTTTAGTAAAATTTACCAGAACGTCCCTGACTTCCCAAACTTGACTAATTCCTTTAACGTGACGATAGTGCATTGTTATATGTGCGATTAGTTTGCTTGGGAAACAGATTAACTTGCTCATGTAGTAATGTACACCCTATGTGGTGGATTGTGTTCTTTTATTTAATAATTTTCATTTTAGTAAGCGTTGTTTCCACATAGCGATTTTAATAATTTAATTTGACTTTATATTGTCCTTGTCCCAATTTTGGTTTGTTTAGTTTGCAAGTTTTACATTTTAATTTATTTTTCATTTTTTCTTTGGTATACAGTGTTGTTATACAGAAAGGACTGCAGGAAATTAGTATTTACCCATTACTCAACAATCTAGGCTATAAGCTAAACACTGCCCCCCCCCCCCCTAGTGGGGAGGCCTATGAAAATCAGGGAAAATGGAGGGTTAAAGAGGATAAAAAGGGAAAAATAAGCTCTCTTTGGCAATAACCGATGTATTATGTTTATGTGATAACAGTGATATGACACTTCCGTTCCGTGGGCCACGCAAAAATTTATCGGTCTCGCGACTGTCACACCATAAAATCTTACCCCTGCAGTTCTTGCTATAAAACAAGGACAGTACCGTAGGCCTACCGAAAAAGTAAAATCGGCAAGGATGTACAGCCCGCCTTGTTTACACTACGCGGACGCTCCCGATCATGTTCTTGTCTATTTTGACTGCCACAGCCGTGAGATACAATAAGAGGGGGGGGGGGGGGCTATTTAACTATTACCAGTCACATCCCAAGACTAATCGTTATCATCATATATAGACTATAGGCAGCCAGCAGGGGGCAAATAACAGAAAAAATAGCCGGGAAGTAGGCCTAGGTTAAACCGCGAGCAATCGACCTATCGACCTATGAAAACATGACGACCATACTCCCGGATACTACTGTACTACAACATTCACAAGATAAAACACTGTAGGCCCTAGGCTTAGCCTTAGGCTAGCCTAGGTTATCAAAGACAAAAAAAGGGAATTTATCCAGTTGTACACCGGGTCGAAACCATCGATATATTATTTAGACAAATGATAATTATCGCGAATAGACTCGCAGTGTTATTATACATAATTTATTAGGGAAAGTGAAGCTCTATGGAATCCTTATAATATACACTCATAGATTCCGTTGTGGTAGAATAGTTTTGATAAGTTTTGTAACTCGATTTTGTCGATATAAATAGTCCCGCGCGTAAACAAACTCAGTCCCGCAATCTTGAGAGCTCTGCTACGGACGTGTTCAATGTTTACAAAAAGTGTTCGGAATGGAGTACACTCGCTACGGTAAAGTGTTATGTTCTACAAAGATGTTACTGTATGTCTAATATATGAACCCACAATAGCTGGCATGCAAGGGCTAGTGTTGTATCCCACGTACTGGGTCTAGGGTTAGGTTAGGTTAGGTTGTTTGGTTATGTTAATATACTAGGTCTCGGAAACAAGATTCGTAGTTGCGGTAGTATTTACATCAAAACTATAGTTAACTATCAAAACTATTCTCCCACAGTGGAATCTATGTGAGTAGCCTATATTATAAGGATTCCATAGAGCTTCACTTTCCCTAATAAATTATGTATAATAACGCTGCGAGTCTTTTCAAAAAAATTACCAGACAAATATGTTAGTTAGGTCATGTACTTCATTGCCATATACATGTATGTCCACCCCGTCGGAAATTATTATAAAAAAATCCCTAAATCTCTAAAAAAAAATATAAACAGGGAACGTGATCTGGGTTTAGACCGTCGCGCACCCATAAACAGGGAACGTGAGCTGGGTTTAGACCGTCGCGCACCCATAGACAGGGAACGTGAGCTGGGTTTAGACCGTCGGCGAGACAGGTTAGGTTAGGCTAATTTTTTTGCATTTTCCGATGGGGTTCATAAAACATCATTCCTAAAAAAAATAAAAACAAGGAAAATAATAAAAAATACGGTAAATTTCTATAATTGCACCTAGCCTATACGAGCTAAAGCAATTATTATTGTATTTAACAGAAGGTACGACGAGGTAAGTGATATGGTATAGGCCTAGGTGGCAATATGCGGAAATAGATGATAAGGGCATTGAGCCCCCTTTGACAAAAGTCTATCAATCTAGATATGACAAGGATTTTACAATGTGATAATTATCCCGAATAGACTCGCAGCGTTATTATACATAATTTATTAGGGAAAGTGAAGCTCTATGGAATCCTTATAATATACTCACATAGATTCCGTTGTGGTAGAATAGTTTTGATAAGTTTTGTAACTCTCGATTATGTCGATAAAAATAGAGTCCCGCGCGTAAACAAACTCTTCTTCTTCACTCCCGCAATCTTGAGAGCTCCGCTACGGACGTGTTCGCAATGGAGTACACTCGCTACGGTAAAGTGTTATGTTTTACAAAGATGTTACTGTATGTCTAATATACACATTTGCAACATTACATTGTGCTTGTATTTATGTTTCATAGTTTTCCCGGTATTTGTTCAATCCTTTCTGGCATTTTTCTTTCCCATTTCCCTTGAAGTTTTAGTATTATTACATACATTTGCTCTTGCGCACGAATCGGCGCATATTGTTGCCATTCCTTCTCTCAGCTGACAGAAACGTCAAACAGCCCGGCAGATTTGTAACTGTCATGGCCGCTTGTGCAGGTTGTAGTCTCTCCTGTCAGAAATTGGGGGACATTTTGCGAACCAAGGAAGCTACATGGGATTTTCTTGTTCACCATAAGTTAGTCTTGGCAACTGGTAAGTGTAGTACATGTGGCAGTGAATTGCAAGTGAGTGAAAATAGACAACAAAAGAAGTTTAGATGTGACAAACAGAATAAAGAATACGTTCACCATGCACTCAGGAAATCACGATGTAGGTATAATGTTAGTGCTGTGAAAGATACATTCTTTGAAAATGCCCACATCCCCATTCCCAAAGTCCTCAATATTGTGTATTGGTTCTGCATAAACAAATTACCTTATCAAGATGTAGTCCTTCAGTGCGATGTTGGCCTCAGTACGTTAGTTGACTGGTATTCGTTTTGTCGGGAAGTGGCAATTTTTTTTTGTGAAAAACATTCAGAAAAACTTGGTGGCCCGGGTAAAAACGTTGAAATAGACGAAGCAAAGTTTGGCCAAAGGAAATACCACCGTGGTCGTGTGATTGAGGGCCAGTGGGTTTTTGGGGGCATCGAGAGGGAGTCTAGGAAACTTTTTCTTGTGCCAGTTCCCGACAGAACGAAGGACACCCTAGTGGAGATAATAAAGCAGTGGATCTTGCCGGGAACACACATTCACTCTGATTGTTGGCGTTCCTATAACACCCTGTCCCTGGAGGGTTACACCCACACTACGGTCAACCATTCGCAGAATTTTGTGGACCCTTCTACTGGGTCACATACTCAGACTGTGGAAAGGAGTTGGAGAGAGGTCAGGGCTTCTATCCCAAGGTACGGTCGTCGGGAACATCACTTTGAGGGGTACTTAGCCCAACACCTCTTCGAACGCCAATTCCCTGTTTCCACCCAACGCTTTCACCACTTTCTACTCGCTGCTGCTGAACTCTACTCTCCTTATTCTCCTCCCTCTTCCTCTTCGCAATAAGGTTAGATATATTTTATTAATGTAATATATGCTGTGGGAGTGGAGGTAACCTGCACAATATAAAGGAGCCGGACCACAGCTAGCTCGGGAATCGTAATGGGTCACGTTTTGTATCTCACGTACTGAGTAGTATGCACCCACAGTAGCTGGCATGCAAGGGCTACTTTTGGATCCCATGTACTGGGTACTAACAAATACACCAAAAATCTGTCTAAAGATGTCAAATAGCGGGGGTGTGGAGGCAGCAGCCCCTACTCATAATACTAGGTTAGGTTAGGTAAGGTTGTTAGGTTAGGCTAATGTCCTTTCAAAGGGGTATAGGCACCCATAATACCATGGTAAGTTAGGTTAGGCTACAAATATAGGCACCCATAATACTAGGGGTTAGGTGGTTGTTAGGTTAGGCTAATGTCCTTTCAAAGGGCTATAGGCACCCATAATACTAGGTTAGGTTAGGTAAGGTTGTTAGGTTAGGCTAATGTCCTTTCAAAGGGGTATAGGCACCCCATAATACTAGGTTAGGTTAGGTAAGGTTGTTAGGTTAGGCTAATGTCCTTTCAAAGGGGTATACGATAGTAAACACTAGGATAGCCTATACCTGGTCAGAGGGAAGAAGAAGAGTCCTGGTGTAATCTCCTTGAATGTTACCATAAAAAGTGACCCTTTGTGTCTCTGATATTAATGCAAACTCCGAGCCAACTTTGGACAAAACTTTGCTTGCATATTTTCAAAGTTACCTTTTGTGTCTATGAAATTATGGAAACTCCGAGCCAACTTTGGACAAAACTTGGCTCGGATTTTTAGAAAATGCTCTTTTGAGTCTCTGAAATTATGGACAATCCGAGCCAACTTTCGACAAAACTTGGCTCGGATTTTTAGAAAATGCTCTTTTGAGTGTCTGAAATTATGCAAAATCCCAGCCAACTTTCGACAAAACTTGGCTCGGATTTTTAGAAAATGCTCTTTTCTATCTATCTATCTATTGCCTGACGCCGTGATCCCCGAAGGGGTGGCCACGAACGAACCGCCCCCATGCACCTCTGTCCCCAGTCAGTCGACGCCCCTCCCCCCAACCAGCACCGCCTTCGTTCATGTACTTCCTCACTCCATCCTTCCACCTCATATTCGGTCTACCTCTCCCCCTCTGTCCCTCCACCTCGCTCTCGTACACCCTCTTAGTCATTCTATCGCTTTCCATACGTTCCATATGGCCGAACCATCTCAAGTTGTTCCTTTTCACACTTTCCAGCACATCTACCTCCACACCACACCTCCTTCTTACTTCCTCATTAGTCTGTCTATCCCTCCATGTAACTCCGCACGCACTCCTTAAGTAATTCATTTCCACTGCTCTCACTCTTGGTCTGAGTCTCTCAACCAACGTCCATGCTTCGCTTCCGTAAGTCAGTGTCGGGATTACCACACTGTCATGCAAGGACTTCTTCACTTCCATACTGACCACCCTATTTCTTGTTACTGCTTTTAGCGTTCCTACAACCCTCTTCCCCTGTTGTACCCTCTCCCGCACCTCTTCATCCATAGTCCCATCTTTACTCAACACACTGCCCAGATACTTAAAAGAGTTGACGATCTCCATAGCCTGACCGTTCAGCTTCACCTCACACTCTGTGACTTCACCCCTTTCGAAGACCATAACCTTGCTCTTCCCCGTATTTACCTTCAAATTCCGTTTTTCGCACACTGTTCCAAACTCATTTACCAGACCCTGCAACTCCCATTCATTATCACTCATCAGAACTGTATCATCCGCAAACAGCAGTATAGGTAGCTTCCACTCAATTCCCTCCCTTTTCAGCGATACACCAACATCCACTGCTCTTGATAGTATTTCTTTCATAACTCCATCCATATATACAGTAAACAACCACGGGGACATCACACACCCCTGTTTCAAACCAACATTCAGGTCAAAGAACTCGCTCTGCTCACTCTCCACACGTACTGCCGCCTTTGCACCCTCATACATGCTCTTCACTGCTTTCAGCAACTTGCCCTCTACTCCGTATATTCTAAGTACTTTCCACAAACCTTCTCTATCCACTCTGTCATAGGCCTTCTCCAAGTCCATAAAGGCAACATACACCTTTTGTTTCTTCTCCAGATACTTCTCCACAACACAATTCAGGGTAAAAATCTGATCTACACATGCTCTTTTGAGTCTCTTAAATTATTGAAAATCCGAGCCAACTTTCGACAAAACTTGGCTCGGATTTTTAGAAAATGCTCTTTTCAGTGTCTGAAATTATGCAAAATCCGAGCCAACTTTCGACAAAACTTGGCTCGGATTTTTAGAAAATGCTCTTTTGAGTCTCTGAAATTATTGAAAATCCGAGCCAAGTTTCGACAAAACTTGGCTCGGATTTCGGAAAAGTGGCATTTTTGGCATTTCACACATTCCTATTCTTCATTATTTTACTATATTACTTTAACCCCACATTTTCCCTGATCTTCATAGCCCTCCCCACTATCGGGGGGCATCAAAACTACCATTGCCAAAAAAAATTGGCCAAAAAAACTCTCAAATAAGGCTGCGAGTCTTTTCAAGAAAATTACCTACAATGTTTCAGAGACATTAGCCTAACCTAACAACCTTACCTAACCTATCCTAGTATTAAGGGTGGGGGCTGCCGCCCCCACACCCCCACTGGTTGGGTAAAACGGTAGAAATCCAGTTGGGGTGGAGTGAGTACTGTGAGTAACCGTAGATTTTCGTAAGGTCAGAGGGGGCGGAATGCCCTTATAATCCATGTCCGCATATTGCCACCTACAGCATACGCATACCACATCAATGACCTCATCGTACCTTCCTGTTAAATACAATAATAATTTGTTTAGGCTAGGCCTAGCTCGTATAGGTGCAATTATAGAATAATTCCAAAAATACTTGTAAAAATCGTCCCCGGTGTAAAACAGGATAGCCTAGGCTATTACCAAAAAAAATCTAAAAATCTTGGCTGTCACATGGTAAAAATTTACCAGGTTTTTAACATTTCTGGGGTAATGGGGCTATAAATTACCGTCTTACATGCTTTTCCATAATAGAGCCTAGCCTATTCTTGTAGAAAGTATAGGCCTACTGAAAAAAACATTTTGTTTAGGCTAGGCTAGCTTCCTAGCCTAGCCTAACAAATACAAAAATCCCCTCACAAACGTGCTCAAGCATCTTTGATTTTTACCTTTAATTCCAGCTGCTCAGCAACCGCAAAATGTCTACAACTCCCTAATTAAGTGAGAAACGCCCATAATAACCTCATTTCCTGGCGGGGACTGTGGTTGTGTGGGTGGCTGACTCTCTCCACCATTACTATTAGTGTCCTCCTGGGTCTGAGATCTTCTCTTCCTCTTGGTATTCTTCCCTCCTTTCTCCTCCACCACCACTCCCTTATCGTCTCTGTCTATATTCACGTGCCCGTCCATCGTTTGGCGGTAGACGGGTGACAGGTAGGAGGGGATTTCGGGATTTGTTTTGGTGTACGGGAACCTCGGAGGTGATTCACTCAGTACAGTGTTGCCAAGAATATTGCTAAACTAACCCTCAAAAGCAGCTAGACACTAGATATCGCATACTAATGATACTATCACTCCTAAGTTAGCCAAATGTAATCTATATATCTTATAAATTGCTTACATATCTCTTGTAGAGCCATATTTAATGCTTTATATATCAAAATATGACCCTAAGAGAAACTAAATATATTTTAATATAGCTAAAGTTTCGCTAGATTGGCAGCGCTGTAATGGCCTTCCCCCTCTAGTGGCAGCTGCGGCGGACTACACTGACAGATGTAGATATAGAGCGAATTTCCCATTCTAGTATCACATGGACGCCATTATATAACTATTTTAAAGTTTTATGTATGTTTTATTCAAATATTTACTGTAATGGTCTAATAGATGTAAACTAATTATATTACATGCACAATTAGATAGTTAATGTATTCAATTTATGATATCTCCAGGAAAGATAGTTTCAATATGGCGGCTAGTGTAAACACAATGGCATACAAAATGCTATAAACAAATCGGGACGCTAGCGTTCGTCAACATAAATCCGCATCTGTTGTTCTTTAAGAATCTGTTTATTTTGTATTAGTTCAGTTCATAATAAAGCCACTCCAACAGCTTCCTCTTTCTCCAACACTATAACTCCTCCCCTCTCCAGAAATTAGGAAAAGTAGAAAGTAGCTACTCAGGGCCATTATAAAGGTTTATCCTTCAATACCTTCACCTAGTCAGGTCTCTTCTTCTTCTTATTGTTTAAATGTGCAGTTTGCTTGGAGGGTTGTGGTGTCTCCAGATTACTGCACAGGCGTTTTAGGAGGGGTGAAAAGAACAATTGTTAGTATAATAGGGGTTAGGAGAGATAGTAAAGGTGGATTTTATACTACTGTACTGTATATGAGGGGTAAGTTTGTCGTTGTCTTTTGAGGTCAGGGTGATTTAAGTCTAGGTGAGGGTGAGGTCAGAGATGATGATGATGATCAGTTGCAGTACAGTACAGTACTGTACTGCTCTATGTGTACTGTGTGATTCAAGTCAAGGTGAGGGTGAGGTCAGAGATGATGATGATGATCAGTGGTGGTATAGTACAGATTCAGTTGGATGGTAATTTTATATGCTTGTGATTTTGTTTGTTGTTCTGATGTAGGTTCCTAGGGCTGATGCGATGACATGTTTACTGTGCTGTGGTAGGTCTCCTCCACCTAGGATATGCTTGATGTTGAATGTTCCTCCTTGTTGGGTTACTACACTTCTGAGGTGGGTGCGGGCACCGTAATGTCTGTGGCAGTGGAGTAGATAATGCTCCACTGTCTCAGGTGTGAGGCAGTACGGGCAATTTTCATTTGCTTGCAGTCCCATCCTGTACATATGCCCTCCCAGTCTGGTGTGTCCTGTTCTGAGGCGGAGAGCCGCGGTGTTTAAGGCTTTGTTCTTGTAGATGGAGTGTTTCCACACTGACCACTCTGACTTGATGTTACTGTATTGTGTGCCAGCGATGGTTATTTTCCACTCTTCCTTGAAGTCTTGGAGGACGTCTTCTCTGAGGATGTTTGTCCGGTCGGTTGTGGTGTAGGGTATGACTGTTGTTAGGTGGAAGGAGTGCATCCCTTTGGCTAGTCCATCCACTATTTCATTATGGAGGATGTCAATGTGGCTGGGTACCCATTGGAGGGATATTGTATATCCTTGAGAGTGGAGGGTGGTGAGGAGTTGGATCATAGGGTATACTATTTCCTTGTTTGTCTTGGTGTTATAGTTGATGGCTTGTATGGCACTTTTGGAGTCACAGCAAATGGTGTAGGCACTTACTGGGAGGGTGTTGATGATCTCAAGTGCACGGAGGAGTCCATAGAGCTCTGCTGTAAACACTGTGGTTTGTTTGGGTAGCTTCCATCCCATGGTAAGGTGAAATTTTGGGATCCATAATGCTGAAGACACAGATTTGCTGTTGTTATTACTGGTACTGATGCGTGATCCATCTGTGTATACGTGGGTGGAATTTTTGGTGCTGGGTGTGGAGGACTTCGAGGAACTCTTGCTTGAGGTCAGCCGAGTTGTTTTTCTTGGTTGTTGAGTTGATGAGGTCTGTCTGGACTGTGGGTGGGATGTATTCCCATGGTGGGACTGGTGGTACCATGGGGGTTGAGTGGCAACCAAGGAATATGCGTGATTTTCTATGTATAATTTGCCCTACGCGCTCTCGGAAGGGTGCTTTATGGATGGGAGCTCCTTGAGGCTGTACTGGTACATTGCGGAGAGATGCAGAGAATGGGTGGGAAGGTGGGGCAGCATAGATTTTTGAGAAGTAGGTGGCACACTGTATATCCCTTCTGGTGTGGAGTGGGATTAGATTTGCTTCACACTGAAGGCTGGCCACCGGGGTTGATTTAAGGGCCCCCATTATGATCCTCATTGCTGAATTCTGTACCACCTCCAGTTTATGAAGATGGGTCGGTGCGGCTGAGGCGAATGCTTGGGCACAGTAGTCAAGTTTACTTCTGATGTATGCTATGTAGAATGTTCGGAGGGTTGTGGCGTCTGCACCCCATGTTGTGCCTGCGATTGCTTTCATGATGTTCAGTCTTTGGTTGGTGTTGTATATCAGGTAGTCTATGTGGTCTTTCCAAGTGAGGAGTGGAGCATCAAAAATTACTCCGAGATATCTGTGGCTCTGTGTAGGAAGCAAATCTTCTCCATTAAGCGTGAATCTTGGAGGTCTGTAGTTTTTCTTTCTCGTGAAGATCTGGTATAGCGATTTGGTTGGGTTGATACTTAGTTTTGATTCATTAGTCCAGTTCCCTAGGATGTTGAGGGCGTCCTGAATCCTTTGTTCGGCTATTTGGGGATTATGGTCTGAGGCGTATATTGTTAGTCAGGTCAGTGTCAGGTCAGGTGAATGTATTGAGGGATAAGCCTTTACAATATGGCACCCCGTAGCTACTTTCTACTTTTCCTATTTTTTGAAGAGGGGAGAAGGGGTGTTGGAGAGAGAGAGAAAGCTGTTGGAGTGGCTTTGTTATGCCTGTTATTAGTCTTTATACGTCGTCGAGGTGTCCCCTGACTGGGTGCCAGCATGTATATAATAATAATAATAATAGTTCTTAAAGCTAGCGCATGCTAAGCTAGCTAAGGATAGCTCAATAAGGCCGATTAGGCGTATTTCCATTGGGGTCCTGTACTACTATCCCATCCCTTTGCTCATGAGGGATGGTAACGACTCAGTGCTTGTGAAAAATCTTTAATGCGCCGAGCGTGGGTGCGAACCCGGGCCTTCTGGGTGGAAGTCCGAGACGCTAGTCACTACACCAAGCGAAACACTCTATAGGACGTAGCCTACTACCACACCCACTAAGTGTCCGCCTTTGCTGGGATCGAACCCAGGTCAAGCAGATTTACATGTGAGCGTGCTCTCCACTTGACAACTCTCCACCGATCTGGTCTGCGGGAAGCTATAGGCCTTAATCATGGGATCCTCCCTTTTTTTAACCGTTTTGTTTCATTATTAAATATTCTACCTTAAAATTAACTTCAATTAGATTATAGTGGCGGGCAGGGCCTTCCATACACAACAGTTAGTTCGTCAAAGCTTCAATAATTGCAATCACAGAAACCTGGCTGGATTCAAGTATAAACGATGGTGAAATAAACATTCAAGGTTTCAACATGGTTAGGAATGATCGCAATAGGCAAGGGGGAGGAGTATGTCTGTATGTAAAAAACAACCTCACACACACAACTAGGAACGACCTCCATGTAGAAAATCACAAAGCTCTGTGGATCGACCTACACCTGCCGAGGACAAGACCCATCACAATTGGGGTATGCTATAGGCCACCAGACGACACAGAATTCTTGACCAAATTTGAACGAACTTTGTCATCGCTAGACCCTCGGAATGAATCCATTATACTAGGGGATTTTAACCTGTGTTACAAACAACGAAATAATAGACTTGTACGAGAATATAGGCACATACTGACAATGCACAATCACAAACAACTCATCACAACCCCCACACGTATCTCTGAGAACACTGCCACAATATTAGACCACATAAACTGTAACAGAGAGGACAAAATATTCCAATCAGGGGTTATACAGACTGGGATAAGTGATCACTTCGTCACATATTGCACACGGAAAACCAAAAAAATTACCCTAGAGAATCACAAGGTTATCAAAACAAGGTCACTCAGAAACTACAACAAAGAAACATTTCTGGACATTTTATGGAATACAGACTGGTCTCCAGTGTTTGGAAGTACAAACATTAATGACGCATGGGTTGGCTTCAGAACCATCATCACAAACATCCTAGACGAAATAGCTCCTGTGAAAGACATACGAATTAAAGCAAGGTCAGACCCATGGATCAACAATGACATACTACACCATCTGGAACACAGAGATAATCTGTTAAAAAGGCTAGTGAAACATAGACAGGATCAAGGTCTGAAACATGAGTTCAACAGGGCCAGGAATAAACTAAGTAGAAAAATCAAATCAGCGAAAACTAATTATTTCCACAATAAGGCAGAGGAATATCAGAATAACCCAAAGAAACTATGGAGGCACCTAAAAACAACTAGCTACAGCAACAAGGCAAGGGATTCGTCTAACACTAATATTGCTCTCAACATTAATGATCAGGTTTGCCACGATAAACAACAAATTTCAACCTACTTCAACACCTTCTTCACCTCCATAGCAAACTCACTTGCAAAGAACCTACCGCAACCTCTCAATAAATACACGACAACAACGGCCACCTTTCAAAATGTCTACAGAGATAAAGGCATACACCCGAACACATTTGGATTGCAAAAGTTACACCAAAATACACTTGACGAGCTCTCTAACCTAAATGTACATAAAAGCACAGGACCAGACAAAATTCCTGCCAAATTTCTACGAGATGGAGCCATTGGTATAGCAGGTCCCCTAACCCACATCATCAACCTGTCAATTAACACCAACACTGTACCTGCTGAACTGAAGGAAGCTATTGTAACCCCTCTATTCAAGAAAGGAAATAAACTAGAAGTTGGCAACTACAGACCAGTTAGCATATTATGTATTGTATCTAAAAATCCTTGAAAGAGCGGTATACACCCAAATTGAACACTACCTCAAAGAAAATGATATATTTTATAAGTTTCAATCAGGTTTCAGATGCATGTACTCGACTGACTCCTGTCTCATCCACTTAACAGATCACATTCGTAAAGAAATGTCTAAAGGTAACTACACCGGTATGGTTCTGCTTGATCTACAAAAAGCGTTTGACACAGTAGACCATGATATCCTATGTAATAAACTACAAGCAATGGGCATTGGGTCTGTGAACTGGTTTAAATCTTATCTTAGTGGTAGAACACAAAGAGTCAAAATTGATGATAATATATCTGATCCTATGCCAATTAACTGTGGGGTCCTGCAGGGAAGCATCCTTGGTCCCTTACTCTTTCTCTGTTATGTGAACGACATGGAACTGCGCGTCTCGTGTAAATTATTACTGCTTGCTGACGACAGCGTGCTTCTGGTTTCAGGAAAAGACCCAATAAGTATTGCCGCTTCACTTTCCAAAGAACTAGAATCATGTAGTGAATGGCTAGTGGACAATAGACTATCTCTTCACCTGGGCAAGACGGAAGCCATCTTATGTGGGACAAAACGCAAACTGAAAGACATTGTGGGCTTCTCGGTCAACTGTAATGATATTCCTATAACAACAGTGTCACAAGTTAAATATCTCGGACTAAAACTGGACTCGAGTTTGTCAGGTGAAACAATTTTGGAATCTATCCTGTGTAAGTGTAGAGCACGTATAAAATACCTGTATAGACAGGTGGGATGCTTGCCAGCGGCGACCAAAAAGACCCTTTGCCAAGCGCTTGTTCAATGTCATTTTGACTATTCTGTGTCATCCTGGTACTCTGCATCATCTAAATCAGCACAGCACAAACTTCAGGTCACTCAAAATAAAATGGTTAGGTTCATGCTGAACCTAGGACCCAGATCACATGTTGGCCAGGAACAACTTCAGTCACTAGGTATGCTCAATGTTTCTGACAGGGCCAAACAAATCAGGCTCACTAATGCCTTCAAAATTTTCTATGACAGAGCTCCAGAGTATCTTAAGAGTGATTTTGTTAAAGCAAATGAGAGGAGTGGACATAATACAAGAAACAGGATGTTTAATTTTAAGGTCCCGAGAATCCAAGGACAGGGTAACCAAACATTCTTCTTCACTGCCATCAAAGACTGGAACGACCTACCCCAGTCAGTCCGTGAAAAGAGAACACTGTATTCCTTCAGACGTAGCCTGAAGGAACACCTGAACCGGACAGCTGCGAGAAGGGAGCACCAAGCTTATGTCTACTACTAAATACGACATAAGAGATAGGCAAACCAAACTGAAATGATTACTGATTACGGATTACTGATATTTACCATAGGATGTAAGGTATCTTAAAATAACCCCCTAGAAATACTTTCTCTAAAGTATCTATTTCTTTTAGCCTCCCCTTTTCCCCAGCTAACCTAATCCCACAAGGACCCCAATGGGAATACGCCTAACGGCCTTATTGGGCTATCGTTAGTTGGAATTATGCAAGGCTGGTACATGTCATATTTGTAACATACTATGTGGTACCAACTCTGTAAATTGCTAACTGAATAAATATTATTATTATTATTATTATTATTATTGTCTGTAAGTCACACTAATCATGTTATATTGTAATGCCCTCGAAAATGTCCCGCACCCACAATAATACTAACCCGAGTTGACGTCAGGTATAGCGTAAAATAGTCGGAGATGGTAAGTCCAATAAACTCATCACGTGATAACACCACGAGACTATCACCTGGTTCTTAAAAATCGGACTAAGGTTGCTATACTTTTAGTACGTCCGTGGTAGTACAGTGGGTTAGCGCGCGGGCCTGGTGGTGATGGTTGGGTCACTAACCAGGGTTCGAACCCCACCCAAGGCATCTCAAAACCTGTGGGTTTTTAGGGGGGTTAAATTCCCTTCAGAGGTTCGTACCCCGCGCCAGGTACCAGGAAAAGTTGATCCTAAAGGTAGCCTGGGGATATTTCAGGAGACCATGAATTCCCTTCACACCCAGCATTTCATTGGTGGCAGCGGTGGGATCGTGACCAGGTAGCTACGTGGAGCACCCGTCATGCGAACCCTATACCAACAATATTGAGATTGCTGAGGTAATACAGCTACGATACCTTACGACCTTAAAATAGGCTAGGGACTAGCCAAGTTAAAGAAGGATGTAATGTAATGCCCTCGAAAATGTCCCGCACCCACAATAATACTAACCCGAGTTGACGTCAGGTATAGCGTAAAATAGTCGGAGATGGTAAGTCCAATAAACTCATCACGTGATAACACCACGAGACTATCACCTGGTTCTTAAAAATCGGACTAAGGTTGCTATACTTTTAGTACGTCCGTGGTAGTACAGTGGGTTAGCGCGCGGGCCTGGTGGTGATGGTTGGGTCACTAACCAGGGTTCGAACCCCACCCAAGGCATCTCAAAACCTGTGGGTTTTTAGGGGGGTTAAATTCCCTTCAGAGGTTCGTACCCCGCGCCAGGTACCAGGAAAAGTTGATCCTAAAGGTAGCCTGGGGATATTTCAGGAGACCATGAATTCCCTTCACACCCAGCATTTCATATATTATTGTCAGGTCTCCCACCAACTTCTTCAGCAGCACGGCAACACAGTTTTCCTGCTTATCACCAAATTCAAGCATGACGATAAGTGAAACCCCCAGAAATTTGAGGTTGGAAAACAAATAAAAACTGTCTATCACACAACTAAAACACCAGCGCCAGCCAAACTCCTTAAAGTGATATAATTTAGTTGTAAATATGGATGTGGGAAACGGTGTGGTTGCGCAAAAGCTGGTTTGAGGCGCTCCATAATGTGTACCATATGTAGGCTAGTGGTCAAGCATGCCTGAATGCAACACCTGCTGAAGAAATCATGTCTGACGACGAAGAAACTTCTCTCTTGTAGAAGTAATTAAGGAGTGGATTAGGCCTATGGGGGATACCACTCAAGGGAGAAAAAAAAAAACGCGCCAAAACCTCTACCTCATGGGTGGTGTGGAAATGAGTCTACATTGTATAACAGTAACTAACTAAACATTTAAACAAAACTTTATATTATATGTAGTGAAAAAGATAAATTTTCCCTCTACAAATTCATATATAGGCCTATATGTTATTTCAACGATAAATTATAGTCGTTCGAGAGTTATTGATGGACAACTAAGGGCGAGATTGAATTGTTTTGATATTCGGTCGTGGATGTGTTCTAATTTGTGCCTTGTTTCCGCAAAAACTATGATATTTACGGCAAAAATGTATAAATACTATCTTATGCAAAATTGTATGTTCTATATTTTCATCTCTATAAAATGTTCTCATACGATGTGCCATTTCTGAGCAAAAACTGAAAATTTGGTAAGAATTAACCTCCATGGGGGTTTTTCCCCCCAAAATGGGGGTGGCTCAGGTAAAACGGAGGGAAACTCTTGATCTTTGTTTGGAATATCTGTAAAAAATAAAAAATAAAGCTTTATAAATTATTTTCGCTATTTGCTGTTTTTTAAGCTAATTTGACTGGACTATAAGGCCTCGTTTGTTGAGGACCAAAATTAATCGTATCCTAGGAGTCTGTTTAATATTTCGTATGGGATTCCTCCAGCGGTAATTTCGTATGTTATTTAATTCAGGACTAGACTACACATACACCAAGTGATACATGTAAACTCAATTAATCAAACAGACACCCTTTTCTCTTTTCCTTTAGTGACCCTTAATACCATTGCCATTTTCTGTAAAGACCGAGTGAGATTACTGAAGACTCCACATTTGAGTATACTTCTATCCATGCTATTAACTGTGTATAATTATAACTTTCGTATTCAAAGTGAATCTCATTTGTTTGTTTAAGTATATTGCTATTTTAGAGGATCTCTCTATTTTATGTATAGCCTACTGTGTTATTGATTTTGTTCTTGTGCGTATTGGCTAAATACATCAGAAGCCACATTATTCTTTCTCATTTTCAATAAATAATTGTTTAAAATTTATCTTGTGTTGTTTGTGTCCTGTTGCATATATATATATATATATATATATATATATATATATATATATATATATATATATATATATATATATACTGCATATATATATATATATATATATATATATATATATATATATATATATATATATATATATATATATATATGAGGTGAAGTGTTTTGTTATCACCAAATTAATGGGGTAGAACATCTTAAAATCTCCCTACTAATGAAGCGAAACAGGGGCGATCCAAAGCCCCACCTCGGGCCATGTAGGGTTAAGGGGAGATGGGTCGTTTTTATAGTCCCACTTCTTCCTCATGTTTAGCCCCATTAGTTTTCAGATATTTATACCCATTAGAGACCATTAGTTTAGCGATTTTAAGACCTTTTGTCCCATTTCGTTGTCAATATTAAGACTTTTCGTGTCATTTAGGTGTCGATATTTTCCCTGGCTAGAGATAGCGAGTCTGTAATGAAAGATGAATCGGCCTTTGGCCGAGAAATGTTTCTATCGAAAAATGTAGACATATGAAAGAGGGTCTATGGAGTGTTTTTTGTTTTATAAGCTTGATGGAGGTCTAGGGAGGACTAAAAAAAAAAAAAAAAAAAAAAAAAGTAAAAAGATACACAAATGAGGTAACAAATACTACTAGTACTAGGTTTTCTGGACCCCTTTCTCCCTCGTGTTAAGCCTCATTAGTTTTGAAATTTAAAGACGACCGGCCCATTATTTTGTCGATTTTAACACCTTTCGCCCCATTTCTGTGTCAATATTAAGACTTTTCGTGTCATTTAAGCGTCGATTTTTCCTGGCGAGCGAAAGCGAGCCTGTAATTTTAAGAGGAACCGATATTCTACCGAAAAATGTACAAATTTATCTTGAAAGAGGGTCTAGGGGGTGTTTTTTTAAGCTCGATAGAGGTCTAGCGAGGAAACTAGAACATATATGAATAAATGAATTATTACTCCAAAAAATCAGCCACTGTCCCCTTAACCCCTTCTGTACCGGGTACGTCTTTTTAATTTTATTTTAGCTATATTTAGACTATTTTATTCAGTTTAAAATGGGCCTCCAGCAATCACCAGGCTTTGAACGATCTCATTTAACCCTTTTTAATACCTCAGAGCCTTCTTAAACTGCACAAAATCGTCTAAGTACAGCAAGAATAAAATGAAAAAGACGTCGCCGGTACAGAAGGGGTTATAAGACCTCCATTGAAGGGTGATATGGTCGCCAGAAAGTCCAGATCATTGGCCTGTCAAGTACCTCCTGTCATGAGAGATGACAATAGTACAGTGGCGCTAATAAGTCATGTCTCAGCTGTCCTTACGTTTGGCTCACTCTGTGCTGTAATAATGTCTGCCAGATGTTAACACCTTTAGCCCCATTTTGTTGTCAATTTTAAGATCTTTCGTGCAATTTAGGTGTCGATTTTTTCCTGGCGAGCGAAAGCGAGCCTGTAATTCTAAAAGGAACTGGCCTTCGGCCGGGACATTTTCTACCGAAAAATTTACAAATTTATCTTGAAAGGGGGTCTGGGGGGTGTTTTTCTAAGCTTGATGGAGGTCTAGCGAGGAAACTAAAAAATATATGAATAAATGAATTAATAGGCCAAAAATCCAGCCACGGTCCCCTTAAGATCTCCATTGAAGGGTGATGGTCGCCAGAGAGTGCAGATCATTGGTCTGTCAAGTACCTGTCATGATAGTGGTGAGAGATAACAATAGTACCTCATCACGAGTACAGTTGCCCGCATATCAACTTGGTACACACCTCAGCATTAACCCCTTCTGTACCGATGTTGTCCGTTTAACTTTATTCTGGCTAGTATTAGACGACTTTATTCAGTTTGAAGAGGGCCTGCAACAACTAACAGGCTTCGAACGATCTCACCTAACCCTTTTTACTACCACAGATCCTTCTTAAACTGCACATAATCGTGTAAATATAGTTAGAATATAATTAGAAAGACGTCACTGGTACGGTTGGCCAAATAATTCATGTCTTTGTTGTCATTATATTTGGCTCGCTCTGTGCTGTAATAATGTCTGCCAGATGTTGAGTAGGGTGGGTAAGTGTAGGAATAGGTTTGTATAGCCCACTCGAAATTAATGTATCAAGTTTAGATATGGCTGAAATCAATTATGGATCAAAAAATATACTTGGTGCCGAGACATCACTTATTAGGCCGATTGTACAGTCACTTATAAAAATTCGGGGAGCCCCTGTGATTTTCTTTATGCAATTATGACTATCTGGATTGATTTTTGGATGGAACTTGGGTGACAATAAATAGTATATATAGTTTGGTGGTTGCTGTGTAGAAAATTATAGTTTTGTAATTGATGTGTAGAAAATTATATTAATAAATTCGTTTCCAGAGATATCCTTCCACAATTACAAAAGGGTGAGGTCCACAAATGTTTATGAGTGACTGTACCTCCATCACGAGTACAGTTGTCCACATATCAACTTGGTACAGTACACACCTCAGCATTAACCCTTTGAGTACCGGCGACGTCTTTTGCATTCTATTTTAGCTACATTTAGACGATTTCATGAAGCTTAGGAAGGATGTATAGTAGCTAAAAGGATTAATTGAGATAGTTTGTTGCCTTTAAATTGGTAGACGTCCTTCGTAAGCTAAATAAAATCGTCTAATAATTACGAAATTATAATGAAAAAGAAGTCATCGGTAATGAAGGGGTTAAGGGGAGGTTTTTAGTTTGCTCCCTAGACCTCCATCAATCTTAGAAAAATATCCCCTAGACCCCCCCATCAAAATAACTGTGTACATTTTTCGGTAGAAAAATGACTTACAGTGTGCTGGCTTAATAATCCAGAAGGGTTGATAGCCTCTGAAGTCCTATTTTAACTATTTTAACTATTACAGTATATAAGTAACACCCCATTCTTAACATTAATCATCAATTACAAACCCCAATGTACTTGAATAAACTAATGAAAGCATATGGTCCTCCCGGGATTCGAACTCCGGACACCACACCCAGAACATAAGCACCTAAACCATTACACCACCAACATACCATAGTTATTGTACAGTATTAGGTGTAAGGGATAAGTTATAGTCAAGAGTAATATGTCTCTTCATCTTTATTCTTCACATGTAAACTCAGAGCAGAATATTGTTTCTATTGTTGTATTATAGATAGATATTGTAACAATTTTATATATTATTCATAGTATAGTTCGCTCAGTTTTACTATCCACATGCAAAATATCAAGAATATTGCATTAGATTTATGTATGAAGCTTATAATATTCATAGAAATATGAAGTGATAAATGAGCAAATTTTCTCTTCAAGTTTTGCAGTAGAACTTTGGGTTTAGTTTATATTTAATACAATTTGTTTCTTATATGCCAATTAATAAATATTGAATTGAGAGGAGATAGAGTATTAATATCAATGATGTTAATGGTGGTCGTCATGATAGATCTGCACAATTTGACTGTGAAGATTCTTGCAGCTGTCGAACACGCGGCGATCAGGGATGCGACGATCATAAGGGAAGCCCATGGGTTTCTTGTCGGGGTACTTCTGGCCGTTGATGCCACAGTAGCCGTGGGTGCTGCCGTGGTCGTTGGAGGTCATGTCATCGTGAACGGCATCATCACCGCTGGTAATGTAAACGTCTAAGAAGAAGTCCATGCCCTCTTCATTGCCCTTGGGAAGAAGGAGTCTTTGAGGGTGGCCGCAGCTCCTGCCAGAGTGGAGATCAAGAGTAGCTCCATTGGCAATGGCCTCGTCGGTGTCCTTGATCAGCTGGGGGAAGGAGATTCTGTCAGGAATGGCCACATTGGAGTCGTAGGAATGACGCTCGATGTTGTTGTCACCGGCAGTTACTGGAAAGAGATTAAAATATTATTAGAGTTATAGTAATTAAGAAACTGGATCTAGTTAAGATAGGTATTTCCTAAGATATACGCTATACTTAGATACTTTACATAATTAAACCTGGAATCATATGCATAACAATCCCTGCAAAGACAAACATTTTACTAGCTAAGATCGGTTATTCCTAGTTTGTATATACATAATTACATAATTAAATGTGTCATCATATGAATAAAATCCCTATAACCTTTCTCTTTAGCCCAATCTCGGTAATTTATAGTGTGTAGGCTATACATAGATACTTTGCATACCATAATTATCTTAGGAATCATATTAATTAAAATCCCTACAATGACAAACTTTTTATCTGTGGAAGATTGGTAATTTCTAGTGTATATCTCCCGGTACTTTACATAATCAAGTGTAACAGTAGGTAACTAAGAAAGATAATACTGAAACCATGCACTTACCATGAACCCAGAACAAGTCGAGTAGAATTCCATGCCAGCGCACTACATCAATATCATCCTTCACATGGTTCTCGTCATACACTGGTGCAAGATAAACTCGTACGGTAACATCAGCATCTTGTTCAGCATGGGCATGGATATTGTAGGTGAAGGTTTCATGGTTGAGACGTTCTACATTGGCTGTGACAGCGACATCCTCCACATTGGCTGTAGTATCGAGGGCATTGCCAAGATCGAAAGTAAAGTCTTCAAAGTATGTCTTGAGCTGGGTGACCTCAACACCAGTAATCTGAACATCGTCATATTTGATCTCGTCATGGGTGTAGGGGGTAAGCTTATCTTTGTGTTCCTTGAAGATGGAATCCATGTACTTGTGGAGGCGGAAGAAGGCTGGGTCACGGGTGGCTGTTTCAAAATGTTCCATGACACCAGGGGGCATGTCAAACTTGCCATGAGGGTCAGCTTGGGCACCCAGCACTCTGTGAGCCTGGTTGTGGAGGGCACCGTAGTAGGCAGCATTAGGACTGTACAGGGAAGATTCAATGATGTCACCAAGGATGTCGATACCATGTTCATTATCAATGTTGATATGGGTACCATCCTCTTTGTCAATGTAACCATGAGCAATAGCATCACGGATGCGGCTTTCCATTTCCTTCATGTCACGAATGCGGGCAACACCATCAACATCTTCGAAGTCCTTATTGTCAGAACGGGAAGGAAACTCTCCTCCGTACTTGTAGGAAGTGTGAGGGGCAAATCCATTCTTGATTGGACGATCCCAATAGAGCTCATCAACGGGAGGAAGGTAGTTTGAGAGTCTCTCAGCATCAAATCTTACAGTGAGCTGGTGATGAGCCCAGAAGAAAAGTTCTCCCTTGCGGTCAATTGTCTCCCTGTGCCACCAGAAGGGGAAGTCCAAATGCCAGTGAACGTGGTGAGAGTTGATACCAATATCTTCACCAAAGTAGGCAACATGTTGCTCTGAGTTCTTCTTGGTGCCAGAGTACTTCATCACGAAATTTCCAGGAGTTTGAGTCATCTTGGCACTGTAAGCCTGGTTGATTACTTCAGAGTTGGTGAACAAGTGTGGGGTGACTTCATACATAGGTGGAAGAATGACATCTTGGGTGAAGGGGGAGTGGGTGGCAGCTGCATAGAGAGCATAGACAAACTCTCCTTCGTTCATTTTTTCCCTGAAGTAGGCAGCATTATTGCGGAATGATTCAAAGTCTGTAGTATAGAGGAGAACGTCAACGAGTATGAGGGCTTCCTCACGCTGACGTTCATTGAAGAGAGAGAACCAGTGGTGTTGTTCGAGGACACGATGATGTTCTATTTCGTCAATGAGGTGTTTGGCAGCAGTGCCTCCATCAGTGAAGTGAGAGGCATCACTCTTAGGATTATAGTTTGTAGCTGCCTCATGAAGGTCAGTGAAGGAGCTGGGGATGTGACTGGTGACCCTGTAAAGGAGTCGGTTGATGCACTGCTGCTTGTGAGCGAGGTCAGTGTCAGCGGTCACCAGAGTAACTGCCACCAGGAGCGCTGCTACCACTGCTGTCCACCTCATCTTGGCTGCTGCAGGGGACTGGCTGCCTGAGTCTGGCCCACCAACCTTTTATAATTCTTACTTACTACTGTTATCTCTGAATGGCCTTGAAATCAGTGTCTGGCAACAGGGAATAAGTATGTCTGGGTGAAGAACACTCTTGACCTTTGATCATGTGTACGTGTTGATATGTGAATGTTTGCCACTTGGTACATGTAGGGCAGTGTTAACAATAATACTTCTTTGCCAAACTGAAGTTACAGAAAATATGTGATTTCAACTTCATTGACAATGCTTATATTATTGCTTAGCTGACCATATGTGAAGATTATGTCATCATTGGTGTGTGTCTGTTTGCTTATCTCTTTATTTGTCGGCATGATTTATCAAAAAATTACCAATCGTATTTAGATGAAACTTTCTACAGCACGAGCTTTATATGGTACACAAATAGAAATAATCTATTTGATGAATATCCAATAAACGCCCCTGCCCTCCTCCATTGCCCACATTCCCATAAATAAACCCACCAAACAATGATCATGGGATGCATTTTACAGTTTGCACGATACTCACTGTGAAACATACAAATGACATCGATATGAAACAGAAATGTAATAATAATGTAGGTTTCTGGTGGATAAAAAGTATGTTGAATTGGGTTTTATGTATTTATGAATGTACTACGACCGTATTTTAGCTGGTAATTCTGCTAAATATCGATGTCTACAAGTCCAACTTCCTTATAGCCTGAAACTCGCAAGTGGTCAATTCTGGTGCGTAGAATCCACATACTTGACGGCACTCATTGCATATTTTCGTAGGTACGTAGACTAGGCCTAAACGTATTTGACGCTTCTTGGGTGAAGGGGGCCCACCTCGTTTTTCTATCTTTTTCTTGGCTTGTATCCATTCGGCCCCATTCAGCCTAGTGTTTTAAGACATTTACCTCCATCCAGGTGTCAATATTTTCCTGGCGAGCAATAGCGAGCCAACATATATATATTTTTTGTTTACAGCAGGCTAAATTTGTAAATTTTTTGATAGACAAATTTCTCCGGCGAAGCCGGATTTCTCCATACAATGCTGGCTCGCTATCGCTCGCCAGGAAAAAATCGACACCTGGATGAGGATAAACGTCTTAAAGCAGTTGGCTGAATGGGGCCGAATGGATACAAGCCAGAGAAAGAGCGAAAAGGAGAGAAAAAGAAAAACAGTAGGTGACCCCCCTTAAGAGTTTAAACTTCTAATATTTTACATGCCCAATTTGACTACTGATCTCGACTTGATCACTTCGCTACATTTATCTCCAACATTCAATTCGACCATTTGACCAAATTTAACTATACTTGGCCAAATCTGGACCAATTTGACATCTTAGCTCAAATTGACTGCTTGCGAGTTTCAGGCTATAAGGAAGTTGGAGCCGTACACATCGATATTAAACTTAAATGCGATAATAATGTAGGTTTCTGATGGATAAAAAAGTATGTTGAATTAATTTGTATGTATTTATAAATGCTCTACAACTGTATTTTAGCTGGTAATTCTGCTAAATATCGATGTCTACAGCTCCAACTTCCTTATAGAACGAAACTCGCAAGTAGCCAATTGACAACTTGTACAGGTTTATAATGCTTGGCTAAGATAAATCTATCTATCTATCTATTGCCTGACGCCGTGATCCCCGAAGGGGTGGCCACGAACGAACCGCCCCCATGCACCTCTGTCCCCAGTCAGTCGACAATACGATAAATACGTCTTTATATTTTTAATCTAGCTATATTTACACGATGTTGTGCTGCTTAAGAAGGATCTGTGGTAGTAAGAAGGGTTGAGTGAGATAGTTCGAAGCCTGTTAATTGCTGGAGACCCTTTGTAACCTGAATAAAATTGTTTAATAGTAGCCAGATTAAAGTTAAAAGGACGGCATCAGTACTGAAAGAGTTAATAAGGCTAGTTTTCCCTATGCCCGCATGGTTTTCTACAGATCTAACATAAATTTTATCAAACAACTTTGACAAATCTTAGTATCTTGACGTATTTGATATTTATTTTGAACTGATTCATATTAATAATGTCCCTTTTACTGTGTCCGACCCTGTGAAAATCATGAATACAACAAATAAATAAATTGCAATACATGTTTTGATGGGTGTTAATGAGTGGGAGTTACAGGGTCTGGTAAATAGGTTTAGAATCGCGTGTGAGAAACGGAATCTGAAGGTAAATGCGGGTAAAGCCGGCATCACACGCGAGAGCTTTTTTAGTCAACATTCGATAAACGATATTATTAAGGCAACATTTCTGGAATATTTTGCACTGGTATCGGAAACTAGACTTATGGTAGATGAATTAAGGTAACCGAAATACTTAATATGTTGATCTCCTAAGCTGCCAGACCAGTGTTGAGCATAAATGTTAAGGGAAAAAGTGCTCGTGTGATACCGGCTTTAGGGGTGCAGTCACAGAGGTAGAGGTAGGTAGGTAGGTAGATAGATAGATAGATAGATAGATAGATAGATAGATAGAGGTGAAGTTGAAGGGTCAGGTTAGAGAGACTGTCAGCTCCATTAACCCGGGAGCTGCGGGGAGACTCTTAAGAGTTCCCCCGGCGCACTGCGGGGAGACTCTTAAGAGTCAGAGAAAATAAAAATCAACTTTTGACATCGAAAAAAAAAAATTTTTTTATATTTTTTTTTTTTTATTTTTTTTTTTTTTTTTGGCCCCTGGGCCATGCAAAATCTCAGTCCTCTACCTCCCCTCCTTCCCCACTTTCCTCCTCTCCTTCAGTTATCACCTATTTTCCCTGTTATTCCCTTATTCTGAGGTATATTTTCGTGCTAACATTAGAAATCCGATTGGAGGGTGTGGTCATCACTGATAGCAAGCGAGTGCAAGAGAGAGAGAGAGAGTATCGATCGACTGTGTCTCAGTGGCCTTGGGGGAAATTGGCGGGAAAGCAGATTGCCTCACCCATACATTATACAACTCGCGGGCTATATCTCCGATTTTGACCATCCAAACGCTGTTTTCACTCGTTTTATTGTTGTTTCAGGTTAATACCTTTATAATCAACCCATAATAGGCGCATATGGATAAGTATTAATGCTATTAATGGCACAATGAATATTTTAGTGGCGGAAACACCTCAAATACGTCAGCACAGGGGGACGTTTCCAATTACCCCCATGCGCACTTCAGAGGTTAAGGGGTTACTACTCGCTTTTTCTGGACCCCTTCTCCCTCGTGTATAGCCCCATTAGTTTTGAGATTTTAAGACGTTCGGCCCATTAGTTTGGCGATTTTTATACCTTTCGCCCAATTTCGTTGTCAATTTCAAGACCTTTTGTGCCATTTAGGTGTCGATTTTTTTCCTGGCGAGCGATAGCGAACCTGTAACTTTAAGAGAAACAGGCCTTCAGCCGAAACATTTTTCTATCAAAAATTTTACAAATTTATCTTGAAGGGGGGTCTAGGGGGTGTTTTTTTAAGGTTGATGGAGGTCGAGCGAGGAAACTAAAGAATAAATTAATAAATGATTTAATAGCCCCCCCAAAACAGCCACTATCCCCTTAAGTATTTGGGCAGCTGTTAAGTAAAGATGGGAGTATGAAGGATGAAGTGCGGGAGAGGGTACAACAGGGGAAGAGGGTTGTAGGAATGCTGAAAGCAGTGACAAGGAATAGGGTGGTCAGAATGGAAGGAAAAAGTTATTGCATGATAGTGTGGTAATCCCGACATTGACATATGGGAATGAAGCATGGACGTTGGTGGAGAGGCACAAATCAAGAGGCACTTGAAAAGTGTATGTGGAATTACGAGGAGGGATAGACAGACGAATGAGACAGTACGAGAGTGGTGTGGTGTGGATGTACTGGAAAGTGTGAAAAGGAACACCTTGCGATGGTTTGGCCATGTGGAATGTATGGGAAGCGAGAGAATGAAATAAAATTGATTGATTGATTGATTGAAATATGCTACATGATCCCAAGATAATTATACAAATTAATATGAATATAAAATATACATATATCCCAATTTTGTCTTCATTTTTGCCAGACTTCACACACTCAATAATCTCAATTTATATTTCCGATCTGCTCATATTTGTAACATTTATTGTCAATATGTCTGATGTTTAGCCTACTTTTGATCGCGATAGGCTTCAATGCATCACAGATATATCATATATTTCACAAACATATATTATCTCAACCTACCTTAATAAATATCATGAAGCCAGGAGAACTTAATAGTTGTACAAAATTCAATATAGCCTGGCCAAAAGCAATAAGAGGTGGTACTGGCACGAAGCACTAGCCTGTTAGCTGATATGATCACCAACGTTGGCGGTGGCGACGTGACTAAAAATATTTACCTTAAAGTTGATGAGAAAATAAAGATTTAACCTAATAAAGATTGTGTTCGTTTTGGTATTAACGTAAAACGGCATAAATATATGTATAGACATTAACATAATAGCATTTACAAAGGAATTAAAATGTAAAACTTGCAAACTAAACAAACCAAAATTGGGACAAGGACAATATAAAGTCAAATTAAATTATCAAAATCGCTATGTGGAAACAACGCTTACTAAAATGAAAATTATTAAATAAAAGAACACAATCCACCACATAGGGTGTACATTACTACATGAACAAGTTAATCTGTTTCCCAAGCAAACTAATCGCACATATAACAACGCACTATCGTCACGTTAAAGGAAGTAGTCAAGTTTGGGAAGTCCGGAACGTTCTGGCAAATTTTACTAAACTCTGCATGAATAAAGAAACTAAATGTTAAATGTCAAAATATTATTTAAAATCAAATTTGCAACATGACAAGACATTAACAATAGTACAAAATATAAATATTGATAAGATAACTATACTATTACAAAATAATATATAAAATACAGTACAGCACTCACTAACGATAGTGCTATCGGGTAGGTACCTGTAAGCATAGCATGCCTCAAGTGACGCCTATCAATAACTACCCTACAAATAACCTACATTTATAGCACAAATAAACTAAGGAAATCGCAAAAGTAAGCAATTGATACTATCGACAATGAATACATATAATATAAAGACAAATAATTGCAAAATATGAAGTAACAACAGATTTAAACAAAGAGTACTCTTTTAACAAGAACAATCAATTTAAAAAATCATCAATATTAATATTAATAATAGAAAAAGAAAAAGATAAACAATAAATACAGACAAAAAACAATAAATACAGACAAAAAGTAAGCAGAGGTTATACAAGAAACTTCAAGTTAAAAAGGCTTGATTAAAATTATTGATGTCAAATTTTAGAATACAGTCACAATAATTGACCCTAAAAAGATTAAATTTATGGAACAATTTACTTGCCTCAAAACCTCTGTCCACTAAGAGTCTGTATAGTAACCTAGCTCTAGCCCAAAAGTCATCTACTTTAGTGCAGATTTTACAAAATCTTATTAATTGGGAATAAAAACAATTATAAGTTATTTTACTATCGATATTACTACTAGGGAAAGGAAAGTTTATTACGTTAAAATGAAAATCATCAACTTTGTGATATACTTTAAGTATGCACTGTTCATTAACAATCTCTATATTTATATCAAGAAAATTTTCAACTTTATAATTTACGTTACATTGTGTGAGGGGAATAGAATTAGGGTAAATAAGTTTAGCAACTTGATTAAAATTTAACAAATTGCAAACAAGAATATCATCAATATATCTACTATTATTACTTAACAGTTTAGCAAGTGCTAATTTTTCTGGGATTTTATTTTTCTTGCTACTGTCAAGAGGGTAATGTCAAAACGTTTGCTGACCATTCTCAGATTTTGACGATATAATAGAAAACCACTTTCAAGGGGCAACTTACCCTGAGGTTAAAAAAAAATCTCAATATTCATGGGCCCCTCCTGAGTCTTGGGCCCAGGGCTACCGCCCCTAAAGCCCCTTAACCGCCACTGGGCCGCCTAAATGTACAAAATAGGACTGGAACTATCTGTTAGTGTGCTACCTCAGACTCTCAATTCCTTTAGAAACAAATATATATAAATACTAATACAATAGCTAAATAATATTGTTGGTTCACAGGAAAACATTCATAGTTACTGGCCAGTGAATGTTAAGTTTAGTCTGCCCGTAAACTTAGGTTAGTGAAAATTGAATGTTCGTTTTCTATGAAACCGCGTATGGTTTTCTATGGCGCTGTGTCGGTGTAGCTACGGCAAAAATCACAAATCACGAATAGCGTGAAAGACAGTGTGTTGGGGAAATGTAAAGTTAGTTCTGAACTTCTGATATAAGTTACTTTTTATCATGTTGATCATAGAAGATACAATTATAATGGTCTGTATTTAATAGGAGAAATCAAGGATAAGATGTGTGTCTTACTTCCCAAGTAAAAAAATGGACTTGTAGCAGGAAGTCCCTTCTTACTTCTCGAAAAGCGAGAAAAGAATTACTCTTAAGTATTTGTTAGTGATATTACGAGGCTTGGGGGAAGACTCAAATATTCTCTAACTGATGGGGACTTTAGGGAAGACATAAGTATGTTCGCTTTGACTGGATAGTCTTAATTGGTTGCTATGGAAGGTCTCGGACTGCTTTCTTTAAAATATTACGACCGGCACTACGAAATAAACAAGGGCACTTAATAATGGACTAGATGATAGGCTATATCTGCAACAACGGCCATTTGTTATATCTATTACAACGGTACGCTAATTCCAAACCCTCGAACTATTACGCCAGTGAACAAAAACACTTAAAACCCTCCAGAGTTAATCTACTGGATAACGGGGTATCAATTAACTGGGTTTTAGTGCACTTCTACAAAGGCTTTCCGATGACGGCAAAGCCAACTCACAACAGGAGTACTTACGTTATGAAAATGCTCTAAAGTAATAACAATGCTTGAATAAACTATATAAGATTTAATAAAGGAATAAATGCTTACGTTAACTTTAGTGTGAGTCAGTACTCAACACTAAACTCTTCAATGCTCTATGAAAACACTGGAAGTCTAGTCCTACAGCAATCAGATAGGAATCTTCTGAAAAGGTCTGATGCTCTAAGATGCTCGTTAATACAGAACAGAAATAATGCAGGGGCAGGACACCAAAGCGTGTATCTTAAATACACCAATAAGTAGGATACATATATATATAACAAGGGAGTGCAACAACTTTGTGACAGCACTAATAATAACCACTCAGAAACAGTACTTCCTTAGCCAACGTAACAGCCAAACTGGGTTGTGCACTATGCATCAACCTAGGCTAAAATAAGGCGTGAATAATTCTTAAAGCATACACAATGAAAGTTAATAAACACAATGCTGTCTTCCTCACTAATGAAGTCTAGCAGTGGCATAAAAGGTATCAGGAAACTAGGCAGAGCGCAAGCATGCTTGTAGCCTACTGTCTCTCCTTGAACAGATTTCCCTTATGTTACGTTAAGTGACTTGGAGGCTCTCTTGGTAAGTCCAGATCTCTAGTATCTGGTCTTGCCCTGGCGCTCCACAAAGGTCAACAAAATGAGATAGCAATCATACAGGTAAGAGTAGGCACAAGCCCTTTACCTGTATACTGCTACACTCGCAAAGGAAAATATGCACAAGGGTTACAGGCTAGCTAGCTTCGTCGATGTTGTACAGGCTCTGACTTGCCACATACATAACTCAGACAACGACCAAAGATACCTTCCACTGTCTAGCATTAAATAATGGAAAAAGATCAGCTCAAAAATTAGAAGCACCCCAACACTAGGCTACCATATGACTATGACTCTAATAATCCCTACTAGTGCAAACATATATGGAGAGCTGGTGCTGGTAATACGACTGGCCGACTATGGAAGTCGTATGCAGAACCAGAAGGGATAAGTAATTGAATAAAGAGAGAAGTATGAAAAGGAAGAAGTTCAGAGAGAGAGAAAGTAGTATAGGGGGTTATATGGGGGACAGATTGCAAAGGACATGTAGGACCAAGCACGCCGTGCCAAGCTCTGCAGGAGACACGCGGGCAGGAGCCCGCACCACCCTCCCAGGACAGCGGCCTCCAATCACAGACCACTACGTCATGAAGAGCAAGCGTCCTATGACGTAGCCAGGCCCGCCGGCCAATCGGGAGCGTGGGAAAACTCCTCCGAGCGAGGGAGGCACACGTACATACACACGCACATTTTACCAACACGCTGCCTACCTCGCTCTTTCTCCTTAACTTCACACAATGCATCTTATATTCTATCAATGGTATAAAATACTTCTAAGTGTTACAGACAAGAATTAAAGACCACCACTGATCTGTCTGTGACAACATGAACTCTATGAAAGAAAGAACATCGTTCTACGATTATTGTAGCCCATATCACTGCCCTGGCGAGCGCTAGCGAGTTACGAGTGCATTCTGGCAAGCTGGCCAGCGTAACACCCCGCCCAAGATGTGGGACGTTTCAGCCTCAGGTGAACTCCACATCTGACCAGACAGAATGCCCACCAACCCCGCATCACCCAGCTACTCTCCCAAGTTGTGAAAACAAGGCACGATCACAAACATAAAGCACTGCATTATAAAGAAAAATCTGCACAACACTTCCCCAAAATAATAGCATCATAATAATTATATCACGCTCAACGAGCAAGCTTCACCAAGCCTAGCCTACTAAGACAACAACTCAGAGTGTCTTAGATGCTTGCTGTGATATACTGCACTTATATACTATCAAAAAGAAAGAGTTTTTATGTGAGGTTTTTATATTTTTTTAATAGTGTTTTTGGCGGCATTGCACTACAGGGGCAAGCCTAATTTTTCTCCACTCTCAAACTGTTGATATGGGTATATATATCGGGTTCTTAATGAGACACACTGGATAGGGGTTCACATATATTGGGGGAGTCTGGTTACATGCTTCTTGTCGTCAAGGGAGGTTTAGGAAGCCATGCCTTGATATCGGCTCGCCTGTAGATTATATATTTAGCTTACAATATTATTACCAATATTGTAACATCCTCTCGCTTTTGAGAAGATAGCTACCAGTGAAATTGGTATTATAAGAACAATTATATTTTGACATTTTGAGGTCCCCTAGTATTATTAAGTAATGCTTATTCTATTATGGCACATGAGCTAGAGTAATAATAGTACCAATATGATTTATAAAATTGTACAGTACTATGATTTGTTAAGTTACTGGTACTGTACTGTATACAGTATGTTACCGGTACAGTAATTAGTGTTTTAGTACAGTATGGAATGTGATTAATTTTGTTAGAATATTAATCTATTAGTATGTAAATATGAGATATGAAGTAGATGAGGTATATTAGTCAAATCTATTGATATGGTATTACAAGACTAGGTGAGGTAGGTTAATTATTAGTTGATAATACTGTTCTACATGAGAATATCCACAAATAGTGAATATATATGATACAAAAAAATATTGTATACCCTTGTGCCAACTAAACATAAAGAATCTGTTTTATGAGATTATATGGGATTAGTAATTGTTGGTATATTAGTAAAGTTAGTACAGTAGAACATTAATATTCAATGTTCTGAAAATGACAAAATGTTTCATGCAAAGTTATTGGTTAATCATGCAGGATTAGTAAATTAGTAACAAAGGTTATATGATTGACTTAAATTTACAGATCCTGATACCCAGTACCGTACTCAAAATCATCCAATCTCTTTCCTTTCGCATTACAATTTCTTTGCATACCGATCTGCATTATAATATCCTTACACTCCCATTCACATTACAAAACCTTTATCATTCAGACTGTAATGTTAGGTTACTCCTCATTCAGTGGCTTCAGTCACTTACTCCATTTAGATAATCTTTCTCATCCTGTAACATTCTCATCCAGCATTTACATTTCTGCCAGTGCCTCATCTCATACCAGTATTAGACTGTTAGTCAGACATGCAATCAGTCATACCAGTACTGTACTCTTACCTGGTCATGTCAAACTCTCGGTACCTGGTAGGTAATACATTCCTATTCCATCTCACGCTCGTCCTGTTCTCATGTGTAGTGACAGGTTCATCAAGTCTACTGTGTACCGGTATGTCTCTCACGTGTCTGTTGTTTGTGTAGACTGGAACACATATGTCTGTAGAATTCCTATCTGTAGATCTAATGGTTGTGGTGTTGTCTGTATTAGTGACTTTTCCATTATTTCTTATGTCAGCGTTTTCACTTGTCATCCGTAAATGACCTCGATTTCGTCTTATCGCTCCATTTTCTGTCTCCACTTCATACGATCGCTCGTCTAATCTCCTGTTTACAACTCCTCGTTCCCACTTCTTCTTGCCTAGTGATGTTGGCTTGATTCGCACCACGTCTCCTTCAACCAATGGTTCCAAAACTCTCGAACCTTTGTCGTAGTACTTCTTGCTTTTGAGATCTTTCAGCATCTTCTTCCGCTTCACTCGCTCCAACATAATTCCTTTCGGCTCCAACAACTTGCTAGTAGTCGGCAGTAACGGCTCGCTTGGTGTAGTGACTAGCGTCTCGGACTTCCACCCAGAAGGCCCGGGTTCGTGCCCACGCTCGGCGCATTAAAGATTTTTCACAAGCACTGAGTCGTTACCATCCCTCATGAGCAAAGGGATGGGGTAGTAGTACAGGACCCCAATGGAAATACGCCTAATCGGCCTTATTGAGCTATCCTTAGCTAGCTTAGCATGCGCTAGCTTTAAGAACTATTATTATTATTATTATTATTATTATTATAACGTCCTCGTACGTCGACCAAAGTTGAGTTGCGCTGGACTCTCTTCCAAATCTTGCATAGGCGTATTTCTGTAGTCTAGAATCGCCAAAAACGGATCTTCACCACTCTCGACAGCTTTCTTGATCAGTTTCTTCGCCGTCTTGACCGCTGATTCTGCTTTACCGTTAGACTGGGGATGATGTGGGCTGCTCGTTCGATGTTCAAAGTCATACTTCTCCGCGAATTCTTGAAATTCTTCACTGCTGAACTGCGGACCATTGTCACTAACTAGTACATTTGGCAGTCCATATCTTGCAAAGTGCGCCTTCAACTTCCTGATAACAGCGCTCGACTTAGTGCTTTCCAGGTAGTCAACTTCCCAGAAATTACTGAAATAGTCCACTGTAACAAGATAGTTGTGACTCTTGATTGTCATAAGGTCTACACCTACTTTCTCCCATGGTCGGCTGCTTTGCTCATGAGTCATCAGAGGTTCTTTTTGTTGAGCTGTAGAGTATGTGTTACAAATTTCACACTCTGAAATGAATTGCTTCATCTCTGCATTCATTCCTGGCCAAAACAAACATTCTCTTGCACGTCGTAGACAACCTTCAACTCCCATATGTGACGAATGTATAGCGGACTTCATCTTCTGACGTAGACTGGTAGGAATTACAACACGTTCTCCCTTGAAGATCAATCCATCTTGAAATGACAGTTCTGCTCGTACATTAAAGCATGGTTTCAGTATGGTCTCTACTTCACTCTTGTCTTCTGGCCATCCTTTGAGAATTATCTCCTTCAATAGTTGCAATGCTTCGTCTTCCTCAGTTGCTCGACGGATTTCTTGCAATCGTTCACTTCGGATGGGTACGTAGTCTGTCATGTTGATCTGTTCAAACACCTCTTCCTGCATATCTCTTGTGTTTTGCAGATAAGCTCTTGATAGAGTGTCGGCTAGATACATTTCTTTGCCCTTCTTGTGAACAATCTCGACATCATACTGTAGTATCCTCATCAACATCCCTTGCAGTCGTCTTGGTACACTTGACAATGGCTTATTTTGGATAGCTTCTAGAGGTTTATGGTCGCTCTGGATTGTCGTCTTCCTCCCAAAACAATACTGATGAAACTTGTTCAGTGCAAAGACGATTGCCAAAGTCTCCTTCTCTATCTGCGCATATCGTCTCTCCGTGTCAGTCAGTGCTCGACTTGCAAATGCGATTGGTTTACCCTCTTGAAGTAACGCTGCTCCTAAACCTTTTTGAGATGCATCACATTGAATCTCTAACTTTTGCTCTTGGTTGTAGTACTGTAAGATGGGTGTTTGGGTCATCATCTTCTTGGTCCTCTTGAACGCCTCATCGTGTTCTCTTGTCCACTTCCACTCGGTGTCCTTATGGGTCAGCTTCCTCATAGGCTCCATGACATCCGATAGACTGGGTACAAATTTACTCAAGTAGTTCACCATTCCAGACAGTCGTCGTACTGCAGTCACATCCTCTGGTGCTTGCATCTTCACGATTGCTTCAATCTTCTTTGGGTCAGCCATCAGACCATCCCGCGAGATCTTGTGACCTAGAAATGTGATTTCTGTACTACCAAGCTCAGTCTTTGCTCTGTTCAGCCTCAGACCCTTTGCTCGGCATCTGTCCAGTAGGTTTCTCAGCTTTGAGTCATGATCCCTTGCAGCTTCTTCATCAGTGTCACCAACTCCAAAGACCAAAATGTCATCAGCAACACAAATTACGCCTTGTAGATCATCCAGAACCAGTTGTAGCTTCTTCTGAAAAATTTCGCTGCTTACAGCCAGACCAAAAGGAAGTCTGTTCCACCTGTATCTCCCATACGGTGTTTGAAATGTTGTCAGCTTGCGTGATTCTTCATCCAACACACAGTGCCAGTAGCCATTCTTGAGGTCAAGCTTGGAGAAAATTTTGGCTTTTACAAGGTCAGGCAGAATGTCGTCAATTACCGGTAAAGGGTGCATCTCTCTTATGAGTGCTTTGTTCAGAGCTTGAGGGTCAATGCAAATTCTCAGATCCCCCGACTTCTTGGTTCCTGCTACCATTCGACTTACCCATTCTGTAGGCTCGTCGACCTTAGTAATGACATTTTCCTGCTCCAACTGCTCCAGTTTTTCTTTAACCTTCGACTTGATGCTCAATGGTACTCTACATGAAGGAATTGCAATAGGTTTCACCGACTCATCCACTGTTAGATGAACATTTCCTGGTATCTTGCCAACTTCATCAGCAAATACGTCTTCGTAGTCTGTTAGGATGTCATTCATTGCACAGATGTTTTCATAGTTAACTGTGATGAATCCCATCTTCTCAGACGCTCGCTTACCAAGAATTGGTGTAACAACCTGTTTTACAACAACAAACTCAACAGAATAGTACCTTTGTGGTTGCTTGCAGTTGCGGACATCAATCCTACACTTTCCCAACGGCTGAATTGTAGTAGAGTTCCACATTTGAAGAGTTGACTCACACGGCTGTAGCTCTGCGTCCGGTACCAGATGACTTGGAATGGCATTCACACTTGCCCCGCTGTCGATCTGGAACTTCACTTTATTACCGTTGACCATGAGATTAGCCATTATGTGTTTTCCTCTGGATCCGGTCGATACGTTCATGATGTATTCCCGTCCTCTTGAGTTATCTTCTGAGTCGTCGCTTTCTTCTGTGTCTCCATCTTCTACCGCATGGACTCTGCGCGATGTCTTCTTTTTGCCTCCTGTTGCTGCGCTTCTTGGTGCTCCGCCGGTCGCTGCATTACTTAGACATTTCTTGGCATAGTGTCCCGTTTTCTTGCATTTATGACATTTGGCATCAGTTGCAGGACAGTTCTTCTTACCCCAATAATGTGCTAAACCACACCAGTCGCACTGCGTGAGGTTAGGCTTAGTCTTTGTTGTTTGTGGATTACTCTTCTTCTTGGGTTTTGCACTGAGTTTGTGTAGAGACTCCTGCTTGCCACTTCGAAATGCTGTCATTGATCTCCTTGAAGTTTCATGGGCAGTACACATCTTAAGTACAACATCTAGAGTTAGGCTATCCTCCCTAAAGAATTTTTCCCGAAGTGTATCCTCTTGGTAACCAAAAACAATTTTATCCCTCAGAAGTTCATCTTGAAGTTCTCCATATCCACAGTGTCTTACCAAAGTCTTCAGCCTAGTGATAAAAGATTCCAAGGATTCATCTTTCCTTTGCATGCTATCATGAAAGTTGTACCTCGCCATCAGCTGCTCATCTCTTGGTGAAAAATGCTTGTCAAATTTCCCAATTAATGTTGCATAAGTCAGGGCAGATTCATCTTCTATGCCAAAAGATTCGTAGATATCTAGCAGAATGTCACCTCCAGTCAACAATTTCGCTATTTTAATATCATCACTCTTACCAGGTGCAGCAGGTGCAGCAGCAACAACAGCAGGTGCAGCAGCAGCAACAGCATCAACAAAAACAACAACACCAGCGACAACTACAACATTCCAAACTAACCCAGCAGCAGCATTCATATCAAAGGCAACACCAGGTGTGGCAGCAGCAGCGACCACAACAGCAACAACACCAAACACAACAGCAATCTTTATCGTCGGCAACGAGAGAAGATAATACAGAGCCAGCTACACCATCCTCAAATTTACCTACACAAACTGAACCAAATGAAGGAGCCAATGCAAGGGAAAACCCATGGACTATGGTCAAATGGGTGAATGGCAAGCCTCGCTACTCTAGGGAAGGCGAGCAGGTTCACCCTAGACCGAGAAACCAGCCAGGAATTAAAGGTAGGGTCAAGGATACTGGCCTCAATACCATCAAAAGGCCCCGACTAGCTAGGGTGTTTGCCACAGGATTCAACCCTAGTGTTACTGCTGAGAATCTCAAGACATACTTGGCTGATAATCTACTTATAAATATAGAGGTAAGACAGCTGACCACCCTCTCCAGGTCCACTACCTGTGCCTCCTTTTGTATAACTAGCGAATGTCCAGATCCAGATGTTTTCATGAATCCTGACCTGTGGCCAGAAGATGCATATGTCAACTGGTACAGAGAACCAAGACAATATCCCAATGAGGACAGTGCAGAGGCTTCTGGGACTTGGAGGCATCGCACACCACTATCCAACTCGCAGTAATGGAGGGGATACCAACAACAGCAGCAAGTATAAAAGTAACTTCATACAATTGCAGAGGACTCCCCAAAACAAAGAGGAATCTCCTGTTGCGACCTGACATCGTATCTACATTAAGGACCAGTGACATAGTCTGCCTTCAGGAAACCTGGTACACAAAACAGGACTTAGGTAATTTGAACATATTAGATAAAGATTTCCATGGGTACGGGGTCTCCACTACGGACACACGTGATGGTATTGTGGCAGGTCACCCCCCAGGGAGAGTTGCAATAATGTGGAGATCGTGCCTAGATAGTGTAATTAAAACCATTGAGACAAATTTAAGCTGGTGTGCGGGAATACAGCTGGAAGTGGGACACAGAAAATTTGCAATATTTTGTGTTTACTTACCGTATCAGTGTGCAGAAAATGAAGAACTTTATTTGGAAAAGTTAGGGGAGCTTGGTGGCCTAATTTCTGAATTAGAGATAACGTGTTACTCAGTGGTAGGTGATTGGAATGCTACCCCTCACGAGTTGGGTGGTTCCATGTTTGCTAAACATATGTTAAGGTTTTGTGAGGAGCAAGGTTTAATTTTGTCCTCCAAAAACCTGCTTCCAGAAAATAGCTATACATATGTTAGTGAAGCATGGGAGACCAGGTCGTGGCTTGATCATGCAATCTCTAGCTCTGACTTTCATGACTCTATCTCAGAAATGGCCATAAGATACGACATTACGGATGACGACCACATACCTATAGAATTAACAATCCAAATTAATAAAGCACCGGAAATAACAGAAACTAGCAATAGCATCAAGGCAAAAGTTCCATGGAATGTAATCTCAAATGAAGAGTGCCAAATGTACTGTGATAAAACCAAGGACTTATTAAATAGGGTGCAATATGATGGTAATGGTGTAGCACAATGCAGGGATCCAAAATGTAGTGATGCACAACACAGAAAGGACATTATTAAATTTTACAATAGTATAATAGATTCTTTATCAAAAGCGGGGGAAAGTATTTTTAATAGCCGTAAATATAAGTCCTCATTCAATAAGCCAGGTTGGCAAGACTATGTGGCTGACCTGTATCAGGCCTCCAGAGATGCTAGGTCTCATTGGCTTGAAGTAGGTCAGCCTAGACAGGGGCCTATATTTGAACTTCACAAAAGAGCAAAGGCTAGGACCAAATATGCCATTAGATTTATTAAGCAAAATGAAAACCAATTAAGGAAGGAAGCCCTTGCAAAGAGTCTGGCAGAAAAGGATACTAACTGTTTTTGGAAGGACATCAGATCCATGCAAAATTGTAACACACCATTACCTGTCAGTGTTGAGGGGGTTACGGGGGAAGAGAACATTGCTGACTTATGGAAAACTCATTTTAAGGAACTACTTAACAGTGTAAACCAAAGGTCTACTAATGGTGCAATTCAATATGTGAAAGATAGTAATTATGAAGACATTAAAGTGACTGAAAGTGATCTTGAGAATGCCATAAGAAAACTTAACCTAAATAAAGCTTGTGGGCTGGATGGTATATATGCAGAACATCTTAAATATGCAGATAAGTTGTTAATAGATAAACTTAGTTCTTGCATCACCAGTCTATTTACGCATGGTGTCCTGCCGGAGTCTATGATATCCGTAATACTTGTTCCTGTCATTAAAGATAAATCAGGTAAAATTACAGCAAAAGACAACTACCGCCCAGTAGCACTTGCTAGTGTGGTGAGTAAGGTAGTTGAAATGATAATGCTAGAAAGAATGTCTGCATATATTGTCACCAGCAGCAATCAGTTTGGCTTTAAGAAAAATCACGGCACAGACCAATGCATATATGTGCTGAAAGAAGTGATTGATACATACAACAAACTAAATAGCTCAATTTTCTCTTGTTTTCTTGATGCAAGTAAGGCTTTTGATAGGGTGTGTCACAAAACCTTATTTGAAAAATTAGTTAACAGGGGAGTGCCTAGCTATATTGTTAGGATACTTATTTTCTGGTATGCTAATCAAAAAATGTGTGTAAGATGGGGCAACATCCTGTCAGGCTCTTTCGCCGTAACCAATGGTGTTAGGCAGGGGGGGATATTGTCTCTGTATCTTTTCAACGTCTACATGGATGATCTTAGTCTGGAGCTGAACAAGACTCGCACTGGGTGCTGTATTGGCAGCACCATTGTAAATCATCTCATGTATGCTGATGACCTAGCCTTAATCGCGCCCTCTGGAGCAGGACTGGATAAATTATTAAGAGTATGTGAAAAATTTGGAATCGAACATTCAGTCAAATTTAATCCTATAAAGAGCAATATCATAATATTTAAATCTAACCTTCTATTGAAATCAAAGCTACCTAAATTCCATTTGTATGAAGAAATTATAGAAGAAGTAAGTAAAGTAAAGTATCTAGGACACTATATTTCATGTGATCGCTCAGATGATGAGGATATGGGTCGTCAGCGAAGGCAACTTTACATGCAGGGAAATTCAATATTAAGAAAATTTCATATGTGCACATGGGATACAAAAATAACATTGTTCAACTCCTACTGCTCACCAATGTATACAGCACAACTATGGTGGAACTATAAGAAATTTACAGTGAATAGACTAAGTATCTCATATCACAATATCATGAAAATGTTTCTGGGGCTCTCAAAATATGAGAGTACAAGTACGCTATGTGCCTATATGAACTTACACTGTTACAAATCACTCATTAGAAAGCTAACATATAAATTCATTCAGCGCCTTAACACTTCTGAGAACAGGATCATTAAAATGCTACAAACTCCAAGCATAGTGTACACCTCCAGGATCCAGGCACACTGGAGGAAGTTGCTCTATATTTAACCTTAAGTAATGATTTCAGGTCTGCTACTCTACAGAATTAGCATACCGGTACTGATCCTCATAGTGCAGTACAGTACCGATATTCCTATACTGTACTGTAGCAACATACTGTACCGGAAGCTAAATGATGTGAGGCATGGTACTGTACACAATTAGGACAGTGGTTTTGGTAACACAGTAGTTTGATGACCACTGTTTTTGGTTGAGGCAGTGCTGTGAACTACATGATAGCAAGCTGGGTATTATTATTTTTTTTTTTATTTTATGTAGCCTATGTACAGTAGCTTATATATATTTATATATATTTATGTTACTGTAAGGTATATATGGACCCCAGTATGGTCCCCTCTGTACTGTGTGAGTCTGAAATAAAGTATTATTATTATTATTATTATTATTATTACCCTTCAGACCGTTGCCAATGATGTAAAGATCGAGTTTCTTCTTGTAACGCCTCCACACCACTGCTTGCTCAATCTCAGACTTGCAGACGAATAAAGGCCGTGAAGTGGATGCCATGACGTCACTCATATCTTCGACTTTTTGAGGTTAAATCCAAGGATAACTCACTATTTCAGCTGTAGAACTTAGTCAGCAGTACTTCATTCACACGTACACTGCTTACCCAGCTGCCACCATGTTGATATGGGTATATATATCGGGTTCTTAATGAGACACACTGGATAGGGGTTCACATATATTGGGGGAGTCTGGTTACATGCTTCTTGTTGTCAAGGGAGGTTTAGGAAGCCATGCCTTGATATCGGCTCGCCTGTAGATTATATATTTAGCTTACAATATTATTACCAATATTGTAACACAAACAACCACTGACTGAACGGCGAGGGTGCTCCTTAAGACATAACCTCCCGTGACAAACAATCAGCCAGAACATAATCAGTGCCCTTAACATGCCACACATCCAACTTGTGTTCCGGCAGCAAAACAACACCTGGCACTGATAAACTGCCCAGTCCATCACAAGACTGGCACTTCTCTTCGCTCTCTCCGGCAACGGGGCCTGCCAATAACCTTTCACTATATCTACCTTAGTGATGAGCGAGGCAGCCCCGATGCGGTCTATGGTGTCGTCAACTCTGAGTAATGGATAGGCGTCTGTCAGGGTTAATGTACCCATACTCTTGCAATCAACATACACACGGATCTTGCCACTCAACTCAGGTTTCAAACTCACTGGCAACGGCCATTCACGATATCCTTTATCCCTCAGACCCTTTTTCCACATGTAGTCTAGCTCTGCTTTTACGACAGGCTGTTGAGCAGGATTTATACGGTAGGGAGCCAATTTGAGCCTTGCACTGTCTCCAGCCTCCATGTCGGATTCTATCCCGTACATCAGGCCTGGAGAGCCAACAAACATACGGACGTACTGTCACAGCCTAGTAAACAACTTCTCTTGACGCTTAGGAACAAGAGGTTGCAACTTATCTAGAAGAACAACATGCTCATTGCCCTCCCACAACCCAGCCGAGACCGGTTTCTACACTATAGTCTCCCTCCTTCTCCACCTTTGTCCCTAGAACAGCCAGGTCACGAGAGGGACAATCTGTACCACCTGTGCAGTCACTCCCACAGTTCATAATTGCTAATGCTCCCCCGCCGATACCATACATGTGCACCCCCACATTCCTTGCGACTACATCTGCCTGCGCAGCATCAGCGCCTTCAGCGACATGGCCAGATACAGTCGGTCTATGGTAGGGCTGTTGCATCTTACTAGAGCAGCATTGGGAGGCTATGCGACGACCGGGCGCATCCACTCCACAGCCAACCTCACCAATCTGCTCAATGTCCTGATTCTGACCACCACCCTTAGCAGCCATGGGTCGACCCTGACCTGACAACCATGCCAAAGCCTCGTCGCCCACCTTGAACCACTGAAACAACGAGGCCAACGGTCTACTCACACTCAAGTGACCTGCCAGCGGAACCTCGTGCACCGCATGAGTTGTGAGGCCTGGGTGCTCGGCACAAACAGTGGGGTATGAACCGAGCAGGGGCTGGAGCGCTGCACACTGCTGCTCAGGCAGGTGCTCTAGCGCTTCCACAGCCACCTGGCTCGTGTCCCCCGCCCACTGCTCCGCCGAGACATGACAATCCCAACTTTCCTCCACCTGTGCCCCACTGCCCCCCTCTCCTTCTCCACCTTGGCCGCTGCAGACCAACACAGGGACAGTAGGCTGCTCAGGTGGTTGCCTCACAAACTCCTTTAACAGGTTCACATGACATGCTTCCCCGTCCTCGTCGAGTTCAATAGCCCCGTTCCCACAACTCTCAAGACTAAGATCTTCTTGTTGTCCCTGGGAACTACTCTGTCGCGGAGTGCCATCACGCCCTACCATGTCACTAGGTGGGACAGGTTCTGGGGCCACTCCGGAGCTTAACTTTGGGTCAATTACCGAGTCACCAAGGAGTGTCGCTGGGTCCAAACTCTCAACCCGACCACCAGCCTCGACTTTCTCCTTCCGACCCTTCCTCCGCTGGTCTGCAACTTAGTGACTAGGCTGTGACACCTGAGCGGACTGAGATCTCTCGAGCCCCTCTTGCTCCTCCCTACTCGTGTCGGCCGCCCTCTCGGCAACGACTAAGGGTGGAACCTCGGAAGTGGGCACCGCAAAGTCGTTGCCGAGAAGGAGGTCGACCCCCTCAACTGGCAATTTCTCCACCACACCCACATCCAACTCCCGTGTCACACCGTCCACCTCAAGCTCCATTCTGACCAGCGGGTAAGACCGCGTAGCATTGATGCCTTGAACCACCACAACCCGAGCCACGTTAATAGGCTTGCCAGTGAAATTCTTAACAAGTGTCTGGGAAGCGCCCGTATCACGCAGCAACTCAAGCCTATGGTTCACACCAGCTCACCTCACAGTGCCGTGCCCCCTATGACCACAAAAAACATCACGGACGGGTGACGAGCCCTCCTGCTGCTTCTGCACCGGCGATGACTTCGCAACCGACTGTTTACCCCGGGCAAACGCGGAAGACCTCAAAGACACGCCAATGTTGCTCACTAGTGACACCACTGCTGTAGGCGGTGCGCTCGGACATGAGCGCGCAATATGCCCCTTCTCATGACACTTGAAACATTCCACTTCGCTCTTGGACTTCCTCTGAGGTGAGGAAGGGCCCTGGCCTTTCTTAAACGGGAAGGGTTTCGACTTGGGATCATAATTGGCAACAGTACTCTTGAATGGATAATTGTTTGTGTCATTAATTCGGGGGGGTGGAGTGGTACGCCCCTTGTTACCTGCCTCAGCTCTCTGTGCAGACCCACACCCGCGAATCAATGACAACCTGAGGTCAGCCCGCTCAGCCGCCTCTTGTAGAGTTTTCGGTCGCTTTTCTTTAAGGTTAAGAGTCAAGTCACTGCCAGTACATTTAAAAAATTGTTCCAGCAATACTAATTGTTTTACTGAATCAAAAGTAGTTGCCTTTTCCACCCTTAACCAATTTTCAAATGCATCTGACAGCCCTCTAGCGTGTTCCTGGAAAGTAGTCTCCTTTCTTTTTGGAACCGCCCTAAACTTCAGCCTATAGGTCTCTGGCTGTAGCTCATACGCCCTCAGGACAGCCTCTTTCAACAACTCGTAATTCACACAGGAATCTAGGGGCAAAGCATCGTACGCCTCGAGTGCTTTCCCCGTCAATCGTGAAGAAACAAGGGCTGCCCACTTCTCCTCGGGCCATTGGTTCTCCTGGCACTTTTTCTCGAACCGGAGAAACAATTCTGTAACTCCTAACTCATCAAACGCTGGAACCAACTTAAGTAGATGCGACAGGGACTGGTCATGGGCTCGACCCCCATGGACGACCCGGTTCCTCGTCACCTCTACACAAGTTTTCTCTAGGTCAACATCGGCACAATACCTCTCAGACTCAAACTTGCGCTCAGACTCTCGCTCCTGCTGCTGCTGCCTGAGCTCAGCCTCATACTTTCGCTGCTCGAGCTCAGCCTCATACTTCCGCTGCTCGAGCTCAGCCTGTCGCTCCTGCTTTCGCTGCTCGAGCTCAGCCTCTCGCTGCCGCTGCTCGATCTTCTGCTGCTCAAGCTCAGACTGCTGCTTAAGTTTGGCGAGCTCGAGCTGAAATAACATCTCGGCAGACAAACCTTGAGGAGGGGGTGCTACTATCGGGGACCCACCCCGTGAATCACCTAGAGGCATACCCAACCGCCAGCGGGCATCGGCCTGCGGGAACGTACCCGGCTCCGGAGCCCGAGGGGGCGCCATGATAGGAGTCGAGTGGAATGGGGGCTGGGCCGAAGGTGCCCCAGCTCCCGCTCCACCCGAACCCCCATGCACCCCACCCAGCACACAGGCAACCAGCTCACTTCTCGACAAACCGCTAGTACCGGGAAACCCTAAGACCGTGGCTACACACTGCAGTCCGTACCGGTCTAGCCCCGACACACGATCAGCTGACACAGGCTCCTCCAAAAATATCCGAGCATCCTCCTCATTGTTCACCACCCGAACGCCGTTTAACAACTCCACCTTCTCCACCTCCTCGCCTGCCTCTCGCACTGTGCCCTCACTATGCTCAGACCCGTCCAGTGACATGATGGAATTAACAAACAAAAATCTCAAGTCAAGACAAAAGTAGCCAAACTCTTGCGTAGCTTTATTCACCAAAAAAATATTCGAAGATGTTCTTGAGTGCAATACTAGGTCACCAATAACTCCAACAAGTTCTATATATCCTCAAAACAATGTCTGCTGCCAACAATGCGAGAAATAAATTCAACCCCAAATGGCAATAAGATTTCTCAAAAAAAAAAAAAAATGCAATATTCAGTTCACTATATTCTGGTCTAAGGTCGCCATTTGTTACGACCGGCACTACGAAATAAACAAGGGCACTTAATAATGGACTAGATGATAGGCTATATCTGTAACAACGGCCATTTGTTATATCTATTACAACGGTACGCTAATTCCAAACCCTCGAACTATTACGCCGGTGAACAAAAACACTTAAAACCCTCCAGAGTTAATCTACTGGATAACAGGGTATCAATTAACTGGGTTTTAGTGCACTTCTACAAAGGCTTTCCGATGACGGCAAAGCCAACTCACAACAGGAGTACTTACGTTATGAAAATGCTCTAAAGTAATAACAATGCTTGAATAAACTATATAAGATTTAATAAAGGAATAAATGCTTACGTTAACTTTAGTGTGAGTCAGTACTCAACACTAAACTCTTCAATGCTCTATGAAAACACTGGAAGTCTAGTCCTACAGCAATCAGATAAGGAATCTTCTGAAAAGGTCTGATGCTATAAGATGCTCGTTAATACAGAACAGAAATAATGCAGGGGCAGGACACCAAAGCGTGTATCTTAAATACACCAATAAGTAGGATACATATATATAACAAGGGAGTGCAACAACTCTGTGACAGCACTAATAATAACCACTCAGAAACAGTACTTCCTTAGCCAACGTAACAGCCAAACTGGGTTGTGTGCACTATGCATCAACCTAGGCTAAAATAAGGCGTGAATAATTCTTAAAGCATACACAATGAAAGTTAATAAACACAATGCTGTCTTTCTCAGTAATAAAGTCTAGCAGTGGCATAAAAGGTATCAGGCAACTAGGCAGAGCGCAAGCATACTCTTAGCCTACTGTCTCCCCTTGAACAGATTTCCCTTATGTTATGTTAAGTGACTTGGAGGCTCTCTTGGTAAGTCCAGATCTCTAGTATCTGGTCTTGCCCTGGCACTCCACAAAGGTCAACAAAATGAGGTAGCAATCATACAGGTAAGAGTAGGCAAAAACCCTTTACCTGTATACTGCTACACTCGCAAAGGAAAATATGCACAAGGGTTACAGGCTAGCTAGCTTCGTCAATGTTGTACAGGCTCTGACTTGCCACATACATAACTCAGACAACGACCAAAGATACCTTCCACTGTCTAGCATTAAATAATGGGAAAGAACAGCTCAATAATTAGAAGCACCCCAACACTATGACTCTAATAATCCCTAAAACTAGTGCAAACATATATGGAGAGCTGGTGCTGGTAATACGACTGGCCGACTATGGAAGTCGTATGCAGAACCAGAAGGGATAAGTAATTGAATAAAGAGAGAAGTATGAAAAGGAAGAAGTTCAGAGAGAGAGAAAGTAGTATAGGGGGTTAAATGGGGGACAGATTGCAAAGGACATGTAGGTCCAAGCATGCCGTGCCAAGCTCTGCAGGAGACACGCGGGCAGGAGCCCGCACCACCCTCCCAGGACAGCGGCCTCCAATCACAGACTACTACGTCATGAAGAGCAAGCGTCCTATGATGTAGCGAGGCCCGCCGGCCAATCAGAAGCGTGGGAAAACTCCTCCGAGCGAGGGAGGCACACGTACATACACACGCACATATTACCACCACGCTGCCTACCTCGCTCTTTCTCCTTAACTTCACACAATGCATCTTATAATCTATCAATGGTATAAAATACTTCCAAGTGTCACAGACAAGAATAAAGACCACCACTGATCTGTCTGTGACAACATGAATTCTATGAAAGAAAGAACATCGTTCTACGATTATTGTAGCCCATATCACTGCCCTGGCGAGCGCTAGCGAGTTACGAGTGCATTCTGGCAAGCTGGCCAGCGTAACAAAAAGTTGTAGAAGTATCCTGGGACTTGGAGTTTGCTGGCATCGAGGAAGGTCTCAAACCACTTCCTTTAAATTGAGCAGCATCGACCCTACTACTTCTGGCTTCAAGCTCGGCTTTAGTTGTTTGGGCAGCGTCGAGCCTACCTTTTCTGGCTTCGAGCACAGCTTGTGTTTTAGCAGCTTCTAGCCTACCTGAATTAGCATCAAGCCTAGTTTTTTGGGCAGCGTTGAGCCTACCTCCTTTGGCCTCAAACCCAGTTTGTGTTTTTGGCAGCATCGAACCTAACCCTCTGACCAAATACCGGATTGCTTCAAAGGTGTTTGATGCTTTGGTCAAGGTGGATAGGGTAGTGTCTCTTTTTGCTGCTATCCCTGCGTTGGTGGTGTTGAGGGTAAGGCAGACTTGTGCGCTATGTTGACTTCTTGAGGGGTTGGTAGTAGCCGTCTCGTTGGTGGTGTTGCCGGGGTGGGGGACGTTCGGAGGAGAAGGGCGCGTTCATGCTGTTGTCAGTTGGGAATTATATCCTTGTTGTTCAGGAACCTGGATCGCGGTGGTGCATATTATTTTTCATACCGTACCCTTATGTGTTTTTAGAGTACCATGATGTAAGTCTTCGATATTAATCAGGCTATCTATATACTACTTTCTTCAGTTATGGAAGGACCTATGCACTCTAGAAAATAATGGGTGTGAAAAGGTTATATTAAAGTGTCCATAAAAAGATACCCATTTAAAGGTGAATTGGTGGTAATACACCCAGTTTATACTAATTAAAAAGGAAGATCGCTATCAACATACCCAATGGTCATATATATACTTTACCATACCCTAGATGTTTTACAGTGTAGGAGTCAAAGGGATAATGGTCATATATATACTTTACCATACCCTAGATGTTTTACAGTGTAGGAGTCAAAGGGATAATGGTCATATATATACTTTACCATACCCTAGATGTTTTACAGTGTAGGAGTCAAAGGGATAATGGTCATATATATACTTTACCATACCCTAGATGTTTTACAGTGTAGGAGTCAAAGGGATAATAATTAAGAGAGAATTATAGTTTTTTTTACCTCTTTGCTTCCCAGGTATTTTACCTAAGCTTTATAAAATCGTCGAATGTTATACACTATACAGAATCCATTTTTTCCCGCCATATTCAAGCAAATTCCTCATAGTTTGTCCTCCAAACTAAAGAGAAAGGCCTCCCCAGACCTCTTCAAGCTAATAAACACCCCTAGAACCCCTTTCAAGATAAAATTATACATTTTACGGTAGGAAAATTCTTAGGCCGAAAGCCGTTTTTTAATAATTGCAGGCTCACTAATGCTCCCTCCCCTCAAATCTACACCTGAATGGGGTGAAGCATCTTAAAATCCACAAACTATAGAGTGCAACAGGTAGGATCCAAAATAACCCACTTCACACGACATATGGTTAATTAGGGCCGAGCCAGTGATGGTGGAGAAGAATGTCAGCTCTCCCATTGGCCAAGACGCTCACTTGGCCTTGCCTCCCATTGGTTGAGACGGGCAGGTGAAGGAGCACCAAAGCTTTGCCAAAACTCCAAGATCAAGAGCCCGGCTGGAAGGAAACTGCCCGATTTTCAAGCAGGATATTATTTTTAACATCGTTCTTAACCCCAATAACCCCCAAATGAAATCAATGAAAACATGTGATTCTCCCAGGATTCGAACCTAGGATATCTCTTACAGAACACACTAACCATTACACCATCAAGGCAGGCCCCAGAATCAGTCCAGGTGCACACAGTCGCTGTTCACAAGAACCCAACTTCCCCTCCCCCGCAGTCCCAACAGCCCCTTCCCTTCCAGCAATGCTCAAGGTGTGCAGTGGTAAACCTAGTTTAGTAGACGAGAGCACTCAAGGAGGTTATTTTTTGAAAAGGGTGTGTTGACCGACTCGATCGAAACGAATGATAGACGAACCTTGTGCCTCCCGCAGCCACTAGTGGATTTACCCCCTGCATCCGAGTGTGCGGAGCTGCTTGAACTAACAGCTCTCAGCGAAAAGTACAAATTGGGTGCCCTTGATCCCTACTTCGAGGAGCTAACGATGCATTGGGAGGGGGAGCTGCAGGAGCCGGAGACAGAAACAACCACTGAGGTTCCTGTACCCTACTACTGAGCCAGCCACCCCTGACAACACAATTATGAGAGTGCTCATGGCCATGTTTGTTCCAGGTAGAGCAAGAGATTGTATTTAAATAAAGTGTTATTATTGTCTGCGGTAGCCAGAAACCAAGGATTATGATATGACTTGATGTTGTGATATTGTATATTGTTGTTGTGTATTAATAATTTGTATTTCATATTCCCTTTAATTTATATTTAACCCACTGGGCACCAGCTAATATATTATAAATGTACATTCCAGGAGAGGGCAATTTTTTTCCCCTCTTAAAACAGCTTAAATAGGTGAGAAATGAAGGACAAACCAAAAAAACCCACTCACCTCTGTCATTTGGGGGTCCTAAGGGGGGGGACCCTCAGCCATCAGCTGGTGCCGGGAGCCTCTTCAAACCTCCCGCGCTGGCACACCACAGCTGGGCGAGGCAGCATGGTTGATGTACGATGCCTCCAGTTTTCGAGTGACGGTTATTTACACTACTCGAGCATCATGTGTGCCTTCATAGTTCATATGTTAGCAGCATGTATCACATAATGTCATTGCAAGTGAAGTTACAATGTGATAAGTGCATAGATTTAAGTTTTATAAATGCCAACGAGTGGCAAGGCCCGCGCGCGTCTCGGTTACCATGGCGACGGACGGCCATCTTGGCCCAAGACAACAGCAGAACACAAGCACGTACACACGGCCAGCTGACTGACACTTCTCTGCCACCACTTTCACTTTCATTCTGTGCCTCTCTCATGTTTATTGATTTTATACTTTATCGTATGTTTTATAGTTAGAATATGAGTTTTACACATTGTTTTAGGCACTTTTGACTTAGAAATATGGGTTTTCACATTGTATTTTTAGTGGGGAGACAGTGGGAGGTGGTGGTGAAGGCAGGTGTGGGGGAGGACCAGGCCACACTTGTTGTGTAGCAACTTGACCCCTCTCATCCTCAGCTCGTCTCTTCTGACCCCTACGATGGCCTGGCGGAATTTTAAGGAATGTCATGGGGTCTGGGTAATCCTCCTCCTCCCTTCCCCACTTGGTGGGGAGTCAACTATGTCATAGGGAGCAGTGGGGGAGCGATACCCACTCTCCTCCCTTTGTTCCAACATCGCGAGGCGACGAGGTAGGTCAGACATGATGTAGCCTATCACTCACGAGGTCCACGAGAAAACTGTCTTGCCCCCTCCTCCCGCGAGTACCCACCGCGGCTTGACTTGGGAGTTGCCAAGTATTGCCACTGTCCGGCAACATTCTAAGGAACATACTATACAAATCTGAGCCCTCTAGCTACTAAATACTAGCTACTATAAGAGTAAATAAGGTCGAAAGTGCCGACGCAGGAGGTGAGATAAGTGGGTAAACTGGCATTCCATACTCACCCGTCCCCACCCGCGCGGCTGGACTTGGGGGTTGCCGAGTACTGCCACTGTTCGGCAACATCATAAGGTATATTCCATACAAATTTGAACCCTCTAGCTACCATAGGACAAGAGTAAATAAGGTCGACAGTGCCGACGCAGGTGCTGCGGCGCTGGGGTTTAGCGTTACATACATTGCCGAAGTATATGCTGCGGCGCTGGTGCCCAGTGGGTTAACAAACTAGATATATGTATATGTTCCTCTTTGTTCGACTTATCCAGCTGAGTACTATGTAACCCATGCCTTAGAATAATGGCATAATACTACCATTTGGGAAGAGTCAGACAATTAATCGGTGTGGAAATTTACAGCCCGTTTGCTCCAGCTTTCCCTAAATTACAAGTGGCTAAGTTTCATAGTATCTACAATCATCAAGACTTGTATAGCTTATACTACTGTACCTTAATCCATCCTAGCTTAAGCTTTATCCAATCTAACTTAACCCTTTCAGTATTAGGACACCTTTCTTTAGATTATCCTTACTAGCTTTGGAATGCTCACTAGGAATAAAAGGGGAAAAGTATATACCATTTAAATCTCTGACATTCAAATCAAGGCTTACATCTAGTTTTCTATGTGTATAAAGGAGACAAAAGGCAAAGGTGCCTGCAACAAAAGTCCCCCCAAAATTGAAAGACCAAATTCAAGGTACGTTAGAGTCAAAATGTCTGGACATAGGATCTTGAAGCAGTTTAATTCATAGAATGAGGGAAAGACAGACTGAGGGAGAGAGTTCCAGAGCATACTTGTTAACCTCTGAAGTGCACATGGGGGGTATGAGACACCACACTCCTGTGCTGACGTATTTGAGCTGTTCCCATCACTAACATCGTTATTTTACCATAAATAGCATTAATACTTAACCCCCTGGGGGTTAGGGAATAGAATATGCCCCACGTGCCTTCTGCGTGTCGTAAGAGGCGACTAAAGAGGTTGGGTCGGTGGGCTTGCAACCCCCACCCGGAAAAAATATCTAAGCAAAGAAAAACGAACGAACAGCCTCGGATGAGGACGGAACCAACGTTGACGAACCACGACCGACTAAGGACATGCCTTCGGACATTCTGAGAATGGCTACGTGGAATGTTAGTGGCATGAATGATGGCACAAAAGAGAGAGAGGTTCTGGAAGTGTTAGTGAATGCCAGGCTGCATGTATGTGGAATGACAGAGACCAAATGGAAAGCTTCAGATGTGAGAGAGTGGGAGTGTGGAATGGGTGTGTGTGCTGGAGTGAGTGAAGGAACAGCGAGAGAAGGTGCATGTTTGTTTGTAAGTAGCAAATGGAAGGAATATGTAAGAGAGTATGGGTCTGTGGGTTCAAGGATTGTGTGGGTGAGAATGAAAGTAGGAATACAAACGTGGGTGATTGTATGCGTGTATATACTTGAAAGAAAGAAAGAGGAGTTCTGGATGAATGTGGAGGCGTGCCTGGAGAAGTTTGACAAGAACGAAAGAATATTTCTGATTGGGGATATGAATGGTAAGTACAAAGGAGTACAAAGGAAATCAAGCAACAACAGATCTAGTGACCCTTCTAGGTTGCTTGTCCTCCAAAACACTGAGGATCAAGTGTCCAAACAGTGGTTTAGAGTGGGTAAGGGAACATTGGAAAGGGAATTACTGCCCTGGAACTAATGTCCGTGGCAGGATTAGGAAGTTAGTAGGGGACAGATGGGTTAGTAACTGAGGGGGGGATAAAATAAAGTTATTCATTTACAAACGCAGTCAGTCGCGGGTTTGATGCGAGATATTTGTCTAGGCGGAGTTTAAATGAATCAACGGTGATGCAGTCTATAACGTTTCGGGGAAGCCCATTCCACAAGTTGACAACTCGATTGAAGAAGAAATTCTTAGATTCGTGTGAGTTAAAAGATTTACCAATAATTTTGCAACCGTTTCCCCGCGTGTAATTAGATTGGTCGATAGTGAAGTACTTACTACAGTTCATATTGTCGATGCCTTTGATGATTTTGAACACTTGAATTAAGTCACCTCTTAATCTGCGCTGGGTTAAAGGAAATAGATTTAATTCTCTAAGACGCTCTTCGTATGGTTTGTTCTTTAGGCTAGGTATCATTTTGGTAACTCTACGTTGAACTCGTTCTAGCTTGTTTATATCTTTTTGGTAATAAGGGCACCAGGATTGAACGCAGTATTCCAGAAGAGGGCGGACTAAGGAATTGTAAAGGGTTAGGATAACTTCTTTGGATTTATGCTCAAATGACCTGCCTATAAAGCCAATTATTTTGTTTGCCTTCTTAACAACTTCTGAACATTGTTGACTCGGTTTTAGGTTACTCGATATTGTTACTCCCAGATCGGTTTCTCTGTTTACATTCTTAAGCTGAGTGCCATTCGTCGAATAGTTTGCTTTCTCATTTAGGTATCCGATATGTAGTACTTACATTTATCCGCATTGAAACTCATTTGCCAAATTTGGGCCCAACATGACAATTTATCTAGATTGTGTTGCATATCGTCAACTTGTTCTTTTGAGAGTACGCTATTTGCAATTTTTGTATCGTCAGCAAATTTTGAGATTGTACAGGTGAGACCCTCATCTATGTCGTTGATGTAAATTAGAAAGATAATTGGTCCTAGTACCGATCCCTGGGGTACCCCGCTACTTACATTGGTCCATTTAGATGCCTTACCGTTTATGACTACTCTTTGCTTTCTGTCGCTGAGCCAATTTTCTATCCATTTCAACACACCGTCTTGTATTCCATGCGCTTTTAGTTTTAGCAGTAAACGTTTGTGGGGAACTTTGTCAAAGGCCTTTTGAAAATCAAGGTATATAATATCTACAGCTTTACTCTCTCGTAGAGGTTGAGGATATCGTGGAAGAAGTCTAAGAGGTTTGTTAAACAGGAACGTTTTTTACGAAAGCCGTGTTGAGTATCTTTAAGTATGTTATTTTCCTCTAAGTGATTTACGAGTCTGTCTCGTATGACCGTTTCTAGCATTTTACATACAACTGAGGTTAAGCTAATTGGACGATAGTTACTGGGTAGGGATTTGCTGCCTTTTTTGAATATCGGTGTTACGTTGGCTAGTTTCCACTGATCGGGCATAGTTCCAGACTGCAAGGATTTATTGAATAGTAATGTCAGTGGTTTGGAAAGCTCATCCTTAGCTTCCTTTAGAACTCTAGGCGAGATTGTATCAGGTCCTGGCGTTTTATTTACCTTGAGTTTATCTAAACAATTCAATACTTCTCTCTCTGTAATGGTGATATTGCTTAGAACATCTGAATTATCAATCTGAATCGGCGATGGTGTAGGGATATCACTGAGGTCTTCTGTTGTAAAAACTGATGCAAAGAAGGTATTGAGGGCATTACTCATTTGTACTTCGTCTTTGGTGTATTCTCCATTTTCATCGACTAACGGTCCAACAGTTGAAGTAACTACTTTTTTCTTTCTGATATAACTATAGAATTCTTTCGGGTTTGTTTTACTTTGATTCGCAATATGTAACTCGAAGGTCTTTTTACTTTGCTTAATTCACTTTTTGGCTTTGCGTCGTAGCTCTACAAATTTCAGCCGTTCTTCGTCATTTTGTGAGGATTTTAATCTATCATTAGCAAATTTTTTAGCAAGCAGGCAGTTTGAAATATCTTTATTCCACCATTTGGGCTTATTATTATGGCCTGGACGCCGTATTTTCGATGGTATGCAGTCTTGCACTGCTTTTAGGTAAGTGGCTTCGAATAACTTCCAAGATGTATTTATGTCGTTATTGTGAATTAAAAAGCTCCAGTCAGTTTCTTTAAACATAGCTCTAAGTTTATGGAAGTTTGCTTTCTTGAAATTAGGGACTTTTTCGATGCTACTATTTGGTTCGTTACTAGTAAACTTTAAAGTGAAAGTTATCGTACGATGGTCGCTGTTACTGAATTCATCACCAACATTCAAATTCTCTATTAATTCTTCTTTTGTTGCAAGTACAATGTCAAGAACGTTATTACCACGGGTTGGCGTTCGAACAAATTGATAAAGCGAACTCTCTTGCAAGTTCGTATACAAGTCATGTCCGGAGTGTGAAGTAAGAGTATCGCCCCACTTGGTCACAGGTAAATTAAAGTCGCCAAAAATTACGGTATCTTGTGAGTTACTTACATCTGCAATTTGTTCGTAAATTTCTCGGTCAGTTTGCACTGATTGAGCTGGAGGTCTGTATATTAATGCAAGTATTATTTTTGTACCTTTATTATTCTTTATTAGCACAAAAGATGCGTCGACATTCACAATTTGAGGTTTTGACAAGAGGGTAGGGTTAAGACTTTCTTTGATATAAAGTAAAACGCCACCTCCATTTCGATTTATTCGGCTTTTCTCAAACATTACATAACCGGGAAGTGAATACTCTGCTAAAAAGTCTCTATCTTCTGTATTGAGCCAAGATTCTGTTATGCCAATCACATCATAATTTTCTGTAAACACTAGCTCCTCTAAATCTGAAAATTTATTGCGTATGCTACGAGCGTTTGCATAGAACACCTTTAAATTTGTTATTTTAGAACTCACGGAACGCTCTTTAATAATATTTTTGGTTCTTGTCGGATCTACATTTATGTTCATGGCTGTCCTCGGTCCTCGCTGTCTTCGGTCCTTATCGCTGGTGGTCCTCGGTTGCCTCTGTTTTTTTCTTGGCGTTGGATGATTTATGTCACTGCTGCTTCTTCTCGGATGGCGTTTTTTGATCCATGGCTGCGGACTGCTTCGTGTAGGAGAAGACCCATGCGTGCTGAACCCACAGGGTTTAGATGAGTGCCATCCTTGCGGAACAGAGTAGGCTGGTTGTAGAAGTTGTCCCAGAGGTTGATGAATTCAACTTCTTCCCTCAGACACAAATATTTTAGTCGGCTATTTGTGCTGAAGGCCTTGTCGTAGAATTTGTCAGGTGCGTCGATCTTGGGGAGAATGCCTGAGATGATGATATTCCTTGACTTGTTTTTGTAGTGCTGGATCATCTTGCGATATTTCTCCATCAACTCTTCGGATCTGGTGCGCATGACGTCATTTGAACCAGCATGGATGACAAAAAGGGTATTTTCATTTGCATCCTTTGTGGTATCTTCGAAGGCTTCCACATTGTCGTCCAGTCCAGCTCCTGGGATGCAAAATCTTTTTCGTTGATTTGGGACTCTGTCGCAGAACTCTTCGACCTGTCCTCGTAGGATGGAATCCCCAACAAGCCTGGTCTCCTCTGGTTCGTCTTCCATCTCTACCAATATCTCAAATCTGTTTGAAATTGTGACTGGTAGATGAGACCTTTTCTGCGTTGGCCAGAAAGTGACTTTAATACAGTGATGACTTTAATACAGTGATGACTTAATACAGTGATGACTTTAATAGTGATGACTTTAATACAGTGATTACTTTAATACAGTGATTACTTTAATACAGTGATTACTTTAATACAGTGGTGACTTTAATATAGTGATGACTTTAATACAGTGGTGACTTTAATACAGTGGTGACTTTAATACAATGATGACTTTAATACAGTGATGACTTTATTACAGTGATGACTTTATTAAAGTGATGACTTTATTACAGTGATGACTTTAATACAGTGATGACTTTAATACAATGATGACTTTAATATAGTGATGACTTTAATACAGCGATGACTTTAATACAGTGATGACTTTAATACAGTGATGACTTTAATACAATGATGACTTTAATATAGTGATGACTTTAATACAGCGATGACTTTATTACAGTGATGACTTTAACCCTTTCACGCATTTATGACGCAGAGGTTGCCAGATTAGCAATAAGAAATAGAGTTCTCTCATTCTTATAATTACCTCTCCAAAATTAGTTTTCTGCCCACAGCTAACTCAAAGACAACTGCAGAGGTTGAAGTAACTAAACTAAAGGTTTCTAAATACCCCTGATGGTAACAAAGGCTTTAAAGTATCCCCAATAGGCTCAAAATCGCGTCATATGTTGGAGAGGGTTAATACAGTGATGACTTTAATACAGGGGTGACTTTAATATATTGGGGTTTGTAATGAAGGATTGATGTTAAGAACGAGGTGTTTCTTAATAATTATAGCCTATTTATTTCACCTGTCGGAAAGTTCAATATTTTAACAGGTAATTATTTGTCCTTAAAGTAAACTACTTATATTTTTATAAGTCTTACACGCATATTTAAAATATAAGAATATAGGGTAGAAAAATACTCTCACAGAGATATTTAATTTATTTTTAGTTAAGGTCGACACTCCTAATCAAGAGCATACATTAATGGTTCATTAATCAATTTATTCCGATGATAACTTTCATTGATGTATCTATTATATATTATTTAGCTAGTTATTTTTAGTTAGCGGGGTCATATTTTTGAAATTTAAGCAAACTTTCTAGGAATAATGTAATAACAACAATAATAATAAGAAGAATAGGGATAATATTAATAATAATAATAACAATAACAATAATAATAAAAATAATAATAGTGATAATAATAATAATAATAACAATAATGATAATAATAATGTTATGCAGGTAACAGAATATCTACTACATACAACGTCACTAACAGTGTTAGCTACATAATAACTGAACGACAATATTTTCTGTGCTCATTATATTTGTTCAACCTTAACCCTTTCGCTGCGGGTGACGTTCCGGAACGTCCTGGCAATTTACAGCAATTTCCAGGCTTTAAAAGCCTGTAAAAAATGTAAAAATAGAGTGTCAGTGGGCGGGACCGTAAGGGCCCCACCTCCGACCCTCAGAGCACCGAGCGGCTCACTGATGTTGAGTGTGTCTCGCGCGGGCCTCTCTCTGTCTCTCTCAACAGTGTAGCCATACGAGCGAATGTTACATAATAGCGGGTTTCCCGCGTTTCACTAGCACCACTGCGGGTGAACCAGACCACGTACGGGGCCCGTTCTGGTGTCATTTTGAAGCTATTTTCGCCTACTTTTCAGCAGAATACACTTCATTTAATGCAGATGCTTGATTTATCATTCAGGAGTGCCTGGAGATGCCCTAAATACCCCAAAATAGGCCGCAGCCAAAGGGTTAAGAGTTGCTTTGCAGGCTTCATTTAAGTGATGATAAGTGTGCAAAACAAATGTTTAGATAACTATAGATATACTATAAGTATCATTTGCATTATTGTCTGTATATTGATTTACGACAAAATATCTAAAGCTATTATGTTATTGTTTCAAATATTAGATCTAAGGAAAACAAGCAACAACAGATCTTGTATCATAAAAGTCATTACAATTTAGCAAAATGCTTGTTTTCAATGGTGAGATAAAAGCTGAGAAAGCTAATCATACTAATTTGATCTTCATGAGGATAAAAAGTTACAATAATTATTGGTTGGGGTCATGGACAATCTTTACCCTGTGTCCATGAAAATTCTTCACATTAAGTACGGTTTTTGTGGGCGTGCGGCGGTCAAATGGATAACCCATGGGCTTCTTATCGGGGAACTTCTGTCCTTGGATGCCACAGTAGCCGTGAGTGCTGCCGTGGTCATTGGTTGTTAGGTCATCATGGACAGCATCTTCACCGCTCGAGATGAAAACATCAAACCAAAATTCCATGCCCTCCTCATTACCCTTAGGAAGGAGGAGCCTCTGGGGGTGTCCACAGCTCCTGCCGGACTGAAGATCAAGCGTGGCTCCGCTGGCAATGGCCTCGTCAGTGTCTTGGATCAACTTGGGGAAGGAAATTCTGTCAGGGATGGCTACGTTGGAATCATAGGAGTTACGCTCAATGCTGTTGTCTCCGGCTTGCACTGAAAGGTAGAACATTATGAGTTAGTACACCGTAATCTAGTTCAACATACATTTTATCACTAATGCAATATATAATTCATCATAAAATATATATGAATTATTAGACTAATTGAAAACTTTTTTGAAATTTATATAATCGTGAAATATACTAACCATCCACCCAAAACATATCAAGCAGGATAGCGCGCCATCTGTTGTCGTCAATCCCTTGCTTTATGTGGTTCTCATCATATACAGGCATGATATATACTCTCACAGTAACCTTATCATCATGATCAGCATGGGCATGGATTTTATAGGTGAAGGGGTTATGATTAAGGCGGGATACATGACCAGTGACCCCAACATCCTCCACATTTTCATTGGTGTCGAGAGCATTACCGAGATCAAAAGCAAAATCTTCGAAGTAAGTTTTCAATTCAGAAACATCAACACTTGTAATCTGAATATTAGAATAGGTAAGCTGTTCCTCGGTGTAAGGGGTAAGCTTGTCTTTGTGTTCCTTGAAGATTGAATCCATGTATTTGTGGAGTCGGAAGAAGGCTGGGTCGCGTGTGGCCGTTTCAAAATGTTCCATGACACCAGGGGGCATTTCAAACTTGCCATGAGGGTCAGCTTGGGCACCCAGCACTCTGTGAGCCTGGTTGTGGAGGGCACCGTAGTAGGCAACATTAGGACTGTACAAGGAGGATTCAATGATGTCACCCAAGACATCAATACCTTGTTCGTTATTTATATTGATGTTGGTACCATCTTCTTTCTCAATGTAGCCATGAGCAATGGCATCCCGAATGCGGCTTTCCATGACCTTCATGTCTCGAATACGGGCAACGCCATCAACACCATCAAATACCTTGTTGTCTGGTCGCATAGGGAACTCCCCTCCGTACTTGTAAGAAGTGTGCGGAGCAAACCCGTGCTTGATTGGACGATCTCAATAGAGCTCATCAACGGGAGGAAGGTAGTTTGCGAGTCTCTCTGCATCAAATCTTACAGTGAGCTGGTGATGAGCCCAGAAAAAGAGTTCTCCCTTGCGATCAGCAGCCTCTCTGTGCAACCAGAAGGGGAAGTCCAAATGCCAGTGAACGTGGTGAGAGTTGATGCCAATATCTTCTCCAAAGTAGGCAACTTGTTGTTCTGGATTTTTCTTGCTACCAGAGTACTTCATCACGAACTCTCCAGAAGTTTGAGTCATCTGGGCACTGTATACTTCATTGATTACTTCAGAGTTGGTGAACATGTGTGGGGTGACTTCATAGAGAGGTGGAAGTACGACATCTTGGGTGAAGGGGGAGTGAGTGACAGCTGCATAAAGAGCATATACAAACTCTCCTTCATTAATTTTTTCCCTGAAGTAGGCAGCATTATTGCGGAAGGATTCAAAGTTTGTAGTATGGAGGAGAACGTCAACGAGCATGAGGGCTTCCTCACGCTGACGTTCATTGAAGACAGAGAACCAGTGGTGTTGTTCAAGGAATTGATGGTGTTCTATGTAGTATATAAGGTGTTTGGCAGCAGTACCTCCATCAATGAAGTGAAAGGCATCATACTTAGGATCATAGTTCACAGCTGCCTCATGAAGGTCAGTGAAGGAGCTGGGGATGCAACTGGTGACCCTATAAAGGAGTCGGTTGATGCACTGCTGCTTGTGAGCCAGGTCAGTGTCAGCGGTCACTAAAGTGACTGCTACCAGGAGTACTGCTGCCACTGCTGTCCACCTCATCTTGCCTACTGTGGGACCCTGCCTATTGGAGACTGGCTTGCCTCCCTTATATACAGACTGACGCCTCCTGTTTTCTCTCTTTTTACAAGGTAGGCCTAAGTGTTGGTGAAGGATAATCAGACACACTTGATAAGTGTACTTGATCTTTGCTCTTTTGTAAGTATTAAGACGGATTGTATGTCCACCTGTCTATACTGGAAAACATTTTAGTTTACTGTAATATTGTATAATACTTCCTCCCCCTCTATCTCTCTCTGTCTCGCTTATATATATATATATTCTGACATACGGAGCCCTGTATGTTAAATTAAGAGTTAGAATTAGAGTTGAAGGAGTGTCAAACTATCCAAGCGGCGAAGCAGACTAGCGAGCGAACCAGCGAGTGGGAAACCAGCTCGTCCGCATACCAGCAAACAAGCCTTCACACCTGCGTGCGTCATAGGGGACCCTGCAAACTACTTCGATGACCCGACGCTATGACGTATGATCGACGCCAGGAGCCCCCATTGGACCACGCAACTCGAGGAGCTATGATAGGGGCGCGCACCATCAGCCGCCTCCTGATTCGTTCCTACACCATCATTGTTTAGTATATAAGACCCGAGTAGTGGGCATTCAAATCAGTCTCATTTGGAGTTGGGGAAGGTGAACTTGCAGCTGGAGGAAGACGGGGTGAAGTATTATAATGGGATTGTGACTGTCAGTCAGATTATATAAGTGTGTGTTAAGTGTGTTCGGTGTAAACACTTACGTTATGTTGGTTAGTGAGATATGTGATTGGGAATTAACGTTAACGCTATTATTATGTACTTAACTATTTTAGTTGACTAACTTGTGGACTAAAGCAACTCTTTAAGTAATTGGGTTATGATGAAAGTAATACTATTGTTTTATATTAATACTTACGAGTTCTTTCATTTTCTTTTAATTAAAAGCTTACATTGCTTAACGGTGCTTAGTACGGTGATGCTATTGTCTCATATAAGTAATATCGCCTTAGACTAACATGGCTGTGTTAATATTACTTCTAGTGATTTCCTAAGCTGAAGAAAAATTCTTTTAGCTTCAAAATATTATTTTTGCTTTTCATATTATTTGAGTGAGACCTGAAGCGATCCTGTAACTTAATTTACTCATAATCAAACCTCAATGTTACGTGGTTAAGAAATACATTTAACTAATTATTAAATATATCTAACTTTTTATGTGACTTTGATATAAATCCTGATGATAATAATAATATAATACTGTTAACGTAAGACAAGAACCAAGAATAATTAAATTAAATATAAATAAAAGGACATATAAGAAAACTATCTATTCATTTCAAAAAGGGTAAGAGACAGAAATATTCTTACTTTAATATTTATCTTTCAAGACTTTTTATAGAATTAATAGTCCTTCTTTAGATATAACTTCTTCGGTTCATAACCATAGCCTACTAAGCTTCGGTTAAATAATAATTCTTTATAAATACTACATGACTTTAATTAGTTTCAGTATTTTTCATAATTAAAGAGTATCAGTCAATAAAGGATACTAAGTCCTAAGATCCAAAAGGAAAGGAAGCAACAACAGGAAATAATTTTATTAGATTTTACTTTTGTTTTGCCTTCAGGTGACTGATACCTTAATATGTATCTCTGTGCTATCTAGATTCATCAAGTTAACCACTTGAGGATCAAGATACGTAACAATATATATATATATATATATATATATATATATATATATATATATATATATATATATGACAATAATTCTACAACTCATTATATTGGTTCAACTTAAAAGTTAATTTGTAGTTTAAATTTTATTCACATAATGTGTACAAAACAACTAGTTAGGTAATTATTATGTTCTCTCCACTAACCAACTTTACTCCTAAACTCGATTAATGAAATTAACAAACACATGTGGCAGTATAAATTTGAGCCAGAGTGTAACATATACCTGTAAGCATACTCTTATCAATTTGATAAGATAGGTTTCTTCTTCTTCTTAATTTTATGAATGTAAAACGTGTCGACGTCGCTAGTTATATTCTAGTTGTTTGTCATGTTGAATGATTTTGTTGACTCATAATATTAATACCATTGACATTATTGGCTGTATTTTGATTTACGACAAAACAACTAAAGGTATTATGTTATTATTTCAAAAAATAAATTTAAAATAATTAATTGCATTGAGTCTTATATTTTTCAAGTCTTAAACGCATATTTAAAATATAAAAATATAGGGCAGGAAAATACTCTCACAGAGATATTTAATTCATTTTTAGTTAGCGCTGTCAATTTTTGTTGTAAACTTAAGTAATCTTTCTAGGTTAAAGGAATAACAATATGATATATATAAATAGTGTAATAATAATAATAATAATAATAATAATAATAATCGTAATAATGATAATAATAATGATAATAATAATATTATGCAGGCAACAGAATATCTACTACATACAACACTACCAGTGTTAGCTACATTATAATGGAACAACAATATTTTCTGTGCTCATTATATTTGTTCAACTTTACGAGTTGCTTTGCAGGTTACATTTTAGTAATAAAAAGATATACTAATATAAGTATCATTTGCATTATTGGCTGTATTTTGATTTACGACAAAATATCTAAAGCTATTATGTTATTGTTTCAAATATTAGATCAAAGGAAAACAAGCAACAACAGATCTTGTGTTATGAAAGTCATTACACTTTAGCAAATTTTGTTTTTTTCAATGGTGAGATAAAAGATGAGAAAGCTAATCATACAAATTTGATCTTCATGAGGATAAAAAGTTACAATAATTATTGGTTGGGGTCATGGACAACCTTTACCCTGTGTCCATGAAAATTCTTCACATTAAGTACGGTTTCTGTGGGCGTGCGGCGGTCAAACGGATAACCCATGGCCTTCTTATCGGGGAACTTCTGTCCTTGGATGCCACAGTAGCCGTGAGTGCTGCCGTGGTCGTTGGTTGTTAGGTCATCATGGACAGCATCTTCACCGCTCGAGATGAAAACATTAAACCAAAATTCCATGCCCTCCTCATTACCCTTAGGCAGGAGCAGCCTCTGGGGGTGTCCACAGCTCCTGCCGGACTGAAGATCAAGGGTGGCTCCGCTGGCAATGGCCTCGTCGGTGTCTTGGATCAACTTGGGGAAGGAAATTCTGTCAGGGATGGCCACGTTGGAATCGTAGGAGTTACGCTCAATGCTGTTGTCTCCGGCTTGCACTGAAAGGTAGAACATTATGAGTTAGTACACCGTAATCTAGTTCAACATAAATGTTATCACTAATGCAATATATAATTCATCATAAAATATATATGCATTATTAGAATAATTTAAAACTTCCTTGAAATTTATATAATCTTGAAATATACTAACCATCCACCCAAAACATATCAAGCAGGATAGCGCGCCATCTGTTGTCGTCAATCCCTTGCTTTATGTGGTTATCATCATATACAGGTGTGATATATACTCTCACAGTAACCTTATCATCATGATCAGCATGGGCATGGATTTTATAGGTGAAGGGGTTATGATTAAGGCGGGATACATGACCAGTGACCCCAACATCCTCCACATTTTCATTGGTGTCGAGAGCATTACCGAGATCAAAAGCAAAATCTTCGAAGTAAGTTTTCAATTTAGAAACATCAACACTTGTAATCTGAATATTAGAATAGGTAAGCTGTTCCTCGGTGTAAGGGGTAAGCTTGTCTTTGTGTTCCTTGAAGATTGAATCCATGTATTTGTGGAGTCGGAAGAAGGCTGGGTCGCGTGTGGCCGTTTCAAAATGTTCCATGACACCAGGGGGCATTTCAAACTTGCCATGAGGGTCAGCTTGGGCACCCAGCACTCTGTGAGCCTGGTTGTGGAGGGCACCGTAGTAGGCAACATTAGGACTGTACAAGGAGGATTCAATGATGTCACCCAAGACATCAATACCTTGTTCGTTATTTATATTGACGTTGGTACCATCTTCTTTCTCGATGTAGCCATGAGCGATGGCATCCCGAATGCGGCTTTCCATGACCTTCATGTCTCGAATACGGGCAACGCCATCAACATCATCAAATACCTTGTTGTCTGGTCGCATAGGGAACTCCCCTCCGTACTTGTAAGAAGTGTGCGGAGCAAACCCGTGCTTGATTGGACGATCCCAATAGAGCTCATCAACGAGAGGAAGGTAGTTTGAGAGTCTCTCAGCATCAAATCTTACAGTAAGCTGGTGATGAGCCCAGAAAAAGAGTTCTCCCTTGCGATCAATAGTCTCTCCGTGCCACCAGAAAGGGAAGTCCAAATGCCAGTGAACGTGGTGAGAGTTGATGCCAATATCCTCTCCAAAGTAGGCAACTTGTTGTTCTGGGTTCTTCTTGCTGCCAGAGTACTTCATCTGGAACTCTCCAGAAGTTTGAGTCATCTGGGCACTGTATACTTCATTGATTACTTCAGAGTTGGTGAACATGTGTGGGGTGACTTCATAGAGAGGTGGAAGTACGACACCTTGGGTGAATGGGGAGTGAGTGACAGCTGCATAAAGAGCATATACAAACTCTCCTTCATTAATTTTTCCCCTAAAGTAGGCAGCATTATTGCGGAAGGCTTCAAAGTCTGTAGTATAGAGGAGAACGTCAACGAGCACGAGGGCTTCCTCACGCTGGCGTTCATTGAAGAGAGAGAACCAGTGGCGTTGTTCTAGGACTTGATGGTGTTCTATGTCGTATATAAGGGCTTTAGCAGCAGCACCTCCATCACTGAAGTGAGAGGCATCACTCTTAGGATCATAGTTCACAGCTGCCTCATGAAGGTCAGTGAAGGAACTGGGGATGCGATTCGTGATCCTATAAAGGAGTCGGTTGATGCACTGCTGCTTGTGAGCCAGGTCAGTGTCAGCGGTCACCAAAGTGACTGCTACCAGGAGCACTGCTGCCACTGCTGTCCACCTCATCTTGCCTACTGTGGGGGACTGGCTACTGGAGACTGGCTTGCCTCCCTTATATACAGACTGACGCCTCCTGTTATCTCTCTTTTTACAAGTTAGGCCTAAGTGTTGGTGAAGGATAATCAGACACACTTGATAAGTGTACTTGATCTTTGCTCTTTTGTAAATGTTAAGACGGATTGTATGTCCACCTGTCTATACTAGAATATATTTTAGTTTACTGTAATATTGTATAATACTTCCTGCCCCTCTATCTCTCTCTGTCTCACTTATACATATATATATATATATATATATATTTATGACAATAATTCTACAACTCATTTTATTGGTTCAACTTTAAAAGTTGCTTTGTAGTTTAAATTTTATTCATAAAATGTGTAGAAAACAACTAGTTAGGTAATTATTATGTTCTCTCCACTAACCAACTTTACTCCTAAACTCGATTAATGAAATTAGCAAACACATGTGGCAGTGTAAATTTGAGCGAGATTGTAACATATACCTGTAAGCATACTCTTATCAAATTGATAAGATAGTTTTCTTCTTCTTCTTCATTTTATGAATAGCCGCATTTTCCTTTACCATCATTATCTCCGATAGACTGGAAATGGTGTCGTATTTCACACCCAAATGCCATGAAAGGGTGTCCAATATCAAGCCAACTCATCCCTGCTCCTCCACAGGATTGAGGAAGTGAACAACTGGGTTAAAGTCAAGCCGATTCGGGCTTTAAGTATATATCTGTAAGCAAGTCATCATATTTCATTGGCGAGTGTTAAAAAATTCTATCTATCTAAATGTAGTCTTAACACCTTACGAGCGGCCTATGCGGTTTATTTATATGTACCGCCCAGCGGGTTTTTTTTAGCCAAAATAGGTCTGTTTACGTGATCATTTTCATGCCTAAATAAGACCCAGAACGTAAAACAAGTACCTATCCCTGAAAGGGCATAAACAGAGCTTTCGAATGACACCATAACGATCCTTTTATGATGGCTAGTTTTCTTGCAATAACCGTGCAACGCGAGTGCAAAAAGCATGTAATTAGCCACTTTCCCGATACAATTCCTTATATAGCGAGTGAGAGAGGGAGGAGGGAGCTGGGATTCGTGTCAGTATGTTCGCCGCGGTGGTCTGGAGCAGTCATACGCTCGCTACTCTCCTGCCACCACTTGTCTTTCTCTCTCAGCAACATTACGTGCTGAAATTGCCACTCGACCTATGTCGAGCGCCGCCACATAGTCCAGCTTTATTAAATACGACTTATGTGGTGAGCCGCTAATTAAGGGTTAAATTAGCCCAAACATACGCCAAAGTAAAGATATTCACGATCATTCGAAATTGGGATTTTGTGTATTTCCTCTTTAACAAGTAAGTGTTTATACTTATAAGAGTGTGCAAAATATAAATATGTTCTAATGTATAACTAGGAACCCCAAAAGGTTCACCAAACCCAAATATACGAAGCGTTTGTTGACGTTCTTAAAAAAAAAACAACAACAACAACAACAGCTTGCGTTCGCTTATACGATGCCAGGAGAGGAATGCTTCTTTATTAAACCCTCTAAGTAGCATAATATGTGAATGTTTTTTAAACTAATGGAACTGAAATTGTGTACATCGACTTCCAAACCGATCTGATGATCTCTGAACTTTAAAATAATTGTAATAGTTTCGAAATCTGACCTTAATGATCATTATAACGGAATGAAGGTTCTTGGTACGATGTTTACCAATGTAGCTGCTACCGCTAGATCCAGCGAATCACTTACATCACTTCCATCTAGCGACATCAAGATGTGATGAATTCTAGCGATATTCAAGTTAGTTTCCCTATTTTAAGGAATCGGAGAGATGTTTCGATTGTTAAAGATTATTCTAGATACTTCAACATATGTTTTCTAGTGACATACAAGTTTTTAGTGTCTGGTGACTATCTAGCGATTTGTCAATGCTATTCTAGCATACATTTGTGATTTAGTTTATCTTGCATTTTTGTCTAAATTTGCCCTATTTCTCCAGAAGACTTCCTACATGGTATAGTGTATTGTTCTAGTGATAATTAAATATTATATAGGGCTATTTTAAGTTGGCTGATGAATATGAAGCAGTAATATGCTGGACGATGAGAACACTGTATGTAAACATGTCTCGGATATCACTGATAATTTTTGGCATTTTCTGCCAAAAGCCCAATGGCTTATCAGTGGTGGTAACACAAAATGCAGCTATTGTAAAACGTGTCATCGTCGCTGGTGGGAGCAGGTCTTTCCCGCCCTCAGACCATTCCGACTAGAAGATCCCGCCCGCTTAGCTAGGTCCTTCCCACCCGAATGTTGTGGGCGGGAAGAGCCAAGCAATCAATCTTTCCTTGGCTGATTCCGCCCTCCAAGAATAGACCGTCCGTCCCGCCCATTTGTATGGTTCACACAACCTCAGCTGATCTTGCCTAAATGTGCGATGCAAAAGCCTGTAACCTTGAAATTCGTGATTGCATTATATATTTTGTCTACTATGAGGCAATTTTATTCAGATTAGGAAGGTTATTCGAGACAGTCTTAAGCATTTCAACTATCACAGATCCTTCCTAAGCTGTATGAGATCGTCTAATGACAGCCGGAATTAATAAAAAGGTGACATAAACCTCAAGGGGTAATGTCACGTTTTCATGATCACTCCATTATTCGCTACTCTATTTGCAAAGTAACTGATTTCTATAAACATGGGAAATATGCTAATCACCATCGGCTGAAAATGGACAACTGGCAAATTAATTGGTTGTGATTTTTCTTATTAATGGGCGTGTTTTAGTCTGATCGTTATATACAGTATATACACAAGGTTAGATACAATCACAAATTTCAAGGCTACAGGCTTTTTCATTGCACATTTAGGCAAGCACAGTTTAAGGTATACGCGAACCTTACAAACGGGCGGGACGGTCTAATCTTAGAAGGCGGAATCAGCCAAGGAAGGATTGATGTTTGGCTCTTCCCGCCCACAACATTCGGGCGGGAAGGACCTAGCTAAGCGGGCGGGATCTTCTAGTCGGAATGGTCTGAGGGCGGAATAGTCAGTAAGCCGTCGCTGGAGGAGCAGATTGTGCAAACAAACAAGAGCGAGAGAGAGAGAGATTGGCTGTAAAAGGGATCTGCCTCTATCCGTTTAGTAACAGAGTTGTAGATATGTGGAATAGGCTACCGAGTGCTATAATGGGATTAAGAACAATAGAGCTTCAACTTGAAATTAGATAGAACGAGATGGGTTGGGTGTGAAAGGGATCTGCCATGTGTAGGTCAATCGGCTCTGGAGACTCCCGTTTTCTTATTTTCTCATTTGTGAAGGAGAGAGGGAGTATGGCGAGAGAATAGGATGTCGTAAACGTAAGGAAGATAGCGATAAATATGAGAGAGAGAGAGCGCGGGATGGGTTGGGTGTGAAAGGGATCTGACATGTGGGCCAATCGGCTCTCTGCAGACTCCGGTTTTCTTATGTTCTCATTTGTGAGAGAGAGAGAGAGAGAGAGAGAGAGACTAGGTCACTAGGATGTCATAAATGTAAGGAAGACAGAGATAAATGAGAGAGTTTTTATGAGAGGGGTTGGGTGTGAAAAGGATCTGTCTTGTGTGGGCCAATTGGCTCTCTACAGACTCCCATTTTCTTATGTTCCTATTTCTTACAATTGTGTTTTGGTTGCAGGTATATGATAACATGGGTGTATAGTAAGTAGTGTAAATAACAGGTAACGTTTATGAGATGGGTTGAGTGTGAAAGGGACCTGCCTCATGTGGGCCACTTGGCTCTCTGCAGACTCCCATTTTCATCTTGGTTGCATGTGTAAGGGATCTGCCTCATTTGTACCGGTGTGTAAACAAACAAGAGCGAGAGAGAAAGAGATTGGCTGTGTAAGGGATCTGCCTCTATTCGCTTGGTAAAAGAGTTGTAGATATGTGGAATAGGCTACCAAGTGCTATAGTGGGATCAATGACAATAGAGCTTCAACATAAAATTTGATAAGACGAGATGGATTGGGTGTGAAAGGGATCTGCCGTGTGTGGGCCAATCGGCTCTCTGCAGACTCCCATTTTCATCTTGGTAGCATGTGTAAGGATCTGCCTCCTTTGTACCAGTGTGCAAATAAGAGAGAGAGATTGGCTGTGTAAGGGATCTACCTCTCGTAACAGAGTCGTAGACTGGTGATGGGCTGGTCTATCAGAGTGAGACATGAGCGATCTCTGCCATACCCATAGCTTACTCTGACTGTTCCTTTTACTTATATATTTTCTTGATCTCAAGTGACGGCGTCTCTTCCGTGGATTGACCTCCCAATCTACCAAGATTGGAAGCTAAAGCGTCATATTATTCCTTTGCCACTCAACTTTCTCTTCATAATTGCTAAGGGGCACAGGGCCCTGGGTGGGGCTTTGGTGTCCCGGGCGTTTACGCACCCTCTCAGCTCCCCGCCATGGAGTGGCTTCGGTCACCCAGGCTTTATTGTGGTCGGCAGATAGGGTTCTGTGGGGGCGCTCGTTTATGGCCTTGGCCTTACTCGGGGCCTTGGGGCTGTCCGGCCAGGCAGCTTGGGGAACAACAACAACAACAGAGTCGTAGATATGTGAAATAGGCTACCTAGTGCTATAGTGGGATCAAGAACAATAGAGAATTTCAAGTTAAAATCAGATAGTCATATGGATGAAATGGGTTAGATGTGAAAGGGATCTGCCTTTTGTGGGCCACTTGTGTCTCTGCAGATTCCCATGTTAATCATATGTAAGGAATCTGCCTCATTTGTACCGGTGTGCAAACAAACGAGCTACAGAGAGAGACGGGTGTGTAAGGGATCTGCCTCTATTCGTTTAGTAACAGAGTTGTAGATATGTGGAATAGGCTACCGAGTCCTATAGCCATGTCGCCTCTCTGCAGACTCCTGTTTACTTATGTTCTCATTTGTGAGAGAGAGAGAGCGAGGCTCCCTATTTCCTGTTCTCATGCATTATAGTACAGTATGTCGTAATCGTATGGAAGACAGCGATAAATAAGAGAGAGAGAGAGAGAGAGAGAGATAACTAATGCATAGCCTATAGCAACACTCAAACAAGCACACACATAGCTACACAAGACCATCACACAAGCACGCCTATCTAGCGACGAACTGTCCTGTTTACATATCATACACACTCATCGCCAATGATTATGCTCTGAGGTTTGTATTTGCTTATCTTATCCTGTGTATAAATGTAACCCTTACACATGTTTTTATTAAATAATGACATTAAACAGGATTCATGATTTAAATACAAGGCTAGATATTTATCGGAAGTACGTATTTACCTTCGGAAAGCTAAAATATAATGTTTACACATATGGGATAGGGAGGAGGGAGGGAGGTATAAGGGGTGAACCGATGGAAGGAAAGAGAACCCCGATATACGATACATAACTTCATATGCGCGTATTGATCACTTTCATGCTATTATGTATGCATACAGAAGTAGCAGGGCACATATTATGTCAAGAGTGAACACCAATAACTTAATCCATACACAATAAAAAAAGACGGAAATAATATCGTACATACAAAGTGATGGAATGGGGATGGGGGGAGGGAGAGCCGTACTGTAGGTGCGAGTCCCACAAGGACCCCACAAGGACCCCAATGGAAATACGCCTAACGGCCTTATTGGGCTATCCTTAGTTGGAATTATGCAAGGCTGGTACATGTCATATTTGTAACAAACTATGTGGTACCAACTCTGTAAATTGCTGACTGAATAAATATTATTATTATTATTATTATTTATTATTAGTCTCTGGGGAGGGTAGGGGAAGGTGGTGGTTGTAGGCAGTGTTGCCAGTTGTACTGCTACATATTACCGCTAGATGTAGAGCTATATTTACTTCAGTTTAGCAGCCATTTTTTCATATCTAGAGATATTTACTCAGGATAATTTGAAAATTTCAGACATTCTAGTTATATTACATTGTAAAATTTGCAAAACAAACAAACCAAAACTCTTTAGGAATTGCAGCATTATTCTAACATTGTTTGACTATGTAGCAACATGCTAGCGACTTTTGAGAAAGGATCTAGCGGTATTTTGGTGTAACACTTAGGCAGTGTTGCCAGTTGTATCGCTACATATTACCGCTAGATGTAGAGCTATTTACTTCAATTTAGAAGCCAATTTTCATATCTAGAGATTTACTAGGGATAATTTAAAAATTTCAGACATTCTAGTCATATTACATTGTAAAATTTGCAAAACAAACAAACCAAAACTCTTTAGAAATTGCAGCATTATTCTAACATTGTTTGACTATGTAGCAACATGCTAGCGACGTTTGAGAAAGGATCTAGCGGTATTTTGTGGAGACATACTGGGAGGGAGGTGGTGGTTGCAGTGTTGCCAGTTGTAAAGCTACATATTACCGCTAAATGTAGAGCTATTTACTTCAATCTAGCAGCCATTTCTTTTATATCTAGAGACATTTACTAGGGATCATTTGAAAATTTCAGACATTCTAGTCATACTACATTGTAAAATTTGCAAAACAAACACACCAAAACTCTTTAGAAATTGCAGCATTATCCTAACATTGTTTGGCTATGTAGCAACATGCTAGCGACTTTTGAGAAAGGATCTAGCGGTATTTCGTGGTAACACTTTAGGAGGGTTAAAATACGAGTCACACGGGCAATTGCCAAAATTTTAAAGGTCCATATCATTGTTATTAAACTAAGCATTTGGCAAAGGGAGGAATTGTTAAAAACCTTAGCCAATACTCTGTCATTCACCAAAAATAAATTTGAATTTATCATTATTATTTGGTAGGGTAGGTATGTATAGGTAGGTTGGCTAAATAATTGCTGGAATTCGTAGGGACTCGAACTGTTTTGAGAGAGTTAAATTTAAAACAAATTATAGATCTGAATAATAAAGAGATTATGTTATTAAGCAAAACTGGGGGATGCGTGGAAGCCTATAGACTGTAGACGGTAAACTTTGTGTGGGTAGCGAATGCGGTTTTAAAGTAATAATGATAATAATAATAATAATTCTTTATTCCAGACACATAAGATAGATACAGTATAAATACAGTACGACCTAATGGTCCATATCACATACACTTCTCGTCAGAGCACAGATAATAATTATACACAAAGATATATTAATAAAGACACAATAAAATAAAAAATACAGTAGGCCTATTTACAGAATAGAGCACATATCACATTTTGTCACAATATAACACAGATAGGCTAACTAAGGCTATTGCTCAATGTTGGTTAACACCTATTGCACAGATCATTGCTCATAGTTCAATTAGACCTATATATTACATTACATACTATGTGTGCAGCAGCTTCTGCCAGTGAGATATAATACGGGATTCATAGATATGATCACTAGACAAAAGAGCTACAATCAGCGTGTTACTGGAGGATTGCAGTCGCTGCGAAAAGCTGTACACCAGTCTCCTGATGACAGCCCGACAGCACTGCACATCCAACAGTGTGCACACCATACTAGTGCTTTCATATTTAGAGAGACCAATGAACATCTTGAGTATATTATGATAGGATGTACACAGACCATTTATGGTGGCTCTCTTATACTTCCACCACAAATGGGCCGTGTACATAGAGGAACAATATGTCCGGAACAAAGTTACTTTAGTTTCCTAATTACACATGTGGAATTTTTTCAAGATGGTGTTACCACGTAAATATAGCTGTCTGCGCTGACGGCCGATATCTGCATCATCTGAGCAATCGTTTGAGATAATGTGTCCCAGGTATTTTATTTTGTTTACTTCTTGAATAATTTGATTATTGAGTGAGAAATTTGGCAGTTTACTTTTATACACTAATTTTGATCTAAATATAAGAACAGCACTTTTCAGTGGGTTGAATTTAACACAATGTTTACTACCAAAAGATTCACATATATCAAGAAGTTTGCTCAGACCCGCAGAAGACGGTGCAATAATGACCAGATCATCAGCATACATGAGATGGTTGATGATTTTATTCCCACCATAACATCCAATCTGCTCTTTATTCAATTTATCACTTAATTCATCCATATATACATTGAATAAGTAAGGTGAGAGAATACTACCCTGTCTCACTCCATTGGTTACTGTAAAGGAATCCGAAATAATGTTACCCCATCTTACATTAAATGTTTGATTGGCGTACCAGTACTTCAAGATTCTCAGTATATAGGATGGCACTCCCCTTGTTGCTAATTTATCAAACAGGATATTGTGGCAGACTCTGTCAAATGCCTTACTAGCATCAAGAAAGCATGCAAAAATAGAGCTGTTCATTTTGATGTACCCATCCACTAGCTCCTTCAGAGTGTAGATGCACTGGTCCGTACCATGATTCTTTTTAAAACCAAATTGATTACTATTAGTTGAGATATACACTGAGATTCTGTCAAAAATGATTAACTCTAGTATCTTACTTACAATACTGGCAAGGGCAATAGGTCTATAGTTGTCTTTTGATGTAATTTTGCCAGCCTTGTCTTTAATTACTGGTATCAAGGTAACGGACATCATAGATTCTGGTAGGAAACCATGGATTAGAAAGCTGGTAAAGCAACTGCTGAGTTTCTCCAAGAGGAGAGTGGAGGAGTACTTCAAATGTTCAGCATATATACCATCAAAACCACACAGGATTTGTTAGCATCTAGCCTACTTATTGCAGCCTTGATTTTTTCACTTGTAACTTTAATTGTGTCATATTTTTCTTCTTTGTTACACTCTGTTGTAGCAGCAATGGTATTTCCTTGGTGCCCAACAGAGTTAAACAAAGTTTGGTAATGTGTTTTCCAAAGATTGGCTATGTTATTAGTACCAGAGATCCCATCTACACTAACGGGTAGAGGTGTGCAGCTATTATGCATTTTTTTAATATCCTTCCAGAAGGCCAATGTGTCTTTGCTAGCAAAGTTTTTGGCCAATGCTTCTCTTCTTAATACATTTTCATTGTTTTTTATATATCTGATTGCATACTTGCATCTAGCCTTTAGTCTGGTGAACATGTCAAAAATGGGTCCCTGTCTCGGTTTGTTATGATCCAGCCATTTAAGAATAGACAGTTTTCAATGCTGCGGCCAAACTATTCCACCCATTTATATTTTTTTGGTATCAAAACGTTCGGAATCGCCAGCCTCACCCAACTACACAAGCATGGCTTTGATCATCGGCGTAGTTTTCAAGATGTGGAATTTTAAGTGGAATTAGAGGTTTTTTCAAGATTGCCGGAAAAAAACCCACGTGCAAAAGCAAAACCTTCTCTATAAAATTTGCGGAGCATTAGTAGGGGAGTGCGTATGCCAAAGCCCAGTCGTTTCCTGTGAGTGGGAGAGACGGTATTTAGGCGTCAAGTTTTTCGGGAAATCGGCTGCCACGGACCTGTTTGGCCGCCATGCCGGATGTTTAGCATATCAAAAGTAGCCCAATACAAAAATGCACCTCTTGTGAAAGTTTGATCCCGATCCAAAAAGCGGTTCTGGAGTTATTGCGTCGAAACCGGCGCGTAAGAAGAATTTGGATGAAAACCCAGGTTTAATGATTACAATAGGGGTTCCCCGCAGGGGACGAACCCCTAATAATATTAGTGATAATAATAATAATAATAATAATAATAATAATAATAACAATAACAATAATAATAATAACAATAATGATAATAATAATGATAATGATAATGTTATGCAGGTAACAGAATATCTACTACATACAACACTACCAGTGTTATAGCTACATTATAACGGAACGACAATATTTTCTGTGCTCATTAAATTTGTTCAACTTTACGAGTTGCTTTGCAGGTTACATTTTAGTAATAAAGAGATATACTAATATAAGTATAATTTGTATTATTGGCTGTATTTTGATTTACGACAAACTATCTAAAGCTATTATGTTATTGTTTCAAACATTTGATCTAAGGAAAACAAGCAACAAGAGATTTTGTGTTATGAAAGTCATTACATTTTAGCAAAATGCTTTTTTTCAACGGTGAGATAAAAGCTGAGAAAGCTAATTATACGAATTTGCTCTTCATGAGGATAAAAAGTTACAAAAATTAATGGTTGGGGTCATGGACAATCTTTACCCTGTGTCCATGATGATTCTTCACATTAAGTACGGTTTTTGTAGGCGTGCGACGGTCAAACGGATAACCCATGGGCTTCTTATCGGGGAACTTCTGTCCTTGGATGCCACAGTAGCCGTGAGTGCTGCCGTGGTCGTTGGTTGTTAGGTCATCATGGACAGCATCTTCACCGCTCGAGATGAAAACATCAAACCAAAATTCCATGCCCTCCTCATTACCCTTAGGAAGGAGGAGCCTCTGGGGGTGTCCACAGCTCCTGCCGGACTGAAGATCAAGCGTGGCTCCGCTGGCAATGGCCTCGTCGGTGTCTTGGATCAACTTGGGGAAGGAAATTCTGTCAGGGATGGCTACGTTGGAATCGTAGGAGTTACGCTCAATGCTGTTGTCTCCGGCTTGCACTGAAAAGTAGAACATTATGAGTTAGTACACCGTAATCTAGTTCAACATACATTTTATCACTAATGCAATATATAATTCATCATAAAATATATATGAATTATTAGACTAATTGAAAACTTTTTTGAAATTTATATAATCGTGAAATATACTAACCATCCACCCAAAACATATCAAGCAGGATAGCGCGCCATCTGTTGTCGTCAATCCCTTGCTTTATGTGGTTCTCATCATATATACAGGCGTGATATATACTCTCACAGTAACCTTATCATCATGATCAGCATGGGCATGGATTTTATAGGTGAAGGGGTTATGATTAAGGTGGGATACATGACCAGTGACCCCAACATCCTCCATATTTTCATTGGTGACCGAGATCAAAAGCAAAATCTTCGAAGTAAGTTTTCAATTCAGAAACATCAACACTTGTAATCTGAATATTATAATAGGTAAGCTGTTCCTCGGTGTAAGGGGTAAGCTTGTCTTTGTGTTCCTTGAAGATTGAATCCATGTATTTGTGGAGTCGGAAGAAGGCTGGGTCGCGTGTGGCCGTTTCAAAATGTTCCATGACACCAGGGGGCATTTCAAACTTGCCATGAGGGTCAGCTTGGGCACCCAGCACTCTGTGAGCCTGGTTGTGGAGGGCACCGTAGTAGGCAACATTAGGACTGTACAAGGAGGATTCAATGATGTCACCCAAGACATCAATACCTTGTTCGTTATTTATATTGATGTTGGTACCATCTTCTTTCTCAATGTAGCCATGAGCAATGGCATCCCGAATGCGGCTTTCCATGACCTTCATGTCTCGAATACGGGCAACGCCATCAACATCATCAAATACCTTGTTGTCTGGTCGCATAGGGAACTCCCCTCCGTACTTATAAGAAATGTGCGGAGCAAACCCGTGCTTGATTGGACGATCCCAATAGAGCTCATCAACGGGAGGAAGGTAGTTTGCGAGTCTCTCAGCATCAAATCTTACAGTGAGCTGGTGATGAGCCCAGAAAAAGAGTTCTCCCTTGCGATCAGCAGTCTCTCTGTGCACCAGAAGGGGAAGTCCAAATGCCAGTGAACGTGGTGAGAGTTGATGCCAATATCTTCTCCAAAGTAGGCAACTTGTTGTTCTGGATTTTTCTTGCTGCCAGAGTACTTCATCACGAACTCTCCAGAAGTTTGAGTCATCTGGGCACTGTATACTTCATTGATTACTTCAGAGTTGGTGAACATGTGTGGGGTGACTTCATGGAGAGGTGGAAGTACGACATCTTGGGTGAAGGGGGAGTGAGTGACAGCTGCATAAAGAGCATATACAAACTCTCCTTCATTAATTTTTTCCCTGAAGTAGGCAGCATTATTGCGGAAGGATTCAAAGTTTGTAGTATGGAGGAGAACGTCAACGAGCATGAGGGCTTCCTCACGCTGACGTTCATTGAAGACAGAGAACCAGTGGTGTTGTTCATGGAATTGACGGTGTTCTATGTAGTATATAAGGTGTTTGGCAGCAGCACCTCCATCAAAGAAGTGAAAGGCATCATACTTAGGATCATAGTTCACAGCTGCCTCATGAAGGTCAGTGAAGGAGCTGGGGATGCAACTGGTGACCCTATAAAGGAGTCGGTTGATGCACTGCTGCTTGTGAGCCAGGTCAGTGTCAGCGGTCACCAAAGTGACTGCTACCAGGAGCACTGCTGCCACTGCTGTCCACCTCATCTTGCCTACTGTGGGACCCTGCCTATTGGAGATTGGCTTGCCTCCCTTATATACAGACTGACGCCTCCTGTTATCTCTCTTTTTACAAGGTAGGCCTAAGTGTTGGTGAAGGATAATCAGACACACTTGATAAGTGTACTTGATCTTTGCTCTTTTGTAAGTATTAAGACGGATTGTATGTCCACCTGTCTATACTGGATTTTTTTTTAGTTTACTGTAATATTGTATAATACTTCCTCCCCCTCTATCTCTCTCTGTCTCGCTTATATATATATATATATATATATATATATATATATATATATATATATATATATATTCTGACATACGGAGCCCTGTATGTTAAATTAAGAGTTAGAATTAGAGTTGAAGGAGTGTCAAACTACCCAAGCGGCGAAGCAGACTAGCGAGCGAACCAGCGAGTGGGAAACCAGCTCGTCCGCATACCAGCAAACAAGCCTTCACACCTGCGTGCGTCATAGGGGACCCTGCAAACTACTTCGATGACCCGACGCTATGACGTATGATCGACACCAGGAGCCCCCATTGGACCACGCAACTCGAGGAGCTATGATAGGGGCGCGCACCATCAGCCGCCTCCTGATTCGTTCCTACACCATCATTGTTTAGTATATAAGACCCGAGTAGTGGGCATTCAAATCAGTCTCATTTGGAGTTGGGGAAGGTGAACTTGCAGCTGGAGGAAGACGGGGTGAAGTATTATAATGGGATTGTGACTGTCAGTCAGATTATATAAGTGTGTGTTAAGTGTGTTCGGTGTAAACACTTACGTTATGTTGGTTAGTGAGCTATGTGATTGGGAATTAATGTTAACGCTATTATTATGTACTTAACTATTTTAGTTGACTAACTTGTGGACTAAAGCAACTCTTTAAGTAATTGGGTTATGATGAAAGTAATACTATTGTTTTATATTAATACTTACGAGTTCTTTCATTTTCTTTTAATTAAGCTTACATTGCTTAACGGTGCTTAGTAAGGTGATGCTATTGTCTCATATTAGTAATATCGCCTTAGACTAACATGGCTGTGTTAATATTACTTCTAGTGATTTCCTAAGCTGAAGAAAATTCTTTTAGCTTCAAAATATTATTTTTGCTTTTCATATTATTTGAGTGAGACCTGAATCGAATCTATGAAGCGATCCTGTAACTTAATGTACTCATAATCAAACCTCAATGTTACGTGGTTAAGAAATACATTTAACTAATTATTAAATATATATCTAACTTTTTATGTGACTTTGATATAAATCCTGATGATAATAATAATATAATACTGTTAACGTAAGACAAGAACCAAGAATAATTAAATTAAATATAAATAAAAGGACATATAAGAAAACTATCTATTCATTTCAAAAAGGGTAAGAGACAGAAATATTCTTACTTTAATATTTATCTTTCAAGACTTTTTATAGAATTAATAGTCCTTCTTTAGATATAACTTCTTCGGTTCATAACCATAGCCTACTAAGCTTCGGTTAAATAATAATTCTTTATAAATACTACATGACTTTAATTAGTTTCAGTATTTTTCATAATTAAAGAGTATCAGTCAATAAAGGATATTAAGTCCTAAGATCCAAAAGAAAGGAAGCAACAACAGGAAATAATTTGATTAGATTTTACTTTTGTTTTGCCTTCAGCTGACTGATACCTTAATATATATCTCTGTGCTATCTAGATTCATCAAGTTAACCACTTGAGGATCAAGATACGTAACAGAAGAGTGGCGACCTTGCCAGGATTCGTTTCATACAGTTTCACTCAGTTTCATTACCGTTTCACTACTTAAAAATCAAATATTAATCATGCCTCATCTAATTAATGGCGAAGATGCTCGAGTTTTCATAGAATCAGAACCCACAGCCCCTGATATTGACTGTCTGTCAAAATCTGAACTGAAAGTGCTTGCCTCACATCTCCAGTTAACTGTCTCAAACATGTCTAAAGTAGAGGTGGCTCAGACCATAAAAACCCACCTGTTCCCTGTAGAAGGCGGGGAGGGAGACGAAGCAGTTGGTGGGATCCCTAGTAAACCTAGCCAACTTGATGAACAATTGCCACCTGGTTTTACCGTTGATCAATTATTCGAACTAGAACAAAGCAGAGCAAAGACCGAACAAGCCAGACTAAATATAGAACTAGCCAGAATAAATACCGAAGCAAATATCGAAGAAGCCAGAATAAAGACCGAACATTATGAATATCAATATCGTACGGCTCAACTAAATGTCAATACAAATGCTCCCTTAATTGCTCCCCCTCTGGGATTGACTATGACTAGTGTCATTCCACCTTTCACTGAGGATAATGTGCAGGATTTCTTTGTTTTGTTTGAGGAAGTTGCTGGAGGTATGAAGTGGACAAGAGATCAATGGCCTTTTATGTTACAAGCCGTTTTGACAGGGCAGGCTCGAGCCACGTATTTGTCAGAAGTAGCAGAGGTTAGGCAGGATTATGACAATCTCAAAGAAGCTATCCTAAAAACCTATCAATTGCAGCCTGAGGCTTACAGGCAACCTTTCCATAAAAACCAAAAGAAAGTAGAAGAAACCCATAAGGTATTTGCCAGGACCATGACTAAAACTTTCAATCATTGGGTCAAGAGTAAGAAAGTCACAAGCTACAACGATCTGAAGGAGTTGGTCCTGTTAGAAAATTTCCTATGGAAAATTGATTCTTCTGTATCCTATCATTTAAAGGGAAAAAAGGTAGATTGTCTTGCCGACGCCGCTGACATGGCTGACACATACGTGCTCAACAACAAATTTCGTGGAAAGAAGCCCTACGATAATTCTAGTTCTAATTTTAAGTATCCCAATCACAAATCTGACAGACCCAGTCACAAGCCTATAACGTCTTCCCCAGCTAGCCAAAATAGAATTGTTCCCCCAACTAAAAATGCGACTCAGGGCAATGGTAACAGAGGTGGGGCCCAAATTAATAGTAATGCTCAAAGAGGGAACGTTCCCGTATCCCCTAAAGTATGTACTTTTTGTGGCATGAGAGGCCACCTAGCTTATCAGTGCTGGGCCAAGGAGAGAACAGAGAGATCGGGGCAGACAGTTGCCGCCGTATCTCAAACTCCATATGTGCCTGTAATGCAGGACTCCTGACAGAAGGAGTACCTAGCACCAAAAGTTCCTTTAATACAGGACTCCCGACAGAAGGAGTACCTAGCAGCTAACGTAAATCATCTAGACAGGGGTGTAGTAGCATGTGTGGTGCAACCCACTAGGGTTAAGCCAATAATAATTTCACCATCAGTGCAGGACAGTTACCGTCCCTTTATTTCATCTGGCAACGTGAGATTAAATGGTTGTATGCATGAGGTAAAAATTCTGAGAGACACAGGTTCTACTAGCACCCTCATGGTGAATCCTTACACTGAGTGCCCACCTGGCGAACCAGTTGTAATGAGAGGTGCTGGAGGCCAATTTTATGCACACTTGGTAAAAGGCGAAATTGAATGTGAGTTACTACAGGGTGAGGCCACCATAGCTTTGTGTAGGTCCCAAGATATCCCTGTGCCTGGGGTAAGACTCCTTTTGGGGAATGATGTAGCAGGTGAGAAGGTCCGACCAGACCCCATTTTGTCACTTTCCCCTGTTAACGAGCCACTAACCGGTGAGCTCGAAAAGGAGATGCCAACAGTTTTCCCTGTGTGTGCTGTCACACGTTCAATGTCTCAAGTAGCAGTTCCCTCAGACAGAAATGTACCGAATGTAAGAGTTGATGAAAGGGATAATGGGAGTGTGAATGACACTCCAACTGTGCCTGATGATGTGACTGAGGTGGATTTATCTGACCCCTTTATGGCTCATCTTGACCCTAACGATGACCATGAAACCCCTCCAAATTGTCCTAGTGGCCTGGTAGAGCTACAGAGAGATGATAGTGAATGCAAGGAGTTAGCTGCCAGGTCCATGAGTGAAGAGGAATGTGAGAAGGAGGGTGGTGAATGTTTCTACCTCAAAGGAGGAGTATTGTGGCGTAGATGGAGACAGCCACACAGACCAATCGATGACGGGCTTGGGACGTCCATCAAGTAGTAGTCCCCAAACCTTGTCGTAGAGATATCATGGAAATGGCACATTGTATACCATTGGCAGGACACCTAGGTGTGAGAAAAACTCTAGACAGAATCAGAGCCCACTTTTACTGGCCAGGAATGCGTGCAGATGTAGTGGAGTTTTGTAGAGTGTGTCACACTTGCCAGATGACAGGAAAACCCAATCAGAAGGTGCCTGTACATCCTCTGGTGCCCTTGCCCGTTTTCGAGAATCCTTTTACTCGGGTGGTAGTGGACATTGTAGGCCCATTGCCTAAGACTTCCCAAGGTAACATTTATTTATTAACTATTATGGACATGGCAACTCGCTACCCAGAGGCTATACCCTTAAGGACTACCTCTGCTCCAACTGTCATCAAGGAACTGCTCAAATTCTTCACCAGAATGGGTTTCCCCCATGAGGTGCAAAGTGATCAAGGAACTAATTTTACCTCTAACATTTTCCAGCAGTCCCTGAAGGAGTTGGGTATCGAGCATGTTAAGTCTAGCACCTACCACCCAGAGAGTCAAGGGGTTCTCGAACGATATCATCAGACATTAAAGGGAATGTTACGTAAGTATTGTACAGAGACCGGAGTTGAGTGGGATAAGGGGGTACCTTTTCTTTTATTTGCTACTCGTGAGGTTCCAACTGAATCCCTGGGTTTTTCCCCTAATGAGCTAGTTTTCGGTCACCAGGTAAGAGGTCCTTTGCAACTATTGCAGGATAGCCTAGTTGGCCAGGAGGGGAACCAAAACCTCCTCAAGTATGTTTCAGATTTCAAAACCCGGCTGAGATCCTCATGTGAGTTTGCCGCTCAAAACTTGAAAGTGGCTAAAAGCTCCATGAAGAACTGGTATGACAGAAAAGTCTGTGAGAGGGAGTTTCAGCCCGGTGATGAGGTTTTGGTCCTGCTCCCCCTTTTTGGCCCACCTTTATCTGCCAAGTTCAGGGGCCCATATAAGATCATTCGGAGGGTAAGCATTACCGATTATCTAGTAACTACCCCAGACAGGAGAAAGCCCACGCAAGTATTCCATATAAATATTTTGAAACCCTACCATAGGTCCCCTGATTCCTCTCCTCCAGATTCTCCCACTGTGGCAGTGAATGTCAGGACCTGTGGACAGCCTGGTGCGGACAAAGTCTTCAGTTCTCTTACTGACCCGCAACAGACTGTTCCAGAGCCTGAAGGTATCCATGCAGACTTTGACTTGTCATGTAGCCTATCCAACTTTCAGTATAATTCAGTAGCTTGGGGGGAATTACCATCTAAACTATGTCATCTTCCCTCTGATCAAGCGAACCAACTAATCTCTGTTTTATCTCAGTCTCCCAGAGTGTTCCGTGATACTCCAGGGCTCACTTCTTTGGCCGTGCACGACATCGACGTAGGGGATGCAACTCCCATTAAACTATCCCCCTATCGTGTCTCACCACAACGCAGGAGTATACTGCAGGTCGAGCTTGACTTCATTTTTTCTAACCAGCTGATCACAAGGGCCTTAAGCCAGTGGAGTAGTCCGGTCATACTTGTGCCAAAGCCAGACGGGAGCCATAGGTTATGTATGGACTATAGGCAAGTTAATGCTGTCACAAAGAACGATACCTACCCACTGCCACGGATCAAAGATTGCATTTACCAGGTTGGCCTCATACAGCAGTAAGTTTAACTTAATGTGAGGATTTTGGCAATTAGCTCTCCCTTGTAGCGAGGTAAATATTATGCTTTAGTAGTGCGCTTTCAAGCCTTCAGCTGCGAGATGCCTTGCAGTTCGAATAACGCTCCAGCTACGTTCCGGCTATGTTCTGATGTGGTACCTGGAGACGTTGCCTACTTTGGGTGATATCCTTATTATATCCTCATTATATTCTTGCTGTTGCCAATCTGGTGGTGAATCTATTTATGTATTATGTTTAATATTATGTACTATACTCCTTAAATTCTTTTCTAGGGGGGAGGTCTGACATACGGAGCCCTGTATGTTAAATTAAGAGGAGTTAGAATTAGAGTTGAAGGAGTGTCAAACTACCCAAGCGGCGAAGCAGACTAGCGAGCGAACCAGCGAGTGGGAAACCAGCTCGTCCGCATACCAGCAAACAAGCCTTCACACCTGCGTGCGTCATAGGGGACCCTGCAAACTACTTCGATGACCCGACGCTATGACGTATGATCGACGCCAGGAGCCCCCATTGGACCACGCAACTCGAGGAGCTATGATAGGGGCGCGCACCATCAGCCGCCTCCTGATTCGTTCCTACACCATCATTGTTTAGTATATAAGACCCGAGTAGTGGGCATTCAAATCAGTCTCATTTGGAGTTGGGGAAGGTGAACTTGCAGCTGGAGGAAGACGGGGTGAAGTATTATAATGGGATTGTGACTGTCAGTCAGATTATATAAGTGTGTGTTAAGTGTGTTCGGTGTAAACACTTACGTTATGTTGGTTAGTGAGATATGTGATTGGGAATTAATGTTAACGCTATTATTATGTACTTAACTATTTTAGTTGACTAACTTGTGGACTAAAGCAACTCTTTAAGTAATTGGGTTATGATGAAAGTAATACTATTGTTTTATATTAATACTTACGAGTTCTTTCATTTTCTTTTAATTAAGCTTACATTGCTTAACGGTGCTTAGTACGGTGATGCTATTGTCTCATATTAGTAATATCGCCTTAGACTAACATGGCTGTGTTAATATTACTTCTAGTGATTTCCTAAGCTGAAGAAAATTCTTTTAGCTTCAAAATATTATTTTTGCTTTTCATATTATTTGAGTGAGACCTGAATCGAATCTATGAAGCGATCCTGTAACTTAATTTACTCATAATCAAACCTCAATGTTACGTGGTTAAGAAATACATTTAACTAATTATTAAATATATATCTAACTTTTTATGTGACTTTGATATAAATCCTGATGATAATAATAATATAATACTGTTAACGTAAGACAAGAACCAAGAATAATTAAATTACATATAAATAAAAGGACATATAAGAAAACTATCTATTCATTTCAAAAAGGGTAAGAGACAGAAATATTCTTACTTTAATATTTATCTTTCAAGACTTTTTATAGAATTAATAGTCCTTCTTTAGATATAACTTCTTCGGTTCATAACCATAGTCTACTAAGCTTCGGTTAAATAATAATTCTTTATAAATACTACATGACTTTAATTAGTTTCAGTATTTTTCATAATTAAAGAGTATCAGTCAATAAAGGATACTAAGTCCTAAGATCCAAAAGGAAAGGAAGCAACAACAGGAAATAATTTGATTAGATTTTACTTTTGTTTTGCCTTCAGGTGACTGATACCTTAATATATATCTCTGTGCTATCTAGATTCATCAAGTTAACCACTTGAGGATCAAGATACGTAACAATATATATATATATATATATATATATATATATATATATATATATATATATATATGACAATAATTCTACAACTCATTATATTGGTTCAACTTAAAAGTTAATTTGTAGTTTAAATTTTATTCACATAATGTGTACAAAACAACTAGTTAGGTAATTATTATGTTCTCTCCACTAACCAACTTTACTCCTAAACTCGATTAATGAAATTAACAAACACATGTGGCAGTATAAATTTGAGCGAGAGTGTAACATATACCTGTAAGCATACTCTTATCAATTTTATAAGATAGGTTTCTTCTTCTTCTTAATTTTATGAATGTAAAACGTGTCGACGTCGCTGGTTATATTCTAGTTGTTTGTCATGTTGAAATTTGTTGTTGACTCATAATATTAATACCATTGACATTATTGGCTGTATTTTGATTTACGACAAAACAACTAAAGTTATTATGTTATTATTTAAAAAAATAAATTTAAAATAATTAATTGCATTGAGTCTTATATTTTTCAAGTCTTAAACGCATATTTAAAATATAAAAATATAGGGCAGGAAAATACTCTCACAGAGATATTTAATTCATTTTTAGTTAGCGCTGTCATTTTTTTTTGTAAACTTAAGTAATCTTTCTAGGTTAAAGGAATAACAATATGATATATATAAATAGTGTAATAATAATAATAATAATAATAATAATAATAATAATAGTAATAATGATAATAATAATGATAATAATAATATTATGCAGGCAACAGAATATCTACTACATACAACACTACCAGTGTTAGCTACATTATAACGGAACAACAATATTTTCTGTGCTCATTATATTTGTTCAACTTTACGAGTTGCTTTGCAGGTTACATTTTAGTAATAAAAAGATATACTAATATAAGTATCATTTGCATTATTGGCTGTATTTTGATTTACGAAAACATATCTAAAGCTATTATGTTATTGTTTCAAATATTAGATCAAAGGAAAACAAGCAACAACATATCTTGTGTAATGAAAGTCATTAAATTTTAGCAAATTTTGTTTTTTTCAATGGTGAGATAAAAGATGAGAAAGCTAATCATACAAATTTGATCTTCATTAGGATAAAAAGTTACAATAATTAATGGTTGGGGTCATGGACAATCTTTACCCTGATGTCATGAAAATTCTTCACATTAAGTACGGTTTCTGTGGGCGTGCGGCGGTCAAACGGATAACCCATGGGCTTCTTATCGGGGAACTTCTGTCCTTGGATGCCACAGTAGCCGTGAGTGCTGCCGTGGTCGTTGGTTGTTAGGTCATCATGAACAGCATCTTCACCGCTCGAGATGAAAACAGCAAACCAAAATTCCATGCCCTCCTCATTACCCTTAGGCAGGAGCAGCCTCTGGGGGTGTCCACAGCTCCTGCCGGACTGAAGATCAAGAGTGGCTCCGCTGGCAATGGCCTCGTCGGTGTCTTGGATCAACTTTGGGAAGGAAATTCTGTCAGGGATGGCCACGTTGGAATCGTAGGAGTTACGCTCAATGCTGTTGTCTCCGGCTTGCACTGAAAGGTAGAACATTATGAGTTAGTACACCGTAATCTAGTTCAACATAAATTTTATCACTAATGCAATATATAATTCATCATAAAATATATATGCATTATTAGAATAATTTAAAACTTCCTTGAAATTTATATAATCTTGAAATATACTAACCATCCACCCAAAACATATCAAGCAGGATAGCGCGCCATCTGTTGTCGTCAAACCCTTGCATTATGTGGTTCTCATCATATACAGGTGAGATATATACTCTCACAGTAACCTTATCATCATGATCAGCATGGGCATGGATTTTATAGGTGAAGGGGTTATGATTAAGGCGGGATACATGACCAGTGACCCCAACATCCTCCACATTTTCATTGGTGTCGAGAGCATTACCGAGATCAAAAGCAAAATCTTCGAAGTAAGTTTTCAATTCAGAAACATCAATACTTGTAATCTGAATATTAGAATAGGTAAGCTGTTCCTCGGTGTAAGGGGTAAGCTTGTCTTTGTGTTCCTTGAAGATTGAATCCATGTATTTGTGGAGTCGGAAGAAGGTTGGGTCGCGTGTGGCCGTTTCAAAATGTTCCATGACACCAGGGGGCATTTCAAACTTGCCATGAGGGTCAGCTTGGGCGCCCAGCACTCTGTGAGCCTGGTTGTGGAGGGCACCGTAGTAGGCAACATTAGGACTGTACAAGGAGGATTCAATGATGTCACCCAAGACATCAATACCTTGTTCGTTATTTATATTGACGTTGGTACCATCTTCTTTCTCAATGTAGCCATGAGCGATGGCATCCCGAATGCGGCTTTCCATGACCTTCATGTCTCTAATACGGGCAACGCCATCAACATCATCAAATACCTTGTTGTCTGGTCGCATAGGGAACTCCCCTCCGTACTTGTAAGAAGTGTGCGGAGCAAACCCGTGCTTGATTGGACGATCCCAATAGAGCTCATCAACGAGAGGAAGGTAGTTTGAGAGTCTCTCAACATCAAATCTTACAGTAAGCTGGTGATGAGCCCAGAAAAAGAGTTCTCCCTTGCGATCAATAGTCTCTCCGTGCCACCAGAAAGGGAAGTCCAAATGCCAGTGAACGTGGTGAGAGTTGATGCCAATATCCTCTCCAAAGTAGGCAACTTGTTGTTCTGGGTTCTTCTTGCTGCCAGAGTACTTCATCTGGAACTCTCCAGAAGTTTGAGTCATCTGGGCACTGTATACTTCATTGATTACTTCAGAGTTGGTGAACATGTGTGGGGTGACTTCATAGAGAGGTGGAAGTACGACATCTTGGGTGAATGAGGAGTGAGTGACAGCTGCATAAAGAGCATACACAAACTCTCCTTCATTAATTTTTTCCCTAAAGTAGGCAGCATTATTGCGGAAGGCTTCAAAGTCTGTAGTATAGAGGAGAACGTCAACGAGCACGAGGGCTTCCTCACGCTGGCGTTCATTGAAGAGAGAGAACCAGTGGCGTTGTTCTAGGACTTGATGGTGTTCTATGTCGTATATAAGGGCTTTAGCAGCAGCACCTCCATCACTGAAGTGAGAGGCATCACTCTTAGGATCATAGTTCACAGCTGCCTCATGAAGGTCAGTGAAGGAACTGGGGATGCGATTCGTGATCCTATAAAGGAGTCGGTTGATGCACTGCTGCTTGTGTCAGTGTCAGCAGTCACCAAAGTGACTGCTACCAGGAGCACTGCTGCCACTGCTGTCCACCTCATCTTGCCTACTGTGGGGGACTGGCTACTGGAGACTGGCTTGCCTCCCTTATATACAGACTGACGCCTCCTGTTATCTCTCTTTTTACAAGTTAGGCCTAAGTGTTGGTGAAGGATAATCAGACACACTTGATAAGTGTACTTGATCTTTGCTCTTTTGTAAATGTTAAGACGGATTGTATGTCCACCTGTCTATACTAGAATATATTTTAGTTTACTGTAATATTGTATAATACTTCCTGCCCCTCTATCTCACTTATACACACATATATATATTGAGAATATATCACAAATACACGTGAGCCACTAAATGTTTCTAGTCTCTCAGTGGGGATCGAACCATCGACCATCAGGATGATAGCCGACGCTTTAATCGATTACACCACGGTGTCTTTTAGACTGCCGTGGTGTAATTGATTAAAGCGTCGGCACTTTGCCGTTGTCATTAGACGATCTCATACAGCTTAGGAAGGATCTGTGATAGTTGAAATGCTTAAGACTGTCTCGAATAACCTTCCTAATCTGAATAAAATTGCCTCATAATAGACAAAATATATAATGCAATCACGAATTTCAAGGTTACAGGCTTTTGCATCGCACATTTAGGCAAGATCAGCTGAGGTTGTGTGAACCATACAAATGGGCGGGACGGACGGTCTAATCTTGGAGGGCGGAATCAGCCAAGGAAGGATTGATGTTTGGCTCTTCCCGCCCACAACATTCGGGCGGGAAGGATCTAGCTAAGCGGGCGGGATCTTCTAGTCGGAATGGTCTGAGGGCGGAATAGTCAGTAAGCCGTCGCTGGTTATATTCTAGTTGTTTGTCATGTTGAAAGATTTTGTTGACTCATAATATTAATACCATTGACATTATTGGCTGTATTTTGATTTACAACAAAACAACTAAAGTTATTATGTTATTATTTCAAAAAATTAATTTAAAATAATTAATTGCATTGAGTCTTATATTTTTCAAATCTTACACGCATATTTAAAATATAAAAAATATAGGGCAGGAAAATACTCTCAGCGATATTTAATTTATTTTTAGTTAGCGCTGTAATTTTTTGTTTGTAAACTAAGTAATCTTTCTAGGATTAAAGGAATAACAATATAATATATACAAATAGTGTAATAACAACAATAATAATAATAATAATAATAATATTAGTGATAATAATAACAATAATAATAATAACAATAATGATGATAATAATGATAATGATAATGTTATGCAGGTAACAGAATATCTACTACATACAACACTACCAGTGTTATAGCTACATTATAACGGAACGACAATATTTTTTGTGCTCATTATATTTGTTCAACTTTAAGAGTTGCTTTGCAGGTTACATTTTAGTAATAAAAAGATATACTAATATAATTAGTATAATTTGCATTATTGGCTGTATTTTGATTTACGACAACCTATCTAAAGCTATTATGTTATTGTTTCAAATATTAGATCTAAGGAAAACAAGCAACAAGAGATTTTGTGTTATGAAAGTCATTACATTTTAGCAAAATGCTTTTTTTCAATGGTGAGATAAAAGCTGAGAAAGCTAATTATACAAATTTGCTCTTCATTAGGATAAAAAGTTACAAAAATTAATGGTTTGGGTCATGGACAATCTTTACCCTGTGTCCATGATGATTCTTCACATTAAGTACGGTTTTTGTAGGCGTGCGACGGTCAAACGGATAACCCATGGGCTTCTTATCGGGGAACTTCTGTCCTTGGATGCCACAGTAGCCGTGAGTGCTGCCGTGGTCGTTGGTTGTTAGGTCATCATGGACAGCATCTTCACCGCTCGAGATGAAAACATCAAACCAAAATTCCATGCCCTCCTCATTACCCTTAGGAATGAGGAGCCTCTGGGGGTGTCCACAGCTCCTGCCGGACTGAAAATCAAGGGTGGCTCCGCTGGCAATGGCCTCGTCGGTGTCTTGGATCAACTTGGGGAAGGAAATTCTGTCAGGGATGGCCACGTTGGAATCATAGGAGTTACGCTCAATGCTGTTGTCTCCGGCTTGCACTGAAAGGTAGAACATTATAAGTTAGTACACCGTAATCTAGTTCAACATAAAGTTTATCATTAATGCACTATATAACTCATCATAAAATATATATGCGTTGTTAGACTACTTGAATACGTTTTTGTAATTTGTATAATCGTGAAATAATCTAACCATCCACCCAAAACATATCAAATGGGATATTTCACCATCTAATATATTTGCATTATTAGACTACTAGATTTTTTTTTATGAAAGTTATATAATCTTGAAATATACTAACCATCCACCCAAAACATATCAAGCAGGATAGCGCGCCATCTGTTGTCGTCAATCCCTTGCATTATGTGGTTCTCATCATATACAGGCATGATATATACTCTCACAGTAACCTTATCATCATGATCAGCATGGGTATGGATTTTATAGGTGAAGGGGTTATGATTAAGGCGGGATACATGACCAGTGACCCCAACATCCTCCACATTTTCATTGGTGTCAAGAGCATTACCGAGATCAAAAGCAAAATCCTCGAAGTAAGTTTTCAATTCAGAAACATCAACACTTGTAATCTGAATATTAGAATAGGTAAGCTGTTCCTCGGTGTAAGGGGTAAGCTTGTCTTTGTGTTCCTTGAAGATGGAATCCATGTACTTGTGGAGTCGGAAAAAGGCTGGGTCGCGAGTGGCTGTTTCAAAATGTTCCATGACACCAGGGGGCATTTCAAACTTGCCATGAGGGTCAGCTTGGGCACCCAGCACTCTGTGAGCCTGGTTGTGGAGGGCACCGTAGTAGGCAACATTAGGACTGTACATGGAGGATTCAATGATGTCACCAAGAACGTCAATACCATGTTCGTTATTTATATTGAAGGTGGTACCATCTTCTTTCTCAATGTAGCCATGAGCGATGGCATTCCGAATGCGGCTTTCCATGACCTTCATGTCTCGAATACGGGCAACGCCATCAACATCATCAAATACTGTGTTGTCTGGTCGCATAGGGAACTCCCCTCCGTACTTGTAAGAAGTGTGTGGAGCAAACCCATTCTTGATTGGACGATCCCAATAAAGTTCATCAACGGGAGAAAGGTAATTTGAGAGTCTCTCAGCATCAAATCTTACAGTAAGCTGGTGATGAGCCCAGAAAAAGAGTTCTCCCTTGCGATCAATAGTCTCTCCGTGCCACCAGAAAGGGAAGTCCAAATGCCAGTGAACGTGGTGAGAGTTGATGCCAATATCCTCTCCAAAGTAGGCAACTTGTTGTTCTGGGTTTTTCTTGCTGCCAGAGTACTTCATCACGAACTCTCCAGAAGTTTGAGTCATCTGGGCACTGTATACTTTATTGATTACTTCAGAGTTGGTGAACATGTGGGGGGTGACTTCATAGAGAGGTGGAAGTACAACATCTTGGGTGAAGGGGGAGTGAGTGACAGCTGCATAAAGAGCATACACAAACTCTCCTTCATTAATTTTTTCCCTGAAGTAGGCAGCATTATTGCGGAAAGCTTCAAAGTCTGTAGTATAGAGGAGAACGTCAACGAGCACGAGGGCTTCGTCACGCTGACGTTCATTGAAGAGAGAGAACCAGTGGCGTTGTTCTAGGACTTGATGGTGTTCTATGTCGTATATAAGGGCTTTAGCAGCAGCACCTCCATCACTGAAGTGAGAGGCATCACTCTTAGGATCATAGTTCACAGCTGCCTCATGAAGGTCAGTGAAGGAACTGGGGATGCGATTCGTGATCTTATAAAGGAGTCGGTTGATGCACTGCTGCTTGTGAGCCAGATCAGTGTCAGCGGTCACCAAAGTGACTACCACCAGGAGCACTGCTGCCACTGCTGTCCACCTCATCTTGACTGCTGCAGGGGACTGGCTACTGGAGACTGGCTTGCCTACCTTATATACAGACTGACGCCTCCTGTTATCTCTCTGTTTACAAGGTAGGCCTAAGTGTTGGTGAGGGATAATCAGACACACTTGGTCAGTGTACTTGATCTTTGCTCTTTTGTAAGTGTTAAGACATAAGTGTATGGACATACAGTCCGTATGTCCATCTGTCTATACTGGAAAACATCTTAGTTTACTGTAATATTGTATAATACTCCCCCCTCCCCTCTATCTCTCTGTCTCGTTTACATATACTGTATATATATATTTATGACAATAATTCTACAACTCATTATATTGGTTCAACCTTAAAAGTTGCTTTGTAGGTTACATATTATTTATAAAATGTGTACAAAACAACTAGTTAGGTAAGTATAAATTGAGCGAGATTGTTAAATATACCTGTAAGTATACTCTTATCAATTTGATAAGTTTTTTGTTTTCTTTGTTATATGAATGTAAAACGTGTTGTCGTCTCTGGTTATATTCCAGTTGTTCGTCATGTTGAAAGGTTTTGTTGACTCACAATATTAATACCATTGACATTATTGGCTGTATTTTGATTTACGACAAAATAACTAAAGTTATTGTTATTATTTCAAAAATTAAATTTAAAATAATTAATTGCATTGAGGCTTAAAAATAATTAAATTATAGCATAATGTTTTTTTCAAGGTAAATTAAAACTTAGAGAGCTAATCATACTTTGATTTCAGTTGGAGAATTGCACAGAGTAGGGGTGGGATTGTGTTGCAAGATGGGTACTAAGTACCCTACGTAGAGGTGGCATACACTGGGAGAGTTCTGAGGAACACTGATTATTGTAGTAGCGATACAATAGCGAGAGAGATGCAACATTGCGGCGAAGAGAGAGAGATTGCAGAGAGTTGGTGAGTGGACGTGAGTTAATGAGACGAAAGGCATTCTTTTCTACTTTGTCTAGAAGTGCTGTGTTAGAGGATCCTCCCCACACATGTGAACATTACTCAATACAAGGATGCACTGTGCCCCTGTACAGACCAAGAAGCTGTGCAGGGGTAAAGAACCCCTTGAGGCGGTTGAGCACACCCAGCTTCTGGGAGGCTTCCTTAGCAAGACTAGTAATACGGTCCTTCCAAGAGAGAGCAGAAGAGAAAGAGACACCGACAATATTGAGAGAAGATGAAGGATTGATTTTTGTATTGTTGAAGTATAAGGGATAGTCCTCTGGGAGTTCCCTACGGATAGTAAGATGGAGAAATTGGGTTTTGGAAGCATTCAATTCAATTCAATTCAAAATATTTTATTGACACAAAAGTTGAATACAGTATATTACAAAATTGCATATATTCACATCCTTTGTGTCAATGAGGAACTGATGCCATCAGGTATATATATGTGTCCTCATTGGTACTCTTATATATACAAGTAATGTCAACAAAGAAAATAATTAAAGTTTTGTCACCCTAAAAAATCAAAATAAAAAAATATCTAAATTAATAAAACAAAAAAAATTAAAACGGAAAAATACTACTGAAACATCCTGAACCCTTTCTCTGCGGGCTTATTTGCGCTATTTAGGGCATATTCAGGCACTCCTGAATGATTAATCAAGTATCTGCATTAAATGAAGTGTATTCTGCCGAAGACTAGGCGAAAATAGCTTCAAAATGACACCAGAACGAGCTTCGTAGGTGGCGGGGTTCACCCGCAGCATTGCCATAGACATTCGGGAAAACTCGCTAATTATTACCTCTCGCTCGCTCGGCAACACTGTCGAGACAACCGCGCGAGACCACAGTCTCCCTCAGCGAGCGGCTGGCTGGTCTGAGGGTCGGACGGAGGTCCCTCACGCTCCCGCCCACTGACACTCAATTTCTACGGCTTTTACAGGCTTTTAAAGCCTGGAAATTGCTGTAAATTGCCTATGCGTTCCAGAACGTCACCCACAGGGAAAGGGTTAATAATATTAATGGCTAAGGGGATCTTATTGCTTATACAATTAAGAATATATATTTTTCACACAGTTGTTATAACTAATAAATCTATTTGTTCGAAAAATAATGTCTTAGATTTCTTTTAAATGGATTAAAGGCAACAAGGTTTTCTCTCCCCCAATTGGAAATGGAAGTTAGATCAGAAGATAAGTGTTGTATGGCTTCAATACGTTTGTTTTTGAGGGATTGCTTGATAGCAATTGTCAAATTAATGGTAATGTGGTTACTATGAAGGTTAACGGCAACAACAATTAATCATGATATTGATCTGTAATGGACTGTCTCCTGCTCCTCTCGATTTATGTATGATTTAATTTACTTAATATGTGTTCCGAAGAACTAGTTTTATTCTTTTGGGAGCCCTGTTATGCTTTGCAAAAGGGGGCAACTAACTGAACAGAATATTTACAAATCTAGGTTCTTGATTTCGTGATTGAGGATTCCTATTATCTGTCCGCTTAGGGTGCGATAGATCCTAACTTTGACTTCTCTTAAACACTTGGCAATGCTAGCTCATTTGCTAAGCTAATGACCCCTAACATGTAACTCATCGATCTCGTCACTGGTACCGTGATCGAGGCCTCCACCTGCTAAGGCTGAACTATGCATGACTTCTCTGAGTCATTTAACTAATCAGTTGATGATTACTCTGGGAACTAATCTCGAACTTAATTGAGCAAGTTTACAGGCAATTGATCAAAAGGTCCTCAACAAAACCTCAAGGCCTTGCAATTCTATCAGTACTGCTACAAGTACCGTCTAACGGACGGTCCTATGGTCACCTATTGCAAATCAAAAGGGTGATGAAGGCTGGTCATCCACGGCGTCTCGTCTCTTATCACCTCATTGTCGGCTGCACCTCAATCTGTTCCTCTTTCTGCTAGGGGCCTTGAAAGAGGAAGAGGCGGCTCTCCTCCCTTGGGACTAGCAAGAGCGTCTAGGTCTCTCACCTCAATTCTTCCTTCAGGACTCTGGGTAGCTTCGTCTCCCAAAGGGTAGTTAGCTCATTGAAATTTTGATATGGGGTATTTAGGGTGTGTTCTTGTGTAATGGGAAGAAACTGTACTTCCCCTTTTTTGGTGTGTAACCGGGAGACATGTACTTTCCCTTTTAGTATCTTTTGTAAGGTTTGACTTAACTGTAAGACTTTTTTCCCCTTCATTCACTCTTCCCTATATTTAAGGGAAATGTATCTTTTAACAAGGGTTAAGTAACCCTTGTCTATGTAAAGAGGGAATTAGCCTAGATCAGGAGGAGAACTAATATTCTCAAATCTATCTAAATACTTTCAAGCCTAATTTATCCTGTCCCCCTTTTTGTTATTCCATGTAAAAGTCTTTCCTTTTCGAATTTAGAGTAATGCTCCCTTGTGTAAAATACCGCCATTATCCTCCCCAAGCCACGTCACCCTTAGTGGTCAATGCTCTCACTGCCGTGACCCAGCCGCTACGTTGTGTCCACAACCTCTAGACTCTGTCATCATTCCCCGCTTCTTCTCCGGACTTAGGCTTCCTTTCCCTCCATTCAGAGGGAACCAGTTTGGGACGGAGTCGATGCGATGCTGATGGCGGAGAATCGGAGATTCACCCCTCCCATCGGCTGAGGGCAGGATGCTGAACTCGTGTACTGTACGAGGGTTCAAGGACCGCAGGAAGACGTGTGATTACCCCCCATCCGCCAGGATACGGTAGGCCGAAGAGACCTAAAGGTAAACCTGGTTTGTACCGGTGTCACCCAAAATTGGGAGTATGATAATGAGAGGAATGGGGCGGATACAGACAGAAAGATTCGAGCCCTACTCCTAGGTTAAGAGACTGTCCCAGTACAGTAATGGATATGTCCCAGGTTAAGTGTGTAGATATAAGTAGATATTGTACCAAGGTCAAGAGTTTTGTAAACGGTAAATGTTCCTCATATTAACCCCTTCAGACTCATATGATGCAGAGGTTGCCAGATTAGCAATAAGAAATAGAGTTCTCTCACTCTTATAATTACCTCTCCAAAATTAGTTTTCTGCCCACAGCTAACTCAAAGACAACTGCAGAGGTTGAAGTAACTAAACTAAAGGTTTCTAAATACCCCTGATGGTAACAAAGGCTTTAAAGTATCCCTAATAGGCTCAAAATCGCGTCATATGTCTGGGAGGGTTAATATCAAGCTTAAGATTACTGCAACATGTTTGTATCTATCATCCCGTACCTATTTGGATCTAAATGTGTTGTCAGGATGGTAAATCGGAACCGTCAGTATTAAATTGGTCTAAGAGTAGTACCAGTAGCCTAACCGAGAGTTAAAGTCTTGTCATCCAACCTTGAAGGTGAAGTTCTTGCTTGGTCTTTGCTAGCCTCCGATTTATCCTACTGTCCCAATTAATGTACCTGAATAATGAGCATGAGTCACGATTGCATGAAGAATAAGAAAACCACGGGGACGGCCAGTTCACCTGAAGGTGGGCGATCATATAATTCGAATGAATTAACGTTCCCCAAAACATCCTTAGGTGATATCTAGAAAGTAAAGAACATGCTAGGTCTCAGTGGGGTTTTTGTGGTTCTTTGGGCTTATCATCGTGCCGGAGTTGCCGCTTTTCCCCTTCCTCGAAGGATGTTGGATGGGGGTCAACCAAACAGGGTTATCCTCTCATTAATTAGAATGCAGTAACGGGTTTGTCGTCAATCTCTTCCTTTCTAACCTATAAACTCAAGAGCTCCAACTCTTTGTGTAGTGCCTCAAGAAAAGTGTGAGAATTTCCAGTAATTCCACTAGGATCACTGCATCCAGCCCTGTATCCAGTTCATACATATGTTAAAACTGAGGGTGCCAGCACACATCCCTGTCTCACTCCTGAGTTCACAAGGAAGAAGGGGAAGGCCTACCCACTACACTTGACAGTGCTTTCTGTACCTGTGTAAAGTCTGGACACTAGATCAAGAAACATTGTTTACATATAAATATATCTGTACAAGCAAGGATTTTTTTATTTTTTTATATGGTGTATTGGTGGGCCTTATGGATTGAAACATAGTACAGTATAGTACAAATTCTGTTCCAATAATATCTTCCCTAGACATATTATTAGCTTTTGCTTTAGCTTGGTGAGCCATAGAATGCTATGCATGGGTAGCATGACATGCGGAGATTGTTATTTGAATACGGGACTGTAAGGTTACAAATAGAGAAATAGAGAGAGTATAATATGTACTGTATAGCATATTGTAAATATATATTTATATAAATACTTAGTCTCTCTCTCTCTCTCTCTCTACATAGGTAGGGGGGAGCTGCTATCAGGTAAAAGACCCAGATATGCTAGCATAGATACTGATCTATATACTGTATGATTATGTAACGTGTACGTGTATATGTAATCATGCGAGTGTATGTTATGAGGTGAGTGATTGTTCGTCTGTAAGTAATGTTTCTTTCGTTGGACGATTAAACAAGCTAACAAAACAAATAATATACACACACATATATATATATATATATATATATATATTTACTATGTGATGAAGGAGACAAAATCCAATGCTGATTGTATACAAAAAGAGCGGTAGGGAGCCAAATTCAAGGTACGTTAGAGTCAATCTGTCTGGACACGGAACTTGAAGCAGTTAAAGTCGTAGGATGAGGGAAAGATAGATTGAGTGGAGAGTTCCAGAATATACTTGTTGAGTAGAAGAAAGTCTGGGAAAACCGGTTCACTCTTGGGTTAGAGAATTGGACAGATTAATGGTGGGAATATGTTGCAAGGTGGGTGACACCCACTCTCCATAAAGGAGGAGGCATACACTGAGATAGCTCTGATGAATGCTAATTACTGCAACACCGGTAAAAGAGTGAGAAAGATACAACCTTGTGCCCTGTAGAGAGAGATTGTTGAAAATTAATCCGAGGAGGTGAGTTGATGAGACGAAAATTTAATGCTTTTGACTCTACCATATCGAAAAGTGCAATATGAGTATTCGATATATGGACGCACCGTGTCCCTGTACAAAGCAAGAAGTTGTGCAGGGGTAAAGAACCCACAGAGATGGTTGAGCACACATACATTCTGGGAAGCTGTTTTTGCAAGGGTGATAATATGATGTTTCCAAGAAAGGTCAAAATAAAAAGAGCCACCAACGAATATTGAGAGAAGACAAAGGGTTGATATATGTGTTGTTGAAGAGTAAGGGAGAGTCGTAAGGATGATTGTGATGAGTTAATAATAATACATATAATGTTCATTCAAGTTAGCAATTTACAATGTTGGTACAACATATGTTTCAAATATGACATGTACCAGCTTTGCATAATTCCAACTAAGGATAGAAGAGATTACGATATTAGGCATAAGTAAGGGCCGGTAATTTGAGATTTGCAGGTATTACTGAAGCATAGTGCGCGGAATTTCGATGTGAGTATCCTGGGTTCGAGTCCTCGGAGTGCCACATGTATTTGTTGATTTCATTAATTGAGTTTAGATGTGAAGTTGGTTGGTGGAAAAAACATAATAATATATGAAAGAACAAAGTGAACATAGAGTTTCCAAAATAATACGCAATGTCTTTAAGGGGTTAGTGCTTGGTTTTAGGTCCATGTATTTATTTATTATTATTATATTATTATTATTATTATTATTATTGTTTTTTTTTTGTTTTTTTTTTAAAGTGTCCACGCTGGACCTCCATCAAATTTAAAATAGCACCCCCTTTCAAGATAAATTTGTACATTTTTCGATAGCCGCTCGCTAGGAAAAAAATCAACACCTAAATGGCACGAAAAGTCACAATATTGACGAATAAATGGGGCGAAACTAAAAAATAAATATATACAGTACATTGATAAATAAATAGACCCCCCAAAAGCACTACCCCCATAATGGAGTCCACGGAGTCGGTAAGGTCGGTAATCGCCCCTCGTGGTGTTGTGCTGAGGGTAACTTTGTAGCAAGATAAGGACATAATCTTCTGCATTAAGGGGGTACTACTCGCTTTTTATGGACCTCCTTCACCCTCGTGTTTAGTTTTAAGATTTTAAGACGTTCTTTCCACTAGTTTGGCGATTTTAATAGCTTTCGCCCCATTTCGTTGTCAATTTAGAGACCTTTCGTGCCATTTAGGTGTAGATTTTTTCCTGGCGAGCGATAGCGAGCCTGTGTTAAGAGGAACCGGCCTTTGGCCGGGATATTTTTCTATCGAAAAATGTACAAATTCATCTTGAAGGGAGGTGGGGGGGGTTTAAGCTTGATGGAGGTATAGTGAGGAAACTAAAATATATATACATAGAGTTGGTAAGGTCGGTCATCGCCCATCGTGGAGTTGTGCTGAGGTTCACTTAGTAGCAAGATAAGGATATTATCTTATGCATTAAAAAGAAACTAAAGCCGGTGTCACACGAGCGATTTTCCGTCAATTTTTACGAGCAATTGTAGTCTGGCTGGTTTAAAATGTCAGTTACATCAGAAATCAGCCACCTAACATAATCTACCGATAGTCTAGAATGCGACAAAGCTTCAAAATAGTACGAGAAAAAACTTGTTCGTGTGACACCGGCTTTACACGAGCGCTTTTTACGGTAATTATCGACGAGCAAGTTTTTTTTTTTAGCATTTTGAGGCTTGTTCACTTTGGAATCGGAAACTAGACTAAAGGTAGATATTATGCTAGGTGGCTAATTTCCTAAAACACGGACATTTTGAAGCTGCCAGACTACACTTGGTTGTAAAAATTGATGGAAAAGGAGCTCGTGTGACACTGCCTTAAAAGATGCAAAATTTTCGTGAATGAAGATCGGTGTCCCGGATGCATAAGGCCGCGTCATACAGAGTCCGAACGTACTAGGACAAAGTCCCGAATAGGATGACTTGCACATTTTTACCGAATACAGCCGAGACTCTCCCGAAATTTGAAGATTACGAACATGGCCCGAAAGAGTTCAGAATAATATCCGATAGTTAAGAACGACCTGCGACAAAATCTCGAACAACTACCGAACATGAATCGAACTTACACTCGTTATGCAAAGAATGATTTTCGACCATACCCGAATCATCAGACACAGATCCGAATGACATTGGAATGCTTTAGGATAATTAACCGAACTTAACCGATGAGATATCGACAAACAACCGATAGAGAAGAACATTATGAGAACAACATCAGACTGTTTTACGACTGTAGCACCTCTGTCCCCAGTCAGTCGACGCCCCTCCCCCCAACCAGCACCGCCTTTGTTCATGTACTTCCTCACTCCATCCTTCCACCTCTCATTCGTTTTCAAATACACCTAGACAAAATGTAGGCTATAATAATAAAGTATTGTAATCGAGTTTACTGTATTATAATGTACCACCTAACGTAAGACTAACTTAGCCTAACCTAATTATTGTCCTTCCTAATCTCAATAAAAGCAACTAATGAAGGCCAGAATAACGATATACCCATAAATAATCGTAGTGTTCGAACCCAGAGGCAGAACAGAGGTACGGTACCGGTATCTATAACATGCTCGCTTTTTCTGGACCCCCTTCTCCCACATGTTTAGCATATTCGTTTTGAGGTTTAAGACGTTCGTTCCGTTAGTTTGGCTATTTTGAGACCTTTCGCCTCATTCTGTTATCAATATTAGCCTATAAGACCTTTCGTGCCTTTTAGGTGTCGATTTTTTCCTGGCGAGCAATAGCGAACCTCTAATTTTAGAAGAGGCCCACATGTTTAGCATATTCGTTTGAGGTTTAAGACGTTCGTTCCGTTAGTTTGGCTATTTTGAGACCTTTCGCCTCATTCTGTTATCAATATTAGCCTATAAGACATTTCGTGCCTTTTAGGTGTCGATTTTTTCCTGGCGAGCAATAGCGAACCTCTAATTTTAGAAGGAGGCTATTCTACTTGTTCGAAATCAATTCGGATTTAATTCCTAATTAAACAAGATACATCGAGCAGACATCCTACATCATTCGTATATTTGTCTGAATTTGATCGTAACTTGTTCTGAAAATTCGTAACTCGTGCGGGTTTTATTCTGGAATACGAGGGAATCATCGTAATTTTATCGAATTTTTGTCGGGAATTGTTCGGGATTTGTTCGGGTAGATCCTAACAAATTCGGCAATTGAAAAAAGTACCGAACAAGTCCCGAAACAGAAGACCGAACTACGAATTAATCAGAACAACTTCCGAACGAGTTACGAATAATTCCCGACCAACATCCGACCATTTTGTAACGGTTTTTTTACCCGAATGTTCGTAGAAATTTAGTGTAGCCACTAAATTTTTCCCGACTCTCCGGAATGTCGGCAACATACATGAACAACATCAGACCAACCCACGAATAGTACGGAACGTATGCCGAATTATGCAGAATATACCCGACCCGCCTGAAATTTGAATTTTTTTTGCAAGTCATCCTATTCGGGACTTTGTCCTAGTACGTTCGGCCTCTGTATGACGCGGCCTATATTCACCAACTGTACCCCACTCTCGCACCAGTGCTGAGAACGGCGGCGCGAGACGATTTGAAGGAGTTTAACTCCTCAAACTTCGCAACTCACGCATACCGCTCCATATGGCCTGTGTGTGTGTTTCTATATTGATCGTGCATAATAATAATAATAATAATAATAATAATAATGAAAAAGTAAATATTAATTACTCGATAACTACTATTAGTATCTTCATAATTTTTTGCTTATGTTTTTTTCTTTTTATCAAATCTCTTGTAGAGAATGAACAAAATGTAAAAATACATGCTGAAGTTAGTGTATATCTGTGAAAGATGATTAGCCTTGAAGTCTTGCCAAGATTTGAAAAAAATCATCCTTCGATTATGCATAAATGAGGCGCTTCACTGCAGCCATCAGCTCCTGGCGATCCTCTTTCCTTATGCCATGCTTGAGGTCAAGTAGCCATCGCCACACTTGCTGAAGTAAGTGAACAATGCATAACAACTGACGGACTACAGACCAGGTTGCTGCTAGGGCTCCCGTCATTGCATAACAACTGACGGACTACAGACCAGGTTGCTGCTAGGGCTCCCGTCATTGCATAACAACTGACGGACTACAGACCAGGTTGCTGCTAGGGCTCTCGTCATTGCATAACAACTGACGGACTACAGACCAGGTTGCTGCTAGGGCTCCCGTCATTGCATAACAACTGACGGACTACAGACCAGGTTGCTGCTAGGGCTCCCGTCATTGCATAACAACTGACGGACTACAGACCAGGTTGCTGCTAGGGCTCCCGTCATTGCGCAGAGGTTGTAGGTCATGAACGTTTCTGGTGATTGCTTCCAATAAAACGCATTTTCTCCAACAGCTCTTTTTACCATATGAAAACCTGTAATGAGAACAAAAGCGGTTAAAGGAATATATCGGATACATTCAGATGTAAATATGTACCTATAGTACACAAACAAGCTCCATACTAATATTAAGGTTACTATAATTTCCAGCTGATATCTGTAAGTCTCTCTCTCTCACACACACACATTACACACACACACACACATTAGTGGTAGTACATAATTGTGTTGGTCTGAACAATATACAAGAACTATTAGGCTCACCTTTCTTCAGTGTTACCTTATCTATGGAGGATGTAAACAGCAGAGCAAGAGGAGCAGCTCTGCTGTCAAAGTCATTATGATAGCAAACCTGCCCATAACCAACAAACTTGCTCCTAAAGTTAAGGGTTTGTTCAAAATTTAAAAAATCCCAAATGAGTACCAGATCGTAGTAGACTATAACGGAGAATCGTGCGTATTTCGAAATAGGCATGCTAGACGAGTCCATGTGGAGGTAAACCACAAACATGCACCTAACCCAAATACCCAACCTCATACGTCATCTACTGATATAACCTGGCTCCCCGCTCCCAAGCCACCACCTCCTCAAACCCCACATACCCCTCCACCACCCCAACACAACTCACCCTCACAAACCCCACCATCCTCTTCCTGATCCACCAACCCCTTCCCCACCCCCACACAACTCACCTTCACATCCCCCTGCAGCAGAAACCCACACCCCTGCTCTTCCAACCCCCCCCCCCCCCTCAAAACCAACCTAGCGTATATTCAACACACACTAACACCCTACCTTCCCTAGCCTCCACCCTCCCAACTAAACCTCAACCACATTTCTCACCTCAAAACCCAATAGCCCTCACCATACCTGCAAATGTACACCCACAAAATGTACAAAATAACCCTGCTCTCCCAAACCCCATGTCACTCAGCCATACAATTTTGAAATCCCCTCCATCACCCACCAACCCACCCACTTATCCATCACAAAACCAAATGAACCTCACCACACCCCCAGGAAGCTCCCATGAACGAATTCCTAAAAACACAATGACTCTGTCTGGCAGGGCCCCATAGACTAGGTATTAACTCTACCGTAATTCCCTCTACTATCGCGTCCGCAGAGGTCCTTAACAGGCCAGGAGACAGGTCAAGGGTCATCAGTCACCACCCAGTAGCCGTACAGTCAACACCTCAGCCCACGCATCCCGAGTTACCCACCAAATTGCTAGTAAAATTTGTCATCTGGATCTCGGGAGAGGGGAGGAAACGACGACTCAAGCACACTGCCTAACTTAACCGTGCTTATAAGAACAAGTCGCAACCAACGACGCTGATTGTGGTATGACGTGAGGGCTTCCTAGGGCCGCATACAAAGTGATGGTACCACGCCCTACAAATTGTGCAGCCCACCTCTGTCACCGAAACTGAGAAAAAGTTCACACTCCAGCCATGAGGACGTGACTTTATTTGGGACAGGGGTGGTGTTATACCACAACTGGAGACACCACGGTCCCCAGACACCTCAGTTACCCCCCTCCAAAACCAAGTGGAAATCCAACACAGAAAACGGTCCCATAAGGCATCAAACCCCTCCTTGAAAAATAAAAACAAACTCCAACACCACCCCACCCCAAAGAGGCAGCGGGTACAAGACCTGGAGGTAACGCCACGCCTTCAGCTTGGTTGTTCAGGGCCGGGACTTCACCAACCGGGACGCCAGAACACCACCACACAACCGACCAGCTGATTGGTCCCTGGCAGGTATCCTGGGGCGAATCCGGAGGGCCCTTCCATTACTCTCCCCCCTACCCCCATCGCCGGAGCCAGAGCGACCTACACACCACTGAGAACAAATGTATCACAGTGCCATTTTTCTTTGTGCCACTCCTAGGGCGGAAAGCAGCTAGAAAATGGATAGGTATCCAGACCAGGTAGGGGAAATTATCTACCCTCCTCTCTGAGGTCCGAATGCATTCAAGCCCCAAGGTGCTTTCCAGCCCGACCCAACTCCTTGCAACAAATCGGCAAATCCCGAGCAAGTGACCTAGATGCTTTTCAGCTCAGGGACCTAGAATGCTTTTCAGCTTCTTGGTACCTTAACCCCTTAAGGACAGGGCCGTTTGTTAACATGACCTAGCTGCCAGGCGAGTATATTTACCGAAAACGAGCTTCATTCCATGCTCTTTTTCATGCATAAACAAGAGCGCCAGAGCGTAATACAATTATGTATCCGTGAAAGGGCGATAATAGAGCTTTCCAATGACACCTTAATCATCCTTGTACGACCACGGGTTATCCTGTAGCGATCGCGTAACCGGAGGTGAAAATACCCTAAAATAAGGTAATTTCCGCAGTTTTTTCCTTGTCTCGCGAGAACGAGTGTTGGTGGGAAGACGGCGGAGGTCCCAGACACGGCCCAGTGGTGGTGCCGAGCGGTCAGAGCCTGCCTATCATCCTCCTAACGCGCAGACTCTCTCTCAGAGCCCCTAATGTGCTCAGAATGCCACCCGTCAGTCATATGACGGGCACCGGAGGATAGGCCATTTATCTCTCGCCCGTTATATGATGGGCACCGCAGCTTGAGTGTTAACCTACTAAGTTATTGCTCCAATATAGAGACGCTTGAACTAGTTGAGGCCTGGCTTTCAGGCCCCCTTTTACCGTAAGTTATATATTTCACCAGTTGCTAGTTAAAAACTCTCACACGCTATCAATAACATTAATGATCCCTCTATAGGTATATTGTCACACGTTTGTCTAACTCTAGGCTATCAAACCAGCGCGTACCTATAAGTGGAGAGCTCTGCCATACAATCACTTACATTAAACTCCAGTTAGGAATTCCCCCACATAATTGAGTCTAATTAGGAGTCACTGATCATACATTACGTTTCTATGAATATGTGCTAATATTATATATAATTACATGTATCCTTGTGTACCATATTGAGATTTATGCTGTACTTTACCATAAAGACTTACATTGATGATTAACCATGCATTGTACCTGTATTTATATATAAGAAATGCATATCAACCCACTACTTAACCCTTTCACGTTTTTATGACGCAGAGGTTGCCAGATTAGCAATAATAAATAGAGTTCTCTCATTCTTATAATTACCTCTCCAAAATTAGTTTTCTGCCCACAGCTAACTCAAAGACAACTGCAAAGATTGAAGTAACTAAACTAAAGGTTTCTAAACACCCCTGATAGTAACAAAGGCTTTAAAGTATCCCTAATAGGCTCAAAATTGCGTCAAGAAAGTGAGAGGGTTAAAGGGGGATGGGCCGGTTTTCTGGACCACTTTCTCCCTCATGTTTAGCCCCATTAGTTTTCAGATGTTAAGATGTTTGCCCCATTAGTTAGTCGATTTTAAGACCTTTCGCCCCATTTCTTCGTCAATATTTAGACCTTTCGTGTTATTTAGGTGTCGATTTTTTCCCTGGCGAACGATAGTGAGCCTGTAATGTTGAAAGAACCGGCCTTCAGCCGGGACATTTTTCTACCAAAAATGTACAAATTAATCTAGAAGGGGGATCTAATGGATGTTTTTTTTTTAAATTTGATGGAGGTCTAGGGAGGAAACTAGAACAATAATGAATACATGCAAAAATCGCCCAAAAAGTGAACCATCCCCCCTTAAATAATATAGCTTGTACAGTCGCGCTAATAAGTGATGTCTCGGCACCAAGTATGTTTTGATCAATTATTGGTATCAGCAATATCTAAGCTTCATTTCTTCATATCGAGTGAAACATACAAACATGTTCCTACACTTACTCACCCTATTCAACATCTGACAGACATTAATACAGCACACAGAGAGCCAAACGTTTCAATTTCAATTTCAATTTCAAAACGTAATGATAGCTGGGACATGACTTATTGGCGCGACTGTACACCTGGCTCCTGTATTCTCTCAACGCCTCCCCCTCGGTAAAACGGGAACCCTCAACAGATGGTAAAAAAGGGCGCAATTATCTCGTTTTTCTGGACCCCCTTCTCCCTCGTGTTTAGCCCCACTAGTTTTGAGATTATAAGACGTTCGGCCCATTAGTTTGGCGATTTTAACACCTTTCGCCCCATTTCGTTGTCAATTTTAAGACCTTTCATGCCATTTAGGTGTCGATTTTTTCCTGGCGAGTGATAGCGAGCCTGCAATTTTAAGAGGAACCGGCCTTCGGCCGGGAAATTTTTCTAACGAAAAATGTACAAATTTATCTTGAAGGGTGGTCTAGGGGGTGTTTTCTAAGCTTGATGGAGGTCTAGCGAGGAAACTAAACAAATATAGGAATAAATGAATTAATAGACCAAACAAACGGCCAGTCTTCCCGTGATAAATTTAGGAAAACAAATTTTATGGCAGAAAAATGTGTGGTGTGCTTGTTTAGAGTAATGAAGTAGATAGCAGGAGGAGGTGTTTGTGAGAGCTAGCTGGATCACTCTGTGTAGGTGAGGTACAAACAGAAACAGTGAGGGAAGCCAGACAAATGAAAAGGAGTTGCATATTTCTGGATGGGGATAAACGTCTTAAAACAGTTGGCTGAATGGGGCCGAATGGATACAAGCCAGAGAAAGAGAGAGGGAGAGAAAGATAAAACAAAAATGGTGACCCCCCCCCCTTAACCCCTTCTGTACCGACAACATCCTTTTAACTTTATTTTGGCTACTATTAGACGATTTCATTCAGTTTATAAAGGGTCTCCAGCAATTAACAGGCTTCCAACTATCTCACTTAACACTTTTTACTACCACAGAACCTTCTTAAACTGCACAAAATAGTCTAAATATAACAAGAATAAAATGAAAAAGACGTCGCCGGTACAGAAGGGGTTAACTAGCGAGGTATAAATACCGGCCTTCAAAACTATTGTATATACACCAAGGATCATGGCCGTACCCCTGGTGTTGCTGGTGTAATGGCTTAGATGCTTATGTTCTGGGTGTGGTGTCCCGAGTTCGAATCCCGGGAGGACCATATGCTTTCATTAGTTTATTCAAGTACATTGGGGTTTGTCTTGAGTCGGCCACCCCCGCCAAAAAATAAAATAAAAATAATAATCAAAAAGACGTTTATCCCCATCTAGGTGTCGATTTCTTCACGAGTCAGCATTGTATGGAGAAATCCGGCTTCGCCGGAGAATTTTTTCTATCGTAAAATGTACAAATTTAGCTTGCTGTCAAAACAAACATAAATATATGCTGGCTCGCTACCGCTTGCGAGGAAAATATTGACAGGGGAGGTGTGGCGGAGTGGTCTTGCCACTGGACTGGTAATCCAATGGACCCGGGTTCAAATCCCAATATGTCAATGGGAAGATATTATTGGGATGAAATTTGTGCTGTACCTAGTATCAGTGCATTACCACAGCACACCGAAACGCCAAATAAATACCCTCATTGTTCCCTGATTAAATAGCATTGTATGAATATTCCCATATTCAAAAATATGCTACAGGGGGGGCAATGCCTAGTGAGTTGATTGCTCAATAGGTGGCGTTCTGAGCGTGAGGGTCCGAGCCTGGAGGATGAGACTGTGAAGCACAGGGGCGGAGCAGTTTCAGAGATGGAGTTGCTTCGCGCAGTGAAGCTTCGCATGTCTCACTCCCTAGACTGGAACAAGACCTCACGGGCCTCACCGTGTTCAGATGTAGAGTGTAAAGGCTATCAGCTTATGCCCGAGAGGGAGTAGTTGGAATATAGAAAAAAAAAAAAAAAAAAAAATGGATGGGCGTAAACGTCTTAAAATAGTAGGCTGAATGGGGCCGAATGGATACAAGCCAAAGAGAGAGGGAGAGAAAGAGGCTATCCTCGAACAAATTTGGTTTCTACAAGATTACACAACAGTAGCAGCTTGCTGGTGTAGTGGTTAGCTTCTTAGAGTCTCACTTCGGTGGTTGGAGTTCGCGCCCAGTTCAAGTGGTGGAATATTTTTCACATCACACCAAAGATGTAGTAACTATCTCTTTGAGCAAGAGGATGAGGGGTTAACCCGTACAGTACCAGGGACGTCCCTTTCATCATATTCTGGCAACTATTAGACGATTTTATTCAGCTTAGGAAGGACCTCTAGTAATAACAAATCTTCACACTATCCAACCAACCCTTTTACCTACCACAGATCCTTCCTAAGCTGCATAATATCGTCAAAATATAGCTAGAATACAATATAACACACGTCGCTGGTACACAAAGGGTTAAGGGGAGGTATCTACTTGAGGGATTTTTTTCTGGACTCCTTTCTCTCTCATGTTTAGCCCCATTGATTTTCTAATTTTAAGACGTTTGCCCAATTATTTTGACGATTTTCAGAACTTTCAACCCATTTCTGTCAATTTTAAGACCTTTCGTGTCATTTAGGTGTCGATTTTATCCTAGCGAGCGAAAGCGAGCCTGTAATTTTCAGCCGGGACATTTTTCTACCGAAAAATGTACAAATTTATCTTGAAAGGGGCTCAAGGGTGTAATCTTTAGCTTGAAGGCTATATTTCTTCTACTCAACAGCTGAGCTCTGGAACTCTCTCCCAGAATCAGTCTTTCCCTCTTCCTATGACTTAAATTGCTTCAAACTCCGTGTGTCCAGGCATTTTGGCTTGAACGTCCCTTGATTTTGGCCCTGTCACTCTTTCAACTATGGGGGAGGCACTCGCTATAGGCAGTTATGCCTTTTGCCTCCCTCAATCACATAGAAAAAAAAAAAAAAAAAAAAAAAAAAAAAAAAAAAATCTTCCTTCTGACACAGCCATAGCCTGGCTGACCCTAGGCCTGGGTGATTGTACATCTCAAGGGGGGTCACCGTTTTTTTTTTTATCTTTTTCTCTTTTTCTCTCTTTCCCTGGCTTGTATCCATTCGGCCCCATTCAGCCAACTTTTTTAAGACGTTTATCCCCATCCAGGTGTCAATATCTTCCTGGCCAGCGATGCGAGCCAGTATTGTATGGAGAAATCCGGCTCCAGTTTTCTATCGAAAAATTTACAAATTTAGCTTGCTGTCAAAATAAAAATACATATATGCTGGCTCGTTACCGCTTGCCAGGAAAATATTGACACCTGGATGGGGGTAAACGTCTTAAAACAGTAGGCTGAATGGGGCCGAATGGACACAAGCCAAAGAGAGAGAGGGAGAGAAAGAGAAAACAAGCGAGGTGGGGTCCCTTAAGACTAATGGTGTTAACAAATTGTACATCAGTGGTGCTGCCCTTGTGGCCACTATTGTACATCAGTGGTTCTGCCCTTGTGGCCACTATTGTACATCAGTGGTGCTGCCCTTGTGGCCACTATTGTACATCAGTGGTGCTGCCCTTGTGGCCACGATTGTACATCAGTGGTGCTGCCCTTGTGGCCACTATTGTACATCAGTGGTGCTGCCCTTGTGGCCACTATTGTACATCAGTGGTTCTGCCCTTGTGGCCACTATTGTACATCAGTGGTGCTGCCCTTGTGGCCACTATCGTACATCAGTGGTGCTGCCCTTGTGGCCACTATTGTACATCAGTGGTGCTGCCCTTGTGGCCACTATTGTAAATCAGTGGTTCTGACCTTGTGGCCACTATTGTACATCAGTGGTGCTGCCCTTGTGGCCACTATTGTACATCAGTGGTGCTGCCCTTGTGGCCCTTGTGCCCTTGTGTCTGTATAGTAACCTAGCTCTAGCCCAAAAGTCATCTACTTTAGTGCAGATTTTACAAAATCTTATTAACTGGGAATAAAAACAATTATAAGTTATTTTACTATCGATATTACTACTAGGGAAAGGAAAGTTTATTACGTTAAAATTAAAATAATCAACTTTGTGATATACTTTAAGTATGCACTGTTCATTAACAATCTCTATATTTATATCAAGAAAATTTTCAACTTTATAATTTACGTTACATTGTGTGAGGGGAATAGAATTAGGGTAAATAAGTTTAGCAACTTGATTAAAATTTAACAAATTGCAAACGAGAATATCATCAATATATCTACTATTATTACTTAACAATTTAGCAAGTGCTAACAAAGAATTCCTCGTGATACTGTCAAACAAAGAATTCCTTGTGATACTGTCAAACAAGTAATTATAAGTTTAGAGTGTAATGCGCAAAACCTTCCTCCAAACAACCAAATTCAAATTATCTTTTGTGTGTGTATCACCTGACTTAAACAAACAGATGACCTTGAGAGATTAGAGTGGTCACACACACAGGGGGTATTTATCCACTCGGATGAAATTGAATGTGTAACTATGTTGACTAATAAGCTCAACAATCAGGTCGATAATAATATATCTTGATTTATACAAAGGAATACAAAGCAAGACAAGTAATATCAGACCTAATGGCCCTTACTAGGCTACTTGTCAATGGGGGATACCTGCTTTTTTTATCTTCTTTTCTATTTCTCTCTTTCTCTGGCTTGTATCCATTCGGCCCGACTCAGCCTACTGTTTTAAGACGTTTATCCCCATCCAGGTGTCGATTTTTTCCTGGCGAGCGATAGCGAGCCAGCATTGTATGGAGAAATCCGGCTTCGCCGGAGAAATATTTCTATCGAAAAATGTAAAAATTTAGCTTGCTGTTAAAACAAAAATGTATATATGCTGGCTTGCTACCGCTCGCCAGGAAAATATTGACACCTGGATGGGGGTAAACGTCTTAAAACAGCAGGCTGAATGGGGCCGAATGGATTCAAGCCAAAGAGAGAGGGAGAGAAAGAGAAAAAAAGCGAGGTGGGCTCCCTTAATATAATAAGATATAAGAACAAATAATAATGATTACCACAGCAATCAACTTGAGGGCCGCAGTTCCATAAAAACTGTGGACCAAAAAACAAAAATTATAGTACTAGGATCGAAATTGATACGGTCACTTTACTCTGGCACAAACGCAGCCAGTCAGGGATTCATGGCAAGATATTTATCCATGCGACACTTAAGGGGAGGTTTTTAGTTGATTCCCTAGACTTCCATCAAGCCTAAAATTACTTCCCCTTGACCCCCTTTCAAGATAAATTTGTAAATTTTTCGGTAGAAAAATTTCCCGGCCGAAGGCCGGTTCTCCTTAAATTACCGGCTCGCTATCGCTCGCCAGGAAAAAATCGACACCTAAATGGCACGAATGGTCTTAAAATTGACAGAAATGGGGCAAGGGTTCTTAAAATCGCCAAACTAATGGGGCAAGCATCTTTAAATCTCACAAGCAATGGGGCTAAACATGAGGGAGAAAGAGGTTCAGAAAAAAAATCCTCCAGGTGGAAATCTCCCCTTAAATGACTAGTATGTATTGCACTCGACAACATTTCTAGGCAATTTGTTCCATAAGTTGACTACTTTGTTGAAATAGAAGTGCTTTGCTTCATGTGAACGTAACGTCTTTCCGACAATTTTGTATCCATTACTTCTTGTGTAATTTGAGTTATCTAATGTTAGGACTTACTTGCGTCCATGTTGTCATGTCCTTTGATAATTTTTTTTTTTTTTTTTTTTTTATTAGGGCCCCTCTTATTCTGCGGTTTGTCGAGTAAATAGGTTTAACTCTTTCGTTGTTCCTCATATGTGGTTTTTTTCTTAACCGGGAAATAATTTTAGTTACTCTCCGTTGTACTCTCTCTAGTTTTTCAATAGGCTATCCTTTTAATAGTATTCTCCAAGTAGGTTTTTCCTTCTCCTAAATATAAATAGGAAAAGGTTAAGTATCCCTTATCACGCCGTGGTGTAGTGGATTAAAACATGGACACTCATCCTGGCTGTTGGTGGTTCGAGTCCGGTTGGGAGAATAAAAAATAAAAAAAACACAACACACACATATACAGTATATATATACAGTATATGTATATATACAGTATATATATATATATATATATATATATATATATATATATATATATATATATATATATATTGTATATGTTTATATACTCCCAGCTGGGCTCGAACCTCCGACTTTCAGAACGACATTTATTAGCTCACATGTATTAGTGAGATATACTTGATATATACTGTATACAGGGTGTCTCAGGTGTGGGTTAACTTTGGGAAATTATAAAACAAGGTATTATAAGCATACAATGTTCTGTAACAAAAAGTCCAAATCTCAACCCTTAAAAAGATATTGAAGGTATTATGTAGTGTCCGCCCCCGCATCACTTTAATGGACTCTTCCATGTCAAATAGTTTCCAAACTGATCCAAAGTGAGCTAATATGTCTGTAATCATTTTGCAACTTACACAATGATAATATCTTTATAATAACATGGTAAAATAATTGCAGTTAAATGAGGTGTGTTAGGCACTAGGACAGCTAGGCCACCCTTATGGGGAAATACATAGGATAACATCATTTTCAACATGCAATATCTCAATGCTGGTTGCGACTTGGAATATGTCTTATAGAACATTTTAGGCTTAGAATACCCCCGTTTTATCATTTCCTAAAGTTATGACCTTTCTTCCTGGGACACCCTGTATACTGTATATCTGCATTGGTAAGGTCAAATTCTAACATAATCTTTCATAATGCAAACATGATGGGTACTTAATTTTATTGATACACTACTTTATATTTCTACATCATTATCACATGGCTTTCAATAATATTAAAAGCTTTATACAAATGTTTATAGGTAAATTAACTTTAAATTTATATGAAACGCAAGGACAAAGCAATAATCCGCAAATTTTTCTCAAATATATATTCATAAGTATTTTTGCAACTTATACGTATATTGATGGAATTGAAAAATGTAAATACAAATAAAATATATCTATATATACTATACTGTATTGATGCATTTTGATTTGCTAAAATTAATTGTATTTATTCAAAGTTAATATTGACATATTTGAGACAAAACAAATATCAATTAAAACTAATACAGGTGAGTTTCTTGAAGAAAATTATACCAAATTAATGACAATGTCTGCATAAACAAATGTTATGTTGTTAACCTGTAAAACCTGATATTAGCACCTTAATTATCAAATCAATAATACTTAATGGCCTCTAATGATGTGGGTCATGAATGATTTTTACCTTATGCCCATGACAGTTGGGTACCGAGATGACACGTTCATCTTTCATGCGGCGATCAAATGGATAGCCCATAGGCTTTTTGTCAGGGTACTTCTGTCCATGGATGCCGCAGTAGCCGTGAGTGCTGCCATGGTCGTTGGTCGTCATATCGTAATGGACAGCATCATCACCACTTGATATGAAAACATCGAACCAATACTCCATGCCCTCTTCAGTGCCTTTGGGTAGGAGGAGCCTCTGGGGGTGACCACAGCCCCTGCCAGAGCGGAAATCAAGAGTGGCCCGACTGGCAATGGCTTCGTCGGTGTCATGGATCAGCTTCGGGAAGGAGATACGGTCAGGGATGGCAATGTTCGAATTATAAGAGTGGCGTTCGATGTTGTTGTCACCGGCATGCACTGGAAGTAAAAATTGTACATGTTTTATAAAATACAATGCTCTACTTAATATAATATTCTATTTTTATAATAAAACATTAATTTCAATAGAACAGAAAATGTATTTTTTCAGGATTGGAAATACTTACCATCAACCCAAAACAGGTCAAGCTGTATTTTGTTCCAGGTGTTATGTTCAAAGGTTCGTGCAATATGATGCTCGTCATACACAGGCGTGAGGTATACCCTGACAGTAACCTTTTCATGGTGATTAGCCTTAACATGGATGTTGTAGGTGAAGGGTTTATGGTTGAGGCGAGAGACATGAGTTGTAAGAGCAACATCTTCCAAACCATCAGTAGTGTCAAGTGCATTGCCAAGATCAAAGCTGAAGTCTTCAAAGTAAGTGTGAAGATCAGTAACAACAACACTTGTGATTTCAGTGTTGGAGTGCAGAAGCTCTTGTTTGGTGTAAGGAGGGAGTCTAAATTTATGTTCCTTGAAGATTGAATCCATGTACTTGTGGAGGCGGAAGAAGGCTGGGTCGCGGGTGGCTGTTTCAAAATGTTCCATGACACCGGGGGGCATGTCAAACTTGCCGTGAGGGTCAGCTTGGGCACCCAGCACTCTGTGAGCCTGGTTGTGGAGGGCACCGTAGTAGGCAACATTAGAACTGTACATGGAGGATTCAATGATGTCGCCAAGGACGTCGATACCATGTTCATTATCAATGTTGATATGGGTACCATCCTCTTTCTCAATGTAACCATGAGCAATGGCATCTCGAATGCGACGTTCTGTCATAATCATGTCCCGAATGTTGGCAACACCATCAACATCTTCAAATTCTTTATTGTCAGGTCGGTTTGGAAATTCACCTCCATATTTATAGGATGTGTGTGGGGCAAATCCATATTTAATGGGATGATTCCAATAAAGCTCATCAACTTCAGGGAGATAGTTAGAGAGCCGTTCAGCATCAAATCTTACAGTGAGCTGGTGATGAGCCCAGAAAAAGAGTTCTCCCTTGCGATCAATAGTCTCTCCGTGCCACCAAAAAGGGAAGTCCATATGCCAGTGAACGTGGTGAGAGTTGATGCCAATATCCTCTCCAAAGTAGGCAACATGTTGTTCTGGATTCTTCTTGCTGCCAGTGAAATTCATCTTGAAATCTCCATCTGTGTGCCTCATCTTGGCACTATAAGCTTTGTTTATGATTTCAGAGTTAATGAACATGTGCGGGGTGACTTCATAGAGAGGTGGAAGAACAACATCTTGGGTGAAGGGGGAGTGAGTGACAGCTGCGTAAAGAGCATACACAAACTCTCCTTCGTTCATGCGCCCCCTAAAGTAGGCAGCATTATTGCGGAAGGCTTCAAAGTCTGTAGTATGGAGCAGGACATCAACGATCATGAGGGCTTCCTCACGTTGCCGTTCATTGAAGAGAGAGAACCAGTGGTGTTGTTCGAGGACACGGTGGTGTTCTATGTCGTATACGAGTTGTTCGGCAGTAGCACCTCCATCACTGAAGTGATGGGCATCATTCGTAGGATCATAGGTTGTAGCTGCCTCATGAAGGTCAGTGAAGGAGCTGGGGATGCGACTGGTGATCCTATAAAGGAGTCGGTTGATGCACTGCTGCTTGTGAGCGAGGTCAGTGTCAGCGGTCACCAAAGTAACTGCTACCAGGAGCACTGCTGCCACTGCTGTCCACCTCATCTTGCCTGCTGCAGGGGACTGACTGATGGTGCCTCTTTTATCTCTACTTTATACCCTTTGCCTACTTGTATCATATGACCTCTGAATTTAGGCTTTGTATTTCCTGCTTCTGAGGAGTTCTTTAATTGATATGATAATCTCAGAGGAAGGAGACAACTCATTCATTTTGAGTCTGATAGTGATCATGAAATTACATGGATGACTTTATTTACTATGTATCAGTGAATGATCTTTGTTGTTACATATTACATAATAGGGTGAACAATACATGCATGCTTGATTATTTTCCTTGTTAAGTATTTTCCTGAATGTAATGTTTCTGGTTGATAATACTTTCCTGGTTGACGACTTTCCTGGTTGACAGTGCTCTCCTGGTTGAGAATACTTTCCTGACTTTACTTTCCTGGCTGACAATAGAATCTTGGTTGACGATTTTCCTGCTTGACAGTACTTTCCTGGATGACAATATTTTCCCTGTTCATGGTTTACAAGAATCTTCTGGTTTACACGATTTTCCTGGTTGACGAGATTCTCCTACTTGGAGATATTTTCCTGTTTGAGGAGATATTATCAACAAAAATGTCCTAGTTATATAGATGCTTTTAGTTAGCGAGATTATCCTATAGTTTTGCTAAGACATTTTCAAGGAAACAAATATCATGACTGGTGAATTTCCCATGATATACGAAATGTTCTTGGTTTACATAACTACCTTGATTAACAAGATTTTTTTTAGTTGATAAAATGTTGCTGGTTGACCAGATTATCTTACGTGATCACATTTTACTGGTTGACAAGATTTTACATTTAGACAAGATCTTCATGGCTAACATTATTTTCTATGCTAACATTATTTCCTATGTTAACATTATTTTCTATGCTAACATTATTTTCTATGCTAACATTATTTTCTATGCTAACATTATTTTCTATGCTAACATTATTTCCTATGTTAACATTATGTTCTACGCTAACATTATTTTCTACTCTAACATTATTTTCTACGCTAACATTATTTTCTATGCTAATTCTATGCTAACATTATTTTCTACGCTAACATTATTTTCTACGTTAACATTATTTTCTACGCTAACATTATTTTCTATGCTAACATTATTTTCTACGCTAACATTATTTTCTACACTAACATTTTTTTCTATGCTAACATTATTTTCTATGCTAACATTATTTTCTATGCTAACATTATTTTCTACGCTAACATTATTTTCTACGCTAACATTATTTTCTACGTTAACATTATTTTCTACGTTAACATTATTTTCTACGCTAACATTATTTTCTATGCTAACATTATTTTCTATGTTAACATTATTTTCTACGCTAACATTATTTTCTACGCTAACATTATTTTCTGTTAACATTATTTTCTATGCTAATATTATTTTCTATGCTAATATTATTTTCTATGCTAACATTATTTCCTATGTTAACATTATTTTCTATGCTAACATTATTTTCGATGCTAACATTATTTTCTACGCTAACATTATTTTCTACGCTAACATTATTTTCTACGCTAACATTATTTTCTACGCTAACATTATTTTCTACGCTAACATTATTTTCTATGCTAATATTATTTTCTATGCTAATATTATTTTCTATGCTAAAATTTTGTTCTATGCTAACATTATTTTATATGCTAACATTATTTTCTATGCTAACATTATTTTATATGCTTACATTATTTTCTGTTAACATTATTTTCCAGGTTAGCATTATTTTCTGTTCTAACATTATTTTCTATGCTAACATTATTTTCTATGCTAGCATTATTTTCTATGGTAACATTATTTTCTACGTTAACATTATTTTCTACGTTAACATTATTTTCTATGTTAACATTATTTTCTATGTTAACGATATTTTCTGTTAACATTGTTTTCTATGCTAACATTATTTTCTACGTTAACATTATTTTCTACGTTAACATTATTTTCTATGTTAACATTATTTTCTACGTTAACGATATTTTCTATGTTAACATTATTTTCTATACTAACATTATTTTTCAGGTTAGCATTATTGTCCATGCTATCATACTCATTCAGGATAAGATTATTTTCCCAGCAAATAATGTTTTCCTGAATGACAATATTTTCCAGGCTAGCATAGTTTTCCTTGCTAACATTATTTTCCTGGCTGACAAAATGTTCCTGATTGACAATATTTTTCTTGTTGACAATATTTTCGTGATTGACAATGTTATTCTGGCTGACATTATTTCCGGATTAACAATATTTTCATGGTTGATAATATTTTCCTGGCTGACATCATCTTTGCTTTTGGCAATATATATTCCCAGACAAGTTTTATCCCTGGTTGTCAATATTATCCTGCTAGCGCATTAGTAGCCAGAGATTCCTAGCGTACTTTACTTCCCTCTTGGATATTGGGGGAACCTATTCTACTATCAATTTCATTCTGGGGAGAAGCACCATTACTACTTACTTTTTCTGGACCCCCTTCTCCCTCGTGTTTAGCATATTAGTTTTGAGATTTTAAGACGTTCCTTCCATTAGTTTGGCGATTTTAATACCTTTCGCCCCATTTCGTTGCCAATTTCAAGACCTTTCGTGCCATTTTGGTGTCGACTTTATCCTGGCGAGCGATAGCGAGCCAGTAATTTTAATAGGAACCGGCCTTCAGCCGGGACATTTTTCTATCGAAAAATGTATATACAAATTTATCTTGAAGGGGGGGGGGGGGGTCTGGGGGGGGGGGGGTCTGGGGGGGGGGGTCTAGGGGTGTTTTTTTTAAAGCTTGATGGAGGTCTAGGGGTGTTTTTTTTAAAGCTTGATGGAGGTCTAGGGGGTGTTTTTTTAACCTTGATGGAAGTCTAGCGAGAAACTAAACAAATATATAAAATATATACTGTGCATATATAGACCAAAAACCAAGCAGTACCCCCTTAAGACTGGTGACCTGTAACGATCATATGAATGGCAGTAACCACAACCTTGGGATCAAGACTTTTGTCATTTGTAAATGAAGGAGACTTTTAATAAGATTTTACAAGATTATTTGCTAGAAAGTAAATTTAAAATGTGAGACAAAATAGTTCCTCTGCGCGTAATACAATTTAAAACAAATTGGTATTTGAGGTCTTTGTGGCAAACTAGTAATTATAAGTTTAGAGTGTAATGCGCAAAACCTTCCTCCAAACAACCAAATCCAAATTATTTTTTGTGTGCGTATCACTACTGACTTAAACAAACAGATGACCTTGAGAGATTAGAGTGGTCACACACACAGAGGGTATTTATCCACTCGGCTGAAATTGAATGTGTAACTATGTTGACTAATAAGCTCAACAATCTAGTCGATAATAATCTCTCTTGATTTATACAAAGAAATATAAAGCAAGACAAGTAATAACACAATGAATGATCCTTACTAGGCTGCTTGTTAATATAAATAGATAAAGGAACAAAACATAGTGATTACCATTGGGTCTTGGAGGTGTTGAAAGTCACAAGATTTTCTCTGCCCCAATCAGAAATAATTGATAGATCAGAAGATAGGCGTTCTATGGCCTCGTCACGTTTGTTTTGGAGTGATTGCATGCTGGGTTGATGTGAAAAACTATAGTCTATTCGCTGTAAGTAGGCAAGAAATCATGACCTCTGGCCTCTGTAACTCTAAATCGACTAGAGTAATCGAGCTAATATTTCTACCATTTGGGAGAGTCAGTCAAGGCATATATGTGGAAATTTACAGCCTATTTGCTCTAGCCCTTTTTGAGTTATAGAGGATAGAGGTCATGATTTGTCGCCTACTTACAGCGAATAGACTATAGTTGAATAGTGTAAGGTAGCATCGTCAGCATATGAATGGATAGGACTAGATGTACAATTCACCACTTGCGAGTTTTAGGCTATAAGGAAGTTGGAGTCGTGAACACTGATATTAAACAGACATGCAATAATAGTATACGTTTCTGATGGATAAATGGTATGTTGAATTGGGTTTTATGTATTTATAAAATTATGTACTACGACCGTATTATAGCTGTAAATCCTGTTAAATATCGATGTCTACAGCTCCAACTTCCTTATAGAACGAAATTCGCAAGTCGGCAATTGAGATCATTAATGAATATTATAAAGAGAATTGGAGACAGGACAGGAGGAACACCGGAGTTGACAGGTTGAGGAAGTGAGCGATGGCTGTCCACAACTGCAGCTATGGAGCTGCATGAAAGGAAATTAGAGACAAAGGTACAGATAGAGGGATAGAAACCGAAGGAGGGTAATTTGGAAATTATAGATTTGAGCCAGACTCTATTGATGGCTTTCGATATGCCTAGCTCAATAGAAATACTTTCACCGAAGTCCCGAAAGGAGGATAACCAAGAGTTAGTAAGATAAGCAAGAAGATCACCAGCAGAGCGGCCCTTAAGGAAACTACTGGTGATCTGAAAGTAGATTATGGGAAGACAAATGCTCAAGAAATTTTGAGTTAAGAATAGTTTTAAAGACTTTAGAGATGCAAGAAACGAGAGCAATTGGACGATAGTTTGAGGGTTGGGATCGGTCACCCTTTTATGGGGCAAGTTGAATACGAGCAAATTTCCAGCAAGAAGGAAAGACGTTGGAGGAAAGACAGAGATGAAAGAGTTTGTCTAGGCAGGGAGTCAGCATGGAAGAACCGTTTTTTAGTACAACAGGAGGAATACCATCTGGTCCGTACGCCTTCTTAGTATCAAGCCCAGGGAGGGCAGAAAGTACATCCTTAGAAGAGATTATGAACTTGGGCATAAGTAAGTGAGAGGGAGGTGGAGAGGGAGGTGTAGCGCAGGAATCATCCAAGGTGGAGTTTTTAGCGAAAGTTTGGGCGAAGAGTTCAGCTTTGTCAGAGGAAGAGGTGACAGTGGTACCGTCAGAGTGGAAATGAGGGAAAGACGAGGAAGTAAAATTGTTGGAGAGTTTTTTCAATGCTTATATAACTCAATTTCTCCATTTATCTATCTGTCAAGAATTCCCAGAGGACTATACCTTGTACTTCAACAATACAAAAATCAGCCCTCATTATTCTTCTCTCAGTATTCTCTGTGTCTCTTTTTCATCTGATCTCTCTTGGCAAGACCATATTACCACTCTTGCTAAAAACGGCCTCCCAGAAGCTGGGTGTGCTCAACCACCTCAAGGGGTTCTTTACCCCTGCACATCTTCTTGCTCTGTACAGGGGCACAGTGTGTCCATGTATTGAGTATTGTTCGCATGTGTGGGGAGTGTCCTCTCACACAGTACTTCTAGACAAAGTAGAACAGAAAGCCTCTCATCTCATTAATTCACGGCCACTCACCAATTCTCTGCAATCTCTCTCTCTTCGCCACAATGTTGCATCTCTCTCGCTATTACAATAATCAGTGTTCCTCCGAGCTCTCTCAGTGTATACCACCTCCTCTACGTAGGATAAGAAGCACCCGTCTTTCAACACAATCCCACCCCTACTCTGAGCAACTCTCCAACCCAAGAGTGAAATGATACTTCCAATCTTTCTTCTATTCAACAGCTGAGCTCTGAAACTCTCATCCTATGACTTAAATTGCTTCAATCTCCATGTGTCCAGACATTTTGGCTCGAACATTCCTTGATTTTGGGCCTGTCACTCTTTCAGCTCTGGGGGAGGCACTCGTTATAGGAAGTTTTGCCTTTTGTCTATCTCACCCACATAGAAAAAAACAAAAATGCAATCAGTCGCGGATTAAAGGCAAGGTGTTTTTCTAGGCCATGTTTAACCCCAGAACCCCAGCCGTTTTAATAAAAAAAGTACATTGAGGGCCCAGCCCAAAATCGAATTAATATTTTTTCCTGAAAACACATTGAAAGGGTTAAACACGAAGGAAAACAAAATAAAAACCACTCACCTCGGTCATTTGGGGGTCCGGGGGGGGGGGCCTTTACCATCACTGAGTGCTGGGCGCCTCTTCAAACTTCCCGCGCCTGCAGACAACAGCCGAGTGAGGCAGCATGGCTGATGTACGATACCTCCAGTTTTCAAGTGACACTTATTTACACCACCCGAGCATCATGTGTGCCTCCATAGTTCATCAAATGGCAATAAGTATCACAGAATGTCATTGTAAGAGATGTTACAGTGAAATAAGTGCATAAAGTCAAGTGTTTATAAGTGCCGACGAGTGGCAATCCCCGCGCGTTTTCTGGTTACCATGGTGACGACGGCCATCTTTGCCCGGGACCATAACAGAACACATGCACGTAAACACACCCAGCTGACTGACACCGACTTCCTCCGCTCTCCCCCCTTCCTAGTCACTTTCACTCTCTGCAACACTGTTTATTGTTTTTTATACTTTATCGTATGTATTATAGTTAGACCAAGAGATTTACACATTGTTTTGAGCCTTTTGACTTATTGCTTTACACATTGAATTTTTGAACTCCTGTTCATCGTATTTTATCTCACTTTTATCGTCTTTTATCACAGTCTTCATTGTACACAGTGTGATTAGTTTATTATATATTTACAAGTATTGGTGTCCGTCACTGTTTTACGTATATTTGAGTGTCTCTATCACTTACATAATGTGTTCAGCACTTTGTACATAACATATATATATTTACACTTTGTTTTTGTACACACAGTCTTCACTTATTTTAGCATCTTTTATCGCAGTCTTTGCACACACAGTTTTAGAAGTGCTCAAGGGTACGTGTGATATTCCCTGAAGCAGACGGGGAAACACAGCGCCACATCACATTGTACGCAAATATACATGGTATCTTGTCTTGAAGGGGTCCTCTGTGTAGTATTCCGGCACACATGACACCTTCTGCGGGATCTTAGGTTTCTGGGCGCGGGCGGCACCCAGTCAGGGAAGTGGCGTTCTGTCAACCTGGCTATCCCCTCTGCTGCTGGTTGCCAATGTGCGGGGCGTTGCTGGGCGCGGGGGCCATCCATGTTCTCGCCCAATAACGTCCTTGACAACTCGATGCAACAGTTCTCCATCGTTTCTTGTTTGCCGGTGATTGTTGAGTGGAGGATGTGGCAGTTGTACAGAGTGATATCAAGGAGGTGGAAAAATAACTTTTTATACCACCTCATCGTCTTCCTCTCACACTCGATTGACGAGATGACAGTATCAGATTAGTCCCCCAGACGCATATTTATAATGTAGTCACAGATGGCCAAAGGTTTCTTGATTAGTTCCCCTGTTGCTCTATCACGACGTCTGCTGTCTTGGAAGATGAGACGGTGTACAGTTGTGAGGACGTTCACATCATGGTTATCCATCCAGGACAACATGAGGACATTTTTTGCCTGCCGGTAGATGATGGAGCCCTTTTCCCGCCTGTTTGGTAGCTAGGGCATGAATGAGTGATTCCTCCTGACGGTGCCACAGACTCCTGTATTACTGCTAAGCAGGTACTTGGCAAGGGCGGGGCTGGTGTACCAATTGTCGAGGTACAGTATGTGGCCTCGTATCAAGGTATTCCTGCATAACGACGGCCCCAGAAATTCTGTACGTCCTCGACTCCACCAGTTCTGTAGAACTGGTGCCCATGTAGAGAATAAAGTCCTGGATGTAGCCAGTGCGACAGTCACACGTCATGAACAGTTTCAGGCCATAATGATGAAGTTTGCTAGGCATTTACTGCCGAATGCCGATATTTCCCCTCCACAGCAGCAAACTTTCGTATATAATCAGCTTCTGATGGGGTCTGAAGGCAGATGCAAACTTCACCTTCAGGTACTTGAAGAGAGGTCGTCCTCTCCATCGAGTCCTTCATAGCCCTGGATTGGTCCTGGTTTCGAGTGTGGCTTGCCAGGGTGTCTATGAAATGGAGATTTCCTATTATGGCCGAGAACCTGTTTCTACTCATGATTTTGCCAAAGAGGGGGGTTCGGATGAGGGGATCCCAGGACCAGTGCTTCTTGATCGACGACTTCTTGATCACCCCCACCAGGATGACAATGGCCAGGAACGTGTAGAATTCGCGGTCATTCGGGCAAAGTGTTTCAACTGCTCTTTCCCAGCCATATAATAGTATTTGTACCAGTTCATCTGGTCAACAATCAGGGACATGAGGTTATCAGTGAAGCACTGCAGGAAAACAGCAAGTCTAGTTGTCTCTCGTCCTCGGTTGGCGATCACAGAGCCGGCATCCCTCGCACCCACAAAGTTGTAATGGATGGGCACAACATTTTCCCCATTCATCCAATTCCACTTGGGTTGATCAGCAGCACCTTCGTCGCCGCTCGGCTAAGTGATACGATTGTAATCGTCCTGGTACTATTATGGAACTGCCATGTTGGCGGGGAGGAAGTGTAAAATAGTCATGGTTGAAGTCTAAAAAACTCACTACGTGTTCGAAGCCATAGTCCTCCACGAGACTATAACCTGGTTCTTCAAATAAGAACTAAAGTTGCTTTCCTTTTATCTGCTCATGGCCGAGTGGTTACGGTGCCCGACTTTCCCAAATTTACCTGGAGTGAGTGGGTTCGAATCCTGGTCAGGATACCTTTCTCCCAACCCAATAATATCAATATTAACAATAAACATAATAATAATTGTAGTATACAGTATATTTAAAAAATGCTTATTCTAATAAGGTAGAAATAATTCGATAGTTGATCAGAAACTTATACTTTCTTTAATAAACTCAAAAGGCAGTTAATATTCCGTATAGTTAAAGGTTCTCGGTTCGGGTCGAAATAAGTTCAAACTAGAAAAGGCTGAATATCCTACGATTACACAGTATATACTTGTCCTTTGGAACTGCCAATTACCATTACAATTTATCTGAGTAGGTACTATTCAAAGATTGACTCAATTCGCAATGACTGTTAACTAAAAAGTAAACTTTGCATTGAATAATCTACATTATCATTCTTCCATTAATCGATATCACACGCAATTGATAGCATTCTTCGACGAGGTTATATCTATAAATTATTATAATTATACAATTTCCTTTGTTAACCCAGCAACGGCGAGGGGGGGTATTGAACTAGCTGCCCATGGGCGAGCATATTGGCTCCATTCAGGCCTATAATAGTCATTTTACGATAAATATCGTTATTACTTATTCATATGAGCCTATTTTAACTTCACTATGAAGATAGTAACCTGTAACAACAATAAAACAAGTGAAAATATAATTTTTCTGGTCAAAATCGCGAATATAGATGGACCAGCCCATTCATGAATTATGGAGAAAATTGAGGCAACCCCTCCCTCCACGAGGCCTCAAGCCACACTGAGCCTACTCATTCACACACTTGGTTGTATAACACACTCGCTAGGCACGTAAGCACATCCTCCACACATTTTGCTAATGTTAGCACAAAAATATACCAACGAATTAGGGAATAACAGGGAAAATAGGTGATAATTGAAGGGGGAGGGGAAAAGGGGGAAGGAGGGGATGTGGAGGAGTGATATGAAGGTATAGGGAAAAAAACAAAAACAAAATGTTTAGTGCTACTGGGGCCGTTTAAATGTTTTTTTAGGCCTCCCTCTTAACCCTCTCACATCCTTTTGACGCAGAGGTTGCCAGATTAGCAATAAGAAATAGATTACTCTCACTCTTATAATTACCTCTCCAAAATTAGTTTTCTGCCCACAGCTAACTCAAAGACAACTGCAGAGGTTGAAGTAAATAAACTAAAGGTTTATAATTATCCCTGACGGTAACAAAGGCTTTAAAGTATCCCTAATAGGCTCAAAAATTGCGTCAGGATGTGAGAGGGTTAAGAGCTTTGCCGCCGTCGCCCAGTAAAACCTCTTATGAGCTTTGCCGCCGTTTACGGGTTAAGGGAGCCCACCTCGTTTTTTTTTTTATCTTTCTCTCCCTCTCTCTTTGGCTTGTATCCATTCGGCCCCATTCAGCCTACTGTTTTAAGACGTTTACCCCCATCCAGGTATCAATATTATCCTGGCGAGCGGTAGCGAGCCAGCATATATATTTTTTGGTTTTGACAGCAAGCAAAATTTGTACATTTTTCGATAGAAAAATTTCTCCGGCAAAGCCGGATTTCTCCATACAATGCTGGCTCGCTATCGCTCGCCAGGAAGAAATCGACACTTGGATGGGGATAAACAGTTGGCTGAATGGGGCCGAATGGATACAAGCCAGGGAAAGAGAGCAAAGGAGAGAATGATAAAAAAATGCTGGTGACCCCCTTAATAGATATCACGCGCAATTGATAGCACGCTTCGATGAGGTTACATCTATACATTATTACAATAATGCAATTTCCTTTGTTAACAGAATAGTTTCCAAATGGGCAGGTCTTTATACCTTTTTCCTACCTATTGTTCAAGCTAAATTAGACTAAACATAACCCTGATTACAAACCCGTATATATTGAAGGTATATTTAAGGGGGGTCACCGGCCGATGTATGTATGTATGTACTGTATATGTAAGTATGTACAGTATATATGTATGTATATATTGTAGGTTTGAGTCCCGTAGGGAAGTAGAGAAAACCTAATATTTAGTAGGGTCCCGTAATCATTGACGACTTCGCCTATTAGTATAATAGTCTCCATTCAACATCCCACGCCAGCATTTTGAATAGCCCGCGCGGAAGTTAACCTGGAGTACTCGTCATAAGTGCACGCTTAATTCCCTTACGGGATCGTCATTTTGATCGGGTACCCTACAGAAAAAAACTGTAAAATATAAAAAAGAAAAAAGAACTTAACCCTCTCACGACCATATGATGCAAAGGTTGCCTGATTAGCAATAAGAAATAGAGTTCTCTCACTCTTATAATTACCTCTCCAAAATTAGTTTTCTGCCCACAGCAAACTCAAAGACAACTGCAGAGGTTGAAGTAACTAAACTAAAGGTTTCTAAATACCCCTGATGGAAACAAAGGATTTAAAGTATCCCTAATAGGCTCAAAATTGCGTCAAGAACGTGAGAGGGTTAATATCGGTTATCATATGACTTGCCATATGCGTGGATTTCTCATGTTTCGCTTCCCCAACACCAGGCCCTCTAGCGGCCATCGTCTTCCTTCACTGATATACCAATAATAAACTATAGAAATCAACGAATGGGAAGTGGGATGGTCGGGAGGGACAGTGTCGTCAATGATTACGGAGCCCTACTAAATATTAGGTTTCTCTACTTCCCTACGGGAATCAAACCTATAATTTAATAGGGCCCCTCCATCATTGACGACTTCACCTGATTAGCAAGACTGGAGGCAGGACATTCGTAAAATATCCTAACCTTAGGGACGAAGAATCCAAGTAAAAAAAATGTAAGTTTTATTGTATGCAAACAATATATAAAAAAGTATAAAAGATTTGCAAGCAGTGTGTGACATTAAGAAACTGCTTGCTCATGGTCAGATCTTTACATTAGATCGTATGCATGATAAAGTGGGACACACATGTGTTCCCAAGAACTGTAACTCTGCAGTAGTTATTCGTGCCATTCTTAAAACTATTTGTACATTAAATATATTTGTACAATCTTATAAAAAACATACATAGTTGCAAGTATGTGAGATATCTTCCTAGAATTAACATAAAATTAATATCGGACTGTAGAACCCGTCCTATCACAGCTCGTGATTCATCACAATCTTCAGGGGCACAGAGGGGATATGGACTATTCCGCACCCCCCCCCCCTTTTTAACAGCAAAACTTAACTTAATAGAACATTACCTACTGTACCCGTTGACGTAAATCTACACAGGTACGCTTTGGTTTATCTAGAGCGATGGACAGGTAGCGTGTTAGGAACGTATGATTGGAAGCCCATAATTGAGTATTAGCAATGTCCTCTACTGAGAAATTTTGTAGAAATCTGAGAGAGACTGCCCATTTCCTGATATCGTGAGCCCTGCCTATCAAGCCGGGATTACTTTCCCTAATAACGTCCACAAGCAAGGAAGCTAAATTTCGTTTTGTAACACGCTTACCTGTCCGGTTGACCCATAAAGAACCTGGTTGGCGAGGCTGCGCAGCCCTCAAAAACATTGTGAGTGCTTGCAAAGGACATAAAATGTGATGAGTGAGGCCCCTCTTTAAAGCCGGGACGGAAAATTCAGAAAATACATGTTCAGAATGTTTGTTCTTAGCTATAAATGTGGGAGACGGCGCGATTTGCACATGATCGTGCAGTCTCCCAAACCTAAGGCAATTAGGTTCGTTGCTCATCGCCGCCAGCTCAAACACCCTGTTTCCAGTGGCTAGAGCCATGAGGAAAACTGCCTTTTTCAAAAGTGAATCAAAATCCGGCGCATTATTATATTTGCGCGATAGAAGTACCGGTACTGATAAAGCTTTGTCGAGTGACCAAGTGGGCATGAGCTGACGGGGCGGTGGACGTAGGTTGAAACACGCCCTCATAAAACCTTTCTCCTCTGCCTGCGGTATGGAAAGGCCAGCGAGATAAAAAAGGGAGGTTCTAATGGCAGACAAATTATTTTTTAGAGTGGTTACTGAATTTTTTTTTTTATTCGAATAGATAGTCTAAATATTTGAAAATTAAAGCCCCTGAGGCAGTAGTTTGCCCTGACTCTACAATCCAGGTTGTGAAGGTTTTCCAATGGGATTGATATTGTCTCCTGGTAGACATCGTGTACTGGTTCATTAATTTATTAGTGACACTCTCCCCAAATTAAGCTAACCATTTGGCATGGTAAATATCCATAAGGCAAAACTGAGCGAGGTCCGAAGGTTGCCAATGGTTTCCAAGTGAAAAGCGGAGACCTGGAGGGACACTGGGTTCCTGCACCACTGTTGCGATTGGTGGTACCACACCTGGGCTGGCCATAGCGGCGCGATCATCGCAACTCGGCCCCGGTAATCCCTCAGCTTGTGAATTACTTTGCACATTAGCACAGAATCTGGTGGAGGAAACAGATAGATTGAGGTCCACCTGTTCTAATCTGCCAACAATGCATCGGGTCCCCCCGCCGGGGTTACCTCCTGACGAGAGAGGAAGAGGTGGAGTCTGTGGTTCTCTGTGGCCGCAAACAAGTCCACTTGTGGACGGGACGGCTTTTCAATCATCTTGTCGAAGATAGCCTGTTTGATTGTCCATGCTACTAGAGTGCTCCGCCGGCGAGAGAGAACGTCTGCCCAAACGTTCGCCACGCCGGGGAGATATGCTGCATGCAGGCAAATTCTAGCAAATCGGCCAGGGCAAAAATCCGTTCGGAAACCTTCAACAACTCTCGTGACCTCACTAAGCCCTGTTTCTGAATACAAAAAAACTGCAGTTTGGTTGTCCATTCGGAACGCTATTGATTTGTTTTTCAAAGTCATGCCGTGAATTTGGAGAAAAAAGAGGGGGACTAAAAGCTCTTGCTTGTTGATATGGGACTGACTGTCGGCTGACCAAGTGCCTTGACCTTGATGGCCCAGGGTGGACTGATAGCCCCAACCTAGTGCCCCTGAGGCGTCTGTGTCTACCCATACCATAGGAGGGGGAGAAACCCATGTTGTGATAGAGTGGAGGACTTCTCGCTTGGCCCAGACTGAGAGTAAGCTCAGTTAATGGAGGAATTGGCCATAATTTCTTCTCCGGCGAGAGAGGGAAAACTTTGTTGCCTTCCAGGATTAATCGTTTGACGTTCAACCGGCCCAACTTCACAGTTAATTGTATCCAGTTGAGAGAGCCGACTAGGGAATCCCACGTTTTCCTGGTCGTATCCAGACTGTGGAGAAAATGGAACAGTTTCTTGCGGAACCTGTTCCGGTTGTCCACACTCTGAGTAAGAGTCAGATTGGCGGTATCCCAGACCAGCCCTATCCACTGAATAGTCCTTGTGGGGACAAGGCGAGACTTCGCCAAGTTCAACTTGAACCCTAGGGTTTGTACATGAGCTAACACTTGGTTTACATGATCTTGACATAATTCCATAGAGTTCGCCACTACTAGCCAGTCGTCTAGATACCAAAACACCTGTATGCCCTGACTAACAGGGGTAAAAGAGCTTGCCGGACGAGTTTTGTGAAAATTCTCGGTGCCAGGTTCAAACCAAAAGGCATTCTTTGGAAGATATAAGTCTCTTGCCTGATCCTCAGGGCGAGGAATTTTTGGAACCGTTTGTTTATAGGGACATGCCAATAGGCATCTTTGAGATCGATCGAGCATATCCAACCTTGCGGCGGAATCGTGAGTTTGAGTTGCTGAACTGTAAGCATCCTGAAGGGTGAATTCTCTATAAATGTGTTCAGTTGCGAGAGATCTAGAACTGGTCGCATCTGCACTCGGTCCCTTTTTGGCACTAAGAAAACTCTTGAAGTAAATACTGGGTGATTGGCATTGACCGGGATAAGGACTTGTTTGGTAATCATTTCCTGAAGTAGAGTCTCCTCCTCCTGAGACACATCGGTGTGTTCCGCGGCTGACGCAGTCGAGGCCGCCGGAGCCGATGCAGTCGAGGCCGCCGGAGCCACCGCCAGGTGAGTCCTTTGCTCACTACTTTCCTGGCCCAGGCTGAGCGGAATGAACGGAACGAACCCAGGTGCAATCGGGGTCCGCCCTTCAAGGCAACTCTCAAATCCTGTGTCCTTAAGCACGGCGTTGGGATGCTGAGAGGCTGGGTGGCTAGTTTTTTGGAGGGGGAGGTGGGTTGGCACCTGACGCTTGGCTAGATTTGGCTGTAACTAGCCCTGATTACCCTTCTGAGGGACCTTACCTTTATACCCAGAATGTTTACCTTGTTTGGACTTGTACGGATTACCTCCCTGCTGCGGAGGGAGTCTGGGATCCCTTGGTGACTGTTTAGCCTGTGGCTGGTATTGCTTGTTACCACCCTTTGATTTATGAAAGGGCTTCTTAGCAGGGTCCTTCCGAGCTTGGGAGCTAACCTGCTTCCAACCATTAACCATATTAAACACTAGACTCCATGTTTCTGAGTTAAGGAGGGTGGCAGTAAGTACCGGCGAGAGAGTTACCCGGCGACCTATGTCCGCCGGCAACTTCCTAACCAGATGGACTCTCAGATCTTGGCGGGCTCGAACCGCCTCCATAATTGCAATTCTGATGTCTCCTAAGGACTGAATAGAATTTTGTAGCAAAAGTCTCCTAGACAATTCAGTAGCTTTCTTAATTTGGGGGTCAGCTATAGCCGAAACAGTACGTGAAAGGGAGGCGGCGATCCGGTGACTAACCAAGTACTGAGAGAACATCCGGTAAGCCTTATTTCTTAACTTGAAGTCCCTGTCAAGGTGAGCAGCCGGGGGAGTAGAGAAGGGTTCATCAAGGGAGTGCAAGGAAACTTTTGACGCCGCAAGAAAGGTAAGTAAATCTGAGGACACTCCTTCTGCTTAGGCTACTGGGAAAGAAAAGTAAGCATGATTTTCTTGGGGAACCTGATGTGAAGACTTAGAAGTAATTGTAGCAGCAAAAACCTGAGCTTCTATTTCCCAGTCTACCCAGGGGCCTAACCCCACCGGCCCCATCAGCAGGACTGGTGTATGCGTCTGGTCTAGGACTGGAGTTGCAGCCAATTCCGGCGTGAGAGCATTCAAAGCTTTGACATCGTTGATGCCATCAGCTTTTGACCAATCCGCAAACAGTTGTGCAGACGCGGCGGGATGGATCGCCGGGGCAGCTGTATACACAAAATAATCCGGGTTGTATGAACTTGGTACAGCCTTACTTGATACATCCATCACTCTCCCTGCCTCATCTTTTGTCCTAAATTTCTTGGTCTTATTAATTTCAATATACCACTCGCCGGGTACTGGAAGTTCCCCTGACACAGAAGGTTGAGCTAATTGAGGGTTCACTGGAGTCACAGGGACCCAGGAACAATCCGGGCCATAGAGGAGGGGCATGGGGCCCTTCTTCAGAGGCGCCTTATCTAAAGGAGGTGGAGGGATATCTGCAATAACCCTCAAAGAGGAGGTAGCCAGCGCCGCCGGCACTGTAGTGCCAGTAGCCGCGGCCATCACCGGGGTAGGACATGATGGGATAAAACCCGGGGAAGCTAGGGGTCTGACAACAGAAGTACTAGGGGTCACCAAAGGTTGAGAAACCGTGGGCTCCGAAGAGGCAGGGATTTGATAATGCTGCATAACCTTGTGCAATAACTCACTTATCTGATCTGAAGTCACACACTTACTGTGGGAGTCCCTGGATGAGTGGGAACTTGCCTCAGAATCTTCTCCTGTGAGTGACTGGGGAGCCGGAGAGAACATAACCTCCTCCGGCTCTCCACTCAGCTCAGGATTCTCTAGTTCAGTCACTATTTCATTATCCGCCAGGGGCCACGTTAAATCTGGGACCGATGATGGCAACATGACTATGCTACCCTCCTCAGTGCTTGCGTGATTGACGTTAAAAAGAGGCTGAGAAGGTTCAGATTGACGCCAGTAACCCCCTGCCACAAAGGGCTGGGAGTCTGGAATCACTTGAGAATGCAATTGTTACCCCAACAGATATCCCCTGTACTGGTCAGCCAGACCCCTACATGGGCCTGCCGATCTAACACAACGAGGTACATAATTCAGTTTAGGTATGGTAAATGTAACATTAGGAGACACACTCAAGGATTGTTCATGACCAGGTGCGGATTCCAGTGCATCAGATCCCACTTCTGAGTCCCAAAAGTCCTGTTGAGGTGTGTCAGAGGTAGGGGTAGGGGGCGGTTGCTGAGGGGTGTCCCTCCGGGTGCCACTGCTTGCCTGACTCGTTGCTCCCCCAGAGTCCTCTCTCCGGCATTTGGTAGACCGGGAAGACTCTGCGGAAGAGTGTCTAGACTGTTTGTGGGGGAATCTAGACCTTGACCTCGACTTCCGCCTAGGAGAGGGTGATCGTCTCCTCTTGGCACGGTCGGAGGGGGGAACCTCGGTGACCTCACTCTCACTGCTACTACTCACTACCTCTTTGCTGAAGGCTTTCGACTTGACTTTAGGTCTGACAGATTTTGAGGAACCGGGTTTCACAAGGGGTGACTTAATAATGAGTTGTTCCCATAGTACTTCATCATCATAGTGAAGTGCCTTATGGGCAGTGTCTTTGGCATAAGAATTAAAGATACTCTTAATTTCCTGTAAGGCCGCTAGGCACGATAAGTCTTTATTAGTTACTAACGCGGTTTGCGGTTTTCAATTCGGAGCAAATGGAACAGCGTTTAGATAACCACAAGCCTCGGGAACGATCCAAACACTTGACGCACTTAATGCAAAGTTTGTGAGCACAAATTGGCAAAAGAGAGCAGGTAGGAGTAATGCATAGTTCAAACCTCGTCATGTGCTAATAAGGGGACCCCCCCCCCCGCCGGGATCAGCCGCCCAAACCTCCGCTGGAGTAGCAGTCAGGAGCTTGGAAAATAAAATTTCCAGGAATCAATGCTCATAAGGATAACCTGCGAGGTGTTATACATCCTAACTTGTGTCCGCCGGAAAATTAGCTATAGTGCACCACTACTCTAATCTTCCGCTGGACTCGTCTAAGCTGGGTTTAACTGCTAGCCTGTGACAAGTGTCCCAGGTTCCTTGACCTTTAGTGTTTGATCATCAATGAACAAGTTTGCAAAACGAATCTTATCACTCTTGTACACTCGACTTGTGGCGCTGCAGGGCGAGAAAATCTAATCGTGTAACTGGGTCAGTTAGGGTGAGTTACTCGGCGGGCCGAGTTTGCAGCCCCCTTAGGAATGCAGTTCCGCTGGCAGAATGTGGTTCAGCCAAACCACGCCGGGACCTTTTGAATGTTCCTACCCGTTTATAAGACGGATAACTCGGGCCCACCGCACGGGGCCGCCGGAAAAAACCAAAACTCTAGAGAAAAGGAGATGGCACAGCTCCCCAACCCTGTGTCCCACTCATAACACATCATAAAGAATATATAGGAACGTCTCCCCTACCCCAAAACATGCCAAAACGCATGTAAAAACACTAGGGGCATACATAGGCATATAATTAAAATACAGAAAATTTTGCATCCTAAATTACCTGAAGCCTACACCGGAGACCCCTCTAAAGGCTTACCACGAGGTACGACGAACATCACCGGCAGACGACGCTCCGAAGACCCAGCACAGCGCCCGGATGAGGGAGGCCCACTCAAGGGGCCCAAAGCAAAACACGAACTCTGGAAGGCGGAGCACCACGTGCAGACACCCTTAAACCAGAGCATTTGCTGATATATAATAATCTGACATGTACTCTCCTCAATAATGACAGTCTGTATCATGCCTTGTAGAGTGGTAGCCTTCTAGCTAAGTAATCGCAAAAGCTAAAGGCGTATCACAACAAACAAAAACACACGCGGTACGACGATCCTGGACTCGTAGACGCCTGTTACAAAAGTACCCTATTTTAACACATACTTCCTGCGGACACACCAATCTGGCAGCCGTGCTAGCTAATCTAAACCTTGTTACTACAACACAGATGTATACAAATGAGTAAGGACTCACTAGAAGCTCTGGAACGAAGAATGAAGCGGAGCACGGCGCAAGCCTTGTTGTCAGTGTGGCCGCGGAAGTAAGAAGGAAGATGATGTCCGCTAGAGGGCCTGGTGTTGGGGAAGCGAAACATGAGAAATCCACGCATATGGCAAGTCATATGATAACAGATTTTAAGCCACAACCTAACAAACAAAATCTACAACACAAACATGCACAACAACACAAAAAGATGGCTGGCCAACTTCCTAGCAGGCAGATGTGCACACGTATCTTTTGCCGGTCAGTCATCTAAAATCAGAAACTTTCCAAACGGAGTCCCATAAGGATCCGTCCTATCGCCCGCACTCTTCAATCTGTATATGTACGATATAACTACACCAAATACGCCCCTAATAAACTTAGCCTCCTATGCAGATGACATAACACTCACATGCACAGGGCCCTGTGCAAGTGAGTGTGGGGCTTTGGTTTCCCGGGCGTTTCTGCACCCTCCTCAGCTCCCCGCCATGGAGTGGCTTCGGTCACCCAGGCTTTATTGTGGTCGGCAGGGAGGGTTCTGTGGGGGCGCTCGGTTATGGCCTTGGAATTGCTCGGGGCCTTGGGGCTGTTCGGCCAGGCAGCTTGGGGAACAACAACAACAACAACAACAACAACACTCACATGCACACACCATGACTCAAAAAGAGCAACAGATCTCCTTCAACCCTATCTCAACACACTACATGGCTGGTGCACTACAAACAGACTTAATCTAGCCCCAGCCAAATCCACCGCAACCCTGCTCACAAGTTGAACAGGAGAACACGAATAGATCCCTCAACTCACCATAAACAACACACCCGTAACACATACACACACCCAAAATCCTAGGAGTAACATATGATACTCATATGACATTCAAACAGCACACCACAAACATTAAACAGAAACTGACACCCAGACTTAACGCCCTCAGGTCACTTGCTCACACAAAATTTGGACACAACAAAGAAACTACCACCACAGTATATAAACAATACATAAGATCAGTGATGGAATACGCAAGCCCAGCCTGGGCTTCTAACCTAGCTGAAACACATCATAAGACCTTACAGACTATTCAAAACAAAGCCCTGAAGATCATTACAGGCTGCACAGCTACTGCACCCACAGATCACCTACATCAAGAAACCAAAATCCTCAAAGTCAAAGACCATCTGGACATGAGAGGCACTCAATTCCTGGCAGCAGCCTCCACGAACCAAGACCACCCACTAAACTACATGGCAACACACCCACAGACACCAAGAAATATCAAAACAACACCCAGCACACGGTATCACACACAATTATTGTCCTCTCTCCCTCCCTGCCCACCCCGAACCAACTTCCAGAAGCACATCCATACTCATATCTCTCACCGATCCATCCACTCACTCACAGACAACATGCAGCTGCATGCACGACCTCCCGAAATCCATCCTTCCGAATCCTCCCTTCCTCGCGAGGACAGAGTCCACCTGGCCAGGCTGAGATGCGGACACCATCCAGCTCTCTTGAGCTATCAGAAGAGACTGGATGACTCCGTTGTCGACGCCTGCCCGGGATGTAACACAGCACCCCATACCATTAAACACATCATAGAAGACTGCATTTCACACAACCACTTATGCCAACAACACAATCTACACTCAATGAGAGCTCTGTGGGAAAGCCCGATCGTGGCCATGGCCTTCCTCAGGGACTCGGGGCTGTTCGGCCAGGCAGCTTAGGGAACAACAACAACAACAACAGATATTAAGTTCTTTTTTCTTTTTTATATTTTACAGATTTTTTTCCGATCAAAATGACGATCCCGTAAGGAAATTAAGCGTGTACTTATGACAGTACTCCAGGTTAACTTCCGCGCGGGCTATTCAAAATGCTGGCGCGGAATGTTGAATGGAGACTATTATACTAATACTCTAATAGGCGAAGTCGTCAATGATTACGAAGCCCTATTAAATATGTATATATGTATGTATGTATGTATGTATGTATGTAAGCTATGCAGTATGCATGTATGTATGTATGCATGTATGTATGTATGCATATATGTATGTATGTATGTATATATGTACGTATGTATGTAGGTATGCAGTATGTATGTATGTATGTATGTATGTACAGTATATATGTATGCATGTATGTATATATGTATGCATGTATGTATATATGTACGTATGTATGTATGTATGTAAGGTATGCAGTATGTATGTATGTATGTATGTAGCATAGAACACCCATTTGTAGCGAGAATGGGACGCATAATAAGTGTATAACAATATATTATAGTTCATTCCTTATAGTAACCCCTAACCTCTGTAACTCCAAGAGGGCTAGAGCAAATGGGCTGTAAAATGTCCACACCTATTCCCTGGCTGACCCTTCCTAAATGGTATACATATTAGCTTGATTACTCTAGTCGTTTATCGGGTGATAGCGGTTAGTGGTGAACATTTTTGGCCTACCTAACATGAATGGAGTGTAGGGTAAGAATTCGAACCCTATACCAGGCTTTATCAACAACAACAACAACAGGCTTTATGAACAACAGGCTTTATGAAAACAACAACAACAACAACAGGATTTATGAACAAAACAACAACAACAACAGGCTTTATGAACAACAGGCTTTATGAAAACAACAACAACAGGATTTATGAACAAAACAACAACAACAACAACAACAGGCTTTATGAACAACAGGCTTTATGAAAACAACAACAACAGGATTTATGAACAAAACAACAACAACAACAACAACAACAACAGGCTTTATGAAAACAACAACACCTACAGGCTTTATGAACAACAGGCTTTATGACCAACAGGCTTTATGAAAACAACAACAGGCTTTATGAACAAAACAACAACAACAACAACGGTGGAAATGACTCCTGGGTTCTGTAAGGAAGGCCAAAAGAGGGCAAGCTTTCTAAAATAGGTTCAAAGTAACACAGTCAAGAGGGGATGGTTGTATTTTTTCTGGACCCCTTTCTCTCTCATGCTTAGCCCAATTAGTGTTGACATTTTAAGATGTTCACCCCATTAGTTTTGTGATTTTAAGACTTAATTTCTTTGTCAATATTAAGACCTTTCGCGCCATCTAGGTGTACAGATTCTTCTGGCGAGCGATAGAGAACCTGTAATTCTGGAGGAAGCGACCTTTGGCCAGGACATTTTTCAACCCAAAAATGTACAAATTAATCTCTAAGGGGAATCAGTTTACAAGGACGCAATTGACCGCTTGCGAGTTTTGGTCTATAAGGAAGTTGGAGCCGTGGCCATCAATATAAGGAAGTTGGAGCCGTGGCCATCAATATAAGGAAGTTGGAGCCGTGGCCATCAATATTTAGCAGAATTACCAGCTAAAATACGGTTGTAGTACATTCATAAATACAAAAAACCAAATTTAACACACTTTCTATCAATCATAAACCTACAGTAATGTTGTATTTCCGTTTAAAATCGATCTTTACGGCTCCAACTTCCTTATAGAACGAAACTCGCAGGTGGTCAATTCTTCCTTTCATTCTGGCTATTAGTAGACTATTTTATTCAGCTTAGAAAGGAAGTATCGGAGTCAGATATTCAGATTAGAAAGGAAGTATCGGAGTCAGATATTTATTCAGCTTAGAAAGGAAGTATCGGAGTCAGATATTCAGCTTAGAAAGGAAGTATCGGAGTCAGATATTTATTCAGCTTAGAAAGGAAGTATCGGAGTCAGATATTCAGCTTAGAAAGGAAGTATCGGAGTCAGATATTTATTCAGCTTAGAAAGGAAGTATCGGAGTCAGATATTCAGCTTAGAAAGGAAGTATCGGAGTCAGTTATTCAGCTTAGAAAGGAAGTATCGGAGTCAGATATTCAGCTTAGAAAGGAAGTATCGGAGTCAGATATTCAGCTTAGAAAGGAAGTATCGGAGTCAGATATTCAGCTTAGAAAGGAAGTATCGGAGTCAGATATTCAGCTTAGAAAGGAAGTATCGGAGTCAGATATTCAGCTTAGAAAGGAAGTATCGGAGTCAGATATTCAGCTTAGAAAGGAAGTATCGGAGTCAGATATTCAGCTTAGAAAGGAAGTATCGGAGTCAGATATTCAGCTTAGAAAGGAAGTATCGGAGTCAGATATTCAGCTTAGAAAGGAAGTATCGGAGTCAGATATTCAGCTTAGAAAGGAAGTATCGGAGTCAGATATTCAGCTTAGAAAGGAAGTATCGGAGTCAGATATTCAGCTTAGAAAGAAAGTATCGGAGTCAGATATTCAGCTTAGAAAGGAAGTATCGGAGTCAGATATTCAGCTTAGAAAGGAAGTATCGGAGTCAGATATTCAGCTTAGAAAGGAATTAACGGAGTCAGATATTTATTAACTCCTTCTGTACTGGCTACGTCTTAGCTTTATTCTGGCTACCCTTAAGACCTTAAGGGGAGGTTTTTAGTTTGGTCTCTAGACATCCATCAAGCTTAAGATTACACCCCCTTGAGCCCCTTTCAAGATAAAGTTGTACATTTTTCGGTAGAAAAATGTCCCGGCTGAAAGCCGGTTCCTCTTAAATTACAGGCTCGCTATCGCTCGCCAGGATAAAATCGACACCTAAATGGCACGAAAGGTCTTAAAATTGACAGGAATGGGTTAACAGTTCTTAAAATCGTCATAATAATGGGACGAACGTCTTAAAATTAGAAAAGAAATGGGGCTAAACATGAGGGAGAAAGGAGTCAAGAAAAAAATCCCTCAAGTGGAAATCTCCCCTTAAACTATGTGTGTGCAGTTTAAAATGGGCTTCCAACAATTAACAGGTTCGAAGTGTCTCTCTTAACCCTTTCCAATTAACAGGTTCGAAGTGTCTCTGTTAACCCTTTCCAATTAACAGGTTCGAAGTGTCTCTGTTAACCCTTTCCAATTAACAGGTTCGAAGTGTCTCTGTTAACCCTTTTCATTACCACAGAGCCTTATTAACCCTTTCACGCATTTATGACGCAGAGGTTGCCAGATTAGCAATGAGAAATAGAGTTATCTCACTCTTATAACTACCTCTCCAAAATTAGTTTTCTGCCCACAGCTAACTCAAAGACAACTACAGAGGTTGAAGTAACTAAACTAAAGGTTTATAAATACCCCTGATGGTAACAAAGGCTTTAAAGTATCCCCAATAGGCTCAAAATCGCGTCATCTGTCGGAGAGGGTTAAACTGCACAAAATCGTCTAAACACAGCTACAATAATATCAAAAAGACATCGCCGGTAAAGAAGGGGTTAAGATACACTTTACCCAATGATTCCTAAAGGACCTTCCCCACCTGGGTAAGCCGGGTTAAGGGGGGTCACCGACTTTTTTTTTATCTTTCTCTCCTTTTCTCTCTTTCCCTGGCTTGTATCCATTCGGCCCCATTCAGCCAACTGTTTTAAGACGTTTATCCCCATCCAGGTGTCGATTTCTTCCTGGCGAGCGATAGCGAGCCAGCATTGTATGGAGAAATCCGGCTTTGCCGGTGACACAAATTTAGCTTGCTGTCGAGAAGAAAAAAAATATATATATATATATGCTGGCTCGCTACCGCTCGCCAGGAAAATATTGACACCTGGATGGAGGTAAACGTCTTAAAACAGTAGGCTGAATGGGGTCGAATGGATACAAGCTAAAGAGAGAGGAAGAGAAAGAGAAAAAAGCGAGGTGGGCTCTCTTATCCCCTTGAGGATCTAAGGCGCGTTTTTTATACAGTATATTTTGGTTATCATTAAACGATTTTATGCAGCTTAGGAAGGACATCTAGGAAGCCGAGGGGTAAATACTACCTCAATTGACCACTTGCGAGTTTCGGGTGTGACGCCTCCCGGCGTTGACAGAATGGTTGCGTGGGGCATTGCAGCTCGCTAGCGCTTGCCAGGATGGGGGGATGAGCTACAGTTGTCCTAGAATGATCTGCTTTATTTCGTTAGTGTCGTGTTGCCACAGACAGTCTAGAAGTGATCTTTGTTTTGGTCTGTGACCGCGCCTTATATTTTATATTCACTATAATATAAATGTTGCTTGTGTGGGAAGCGAGCGAGAGAGGGTGAGGGGGTACACCTGGCAGCGGGGTGAGCTATGTCGCGGCTCGTTTGGGCGCTGACGGCGTTGGCGGCCGGGTGGTCAACTAGTCCCTGCCCATCGCGGCCTCGTGTTTTTTACCAGCTCAGAGCTTGCCTGACACGCGTATCGTCTACATCCTTTGCAATTCTGTCCCCCATACTCGCCACTTTGCATACTATTCCTCTCTCTCGACTTCTCCTTTCTCATTCTCTAATCTTTATTAAACTCAACATCCCTTCTGGTTTCAGCATAGACGTTCACCGTCGGCCAGTCGTATTGTACGCGAAGCTCTCAGATATTTCGATGTATGAGGTTTGGAGAGACGGACTTTTCCGTGTGTGTCCTCTCTCGGGAAGGTTGTAGACCGGTATATGTCTCCCTGGCAAGGTGTTGAGTGATTCTGCTTGGTTATTTAAAGCTAGACTAGGGGTAAGGTTACTGTGTCGTTGTCTCCGATGTGTGCAGTGTTAGCTAAGCCCTGCACGACATCGACAGGTACTGTGGGAGCCTAAGTTGTCTTCGGGTGGGTTTACTTTGCGAGCACAGCGCTGTGGTGTGAGAGGGCCATAGCCTATCCCTCACAACATAGTGCTGCCTCTTTGTTTTGACTTCTGAGGGATCGCCAGGATAGAACTAGGTACTAGAGACCTAGATTTATCAAGAGAGCATCCCCGTCATATAACGTAATCTTCATTATACCACCTTCGGACAACGTTAGGCTACGAGCCGCATGCTCGCCCATTGTTGCCCTGCCTTGATACCCCAGCTAGACTTTATTAACTGAGCAGACACTGGTTAGAGATAAGCCCCCATTATTATATGTATGCAACATTATTATTCACTGCACTTTTGAGCCGAGGTTGTTGTTGAGTTGCACAACCCTAGTAGGCTGTTGCGTTGTGTCACGAAGCATTTCTTTAGTTGTCGAGCATTACTACCTTTGCGCAGTCTTTATTATTCGCCTGCCTATTATTACTATATGTCCTAGTATTTATTGTGACCCGTATTCTGCATTATAATTGTTCAAGATTCTTTACGAACATCTTCCCAGCATCAGACTTATTTCAGAAGTTTCCAGTTGATGTTGCAGGACTAGCATTGCACTTTCTTTAATACAGGAGTGCCAGTTATTTGAGTATCTACCGTAACGTTAATTAATCACGTTAACTATCTTTTCTTTGTGTAACCTAATCGAGTAATCTTTTACTGTTTGAGAATAGGCTGTTTCATCGAGCGTCAGCCTAGTGTGTGTGCACCAGTTACCGAGTCATAGGATACCTCGTTGTCCAGGCAAGACTCAGGGCGGTAATGGTGTTTTGTTTTCCAGTGTTTAAGGCAGGGGTTGGATCTAGTGTTACCGTTGTTGCATTTTGCCATTATCTAGTCCAATGTTGAAGAGCCCTGTGTCTTTGAGAACCTGGATCGTAACACGGGCTATAAGGAAGTTGGAGCTGTAAACATCAATATTTGGCAGAAATATTTAAATTATGCAACTTGCTGACGGATGGAAAGGTTGCTGAATCAGATCAGATCAGATGAAGTATTGAGGGATAAGCCTTTACAATGGCACCTCGTATCTACATTCTACTTTTCCTATTTTTTCTGAAGAGTGTAGAGAGGGGAGAAGGGGTGTTGGAGAGAAAGGAAGCTGTTGGAGTGGCTTTGTTATGTGTGTTCACTGTTTAGTCTGTATGCTGAATTTGATTTTAGGTATTTATAGATGCACTACAACCGTATTTATAGATGCACTACAACCGTATTTATAGATGCACTACAACCGTATTTATAGATGCACTACAACCGTATTTGTGCTGGTATTTTTTTTTTTTTTTTTTTTTCCAACTTACTTCCTCTCGGGCATAGGCTGAGAGCCTTAACATTCACCGCTTTACAATGAACAGTGAAGCCCGTGAGGTCTTGTTCCAGTCTAGGGAGTGAGACATGTGAAGCACGTAGAGTACAACGAGCACCTGCCATCTTGCCTTCACATGAGGCACAGTGCTCACTCATGGCCCGAAACGACCCCATCTCTGAAGCCACCTCGTTCCCGTGCTTCACTGTCTCACCCCTACACTCGGACTCTCACACTTACACACACACAACGCCACCTGTTGAGCAGATAACTCACCAGGCATTGCACCCCTGTAGCATATTTTGAATATGGGAATATTCATACAGTGCTATTTAATCAGGGAATAATGAGGGTATTTTATTGACGTTTCGGTGGGCTTGTGGTAATGCACTGATACTAGGTACAGCACAAATTCCATCCCAATAATATCTTCCCATTGATACATCGGGATTTGAACCCGGGACCTTTGGATTACCAGGCCAGTGGCAAGACCACTCCACCACACCTCCCCTAAATACTGGTGTTTACAGCTCCAACTTCCTTATAGACCGAAACTCGCAAGTGGTCAATTAACTCCCTAGCTCTCACACGTCCACCCTAAGCTGAATAAAATCGTGTAATGGTAGCCAGAATGAACTGTCAACACGCGTCATGATCTTCAAAGGGTTAAGGGGGTAGCGCTTGTTGGTTTTTGGTTCCCCTTCGCCCTCATGCTTAGCCCCATTAGTTTTGAGATTTTAAGACGTTCGGTTCATTAGGTTGGCGATTTTAACACCTTTCGCCCCATTTCGTTGTCAATTTTAAGACCTTTCCTGCCATTTAGGTGTCGATTTGTTTCCTGGCGAGCGGTAGCTAGCCTGTAATTTTTAAGACGAACCGGCCTTCGGCTGGCACATTTTTCTACCGAAAAATGTACAAATCTTTTAGTTTCCTCCCTATACCTCCATCAAACTTATAAAACATATCCATTAGATTCCCCATCTAGATTAATTTGTACATTTTCCAGGCCGAAGGCCGGTTTTCCAAAATTACAGGCTCACTATCGTTTGCCAGGAAAAAAACTCGACACCTAAATGGCAGGAAAGGTCTAAATATTGACAAGGAAATAGGGCGGAAGGTCTTAAAATCGACAAACTAATGGGGCAAACATCTTAAAATCGAAAAACTAATGGGGCTAAACATGAGGGAGAAGGGAGGCCAGAAAAACGACCCATCTCCCCTTAACCCACTTTTGGCACTCAGCCTACACACACAATTACTCATCGGCATAAATTAATTCCAGTCATGTAAGTTAAGGGGAGATGGGCCGTCTTTCTGGGCCACTTTCTCCCTCGTGTGTAATCCCATTATTTTTGAGATTTTAAGACGTTCGGCACATTAGTTTGGCGATTTTAACACCATTCGCCCCATTTAGTTGTCAATGTTAATACCTTTCGTGCCATTTAACTGTCAATGTTTTCCTGGCGAGCGATAGCGAGCCTGTAATTTAGGAGGAACCGGCCTTCGGCCGTGACATTTTTCTACTGAAAAATTTACAAATAGCCTATATCTTGAAGGGGGATTCTGAGGTTGTTGTTTTTAAAGTTTGATAGAGGTCTAGGGAGGAACCTAGAAAGTTTGATAGAGGTCTAGGGAGGAACCTAGACAGTTTGATAGAGGTCTAGGGAGGAACCTAGAAACTTTGATAGAGGTCTAGGGAGGAACCTAGAAAGTTTGATAGAGGTCTAGGGAGGAACCTAGAAAGTTTGATAGAGTAGAGGTCTAGGGAGGAACCTAGAAAGTTTGATAGAGGTCTAGGGAGGAACCTAGAAAGTTTGATAGAGGTCTAGGGAGGAACCTAGAAAGTTTGATAGATAGGGAGGAACCTAGAAAGTTTGATAGAGGTCTAGGGAGGAACCTAGAAAGTTTGATAGAGGTCTAGGGAGGAACCTAGAAAGTTTGATAGAGGTCTAGGGAGGAACCTAGAAAGTTTGATAGAGGTCTAGGGAGGAACCTAGAAAGTTTGATAGAGGTCTAAGGAGGAACCTAGAAAGTTTGATAGAGGTCTAGGGAGGAACCTAGAAAGTTTGATAGAGGTCTAGGGAGGAACCTAGAAAGTTTGATAGAGGTCTAGGGAGGAACCTAGAAAGTTTGATAGAGGTCTAAGGAGGAACCTAGAAAGTTTGATAGAGGTCTAGGGAGGAACCTAGAAAGTTTGATAGAGGTCTAGGGAGGAACCTAGAAAGTTTGATAGAGGTCTAGGGAGGAACCTAGACAGTTTGATAGAGGTCTAGGGAGGAACCTAGAAAGTTTGATAGAGGTCTAGGGAGGAACCTAGACAGTTTGATAGAGGTCTAGGGAGGAACCTAGACAGTTTGATAGAGGTCTAGGGAGGAACCTAAGTTTGATAGAGGTCTAGGGAGGAACCTAGACAGTTTGATAGAGGTCTAGGGAGGAACCTAGACAGTTTGATAGAGGTCTAGGGAGGAACCTAGACAGTTTGATAGAGGTCTAGGGAGGAACCTAGACAGTTTGATAGAGGTCTAGGGAGGAACCTAGACAGTTTGATAGAGGTCTAGGGAGGAACCTAGACAGTTTGATAGAGGTCTAGGGAGGAACCTAGACAGTTTGATAGAGGTCTAGGGAGGAACCTAGACAGTTTGATAGAGGTCTAGGGAGGAACCTAGAAAGTTTGATAGAGGTCTAGGGAGGAAACTAGAAAGTTTGATAGAGGTCTAGGGAGGAACCTAGACAGTTTGATAGAGGTCTAGGGAGGAACCTAGACAGTTTGATAGAGGTCTAGGGAGGAACCTAGAAGTTTGATAGAGGTCTAGGGAGGAACCTAGACAGTTTGATAGAGGTCTAGGGAGGAACCTAGACAGTTTGATAGAGGTCTAGGGAGGAACCTAGACAGTTTGATAGAGGTCTAGGGAGGAACCTAGACAGTTTGATAGAGGTCTAGGGAGGAACCTAGACAGTTTGATAGAGGTCTAGGGAGGAACCTAGACAGTTTGATAGAGGTCTAGGGAGGAACCTAGACAGTTTGATAGAGGTCTAGGGAGGAACCTAGACAGTTTGATAGAGGTCTAGGGAGGAACCTAGACAGTTTGATAGAGGTCTAGGGAGGAACCTAGACAGTTTGATAGAGGTCTAGGGAGGAACCTAGAAACATAATCTATTAATGAAAATATCGACCAAAAAACCAGCCCCTCTCCCCTTAACTTTAGGTCGATGCCATAATTTGCAGTTAGTTCTACCACCTCCTCTATGTTGGGTACGTACGATAGTGGGCATGTCATTTTGGACGAGACATTAGTTTACCGAAAAATGTACAAATTTATCTAGATGGGGGATCTAATGGATGTTATTTTAAGTTTGATGGAGGTATAGGGAGGAAACTAAACAAATAAATGAATATATAATTATATAATAGACCCATAAAAAGCTGGCCACTATCCCCTGAAGTGTTTACTCCAGTACACCTACACAACAACGATAGTAGCGATGATTATGATGCCAGTACTTGCATAACGTGTGTGTGTGGGGGGGGGGGGGTGCGTGTGTGTGCGTGTGTTGTGCGTGTGTGTGTGGGGGGGGGGGGGGTTGCGTGTGTGTGGGGGGGGGGGGGGGGGGTGCGTGGGTGTGTGCGTGTGTGTGTGTGTGCGTGTGTGTGTGGGTGGGGGGGGGGGGGGGGGAGGGGGGTGCGTGTGGGTGTGGGTGTGTGCGCGTGTGGGTGTGTGTTTGTGATGTAACTTAACTTCAGGTCGACGATATATGTTGCAATTAGTTCTAGCTAGAATTAGATGATTTTGTTCAGCCTAAAAAGAACCTATTGCCAGAAAAGAGGCAAAACATCCTAATCAATGATAAGTTTCATCTACGTGAACTATATTGGTACAACATTCAACGCCATATTTGTGTATGTAACAAATACAACATATAATTATATATAGCATATACTGTATATATATATATATATATATATATACCGGTGTATATATATATACATATATATATCTGACAGGGCTAGGGTTCGAACCGTACAGGCAGGAGGTCCAGTCACCTACACCACCACGAGAGTTAAAAGAAGGAATTTGATACTTCTATCAGTAATCCTTCCCAACTCGACTCTGATGGGGGACAGACTGTCTTTTAATCGAAATCCGACTGCCCTAAGCATGACAAGTTGTTTATTGGATGACAAATATAGCTGACAGGGCTAGGATTCGAACCGTACAGGCAGGAGGTCTAGTCACCTACACCACCATGAGAGTTACTTGTCATGCTTAGGGCAGCCGGATTTCGATTAAAAGATTGTCTGTCCCCCCATCAGAGTCGAGTTGGGAAGGAATACTGATAGAAGTATCAAATTCCTTCTTTTAACTCTCGTGGTGGTGTAGGTGACTGGACCTCCTGCCTGTACGGTTCGAATCCTAGCCCTGTCAGCTATATTTGTCATCCAATATATATATCTATCTATCTATTGCCGGACGCCTTACTCCCCTTAATGAGGGTGGCCATACACAGAATGCCCCCAAGCGGACCTATTCCCTTTAAGAGGGAACAACCCGAGCCAGTTTACTGAAGGACTTACAGGATTGACCACTCAATTTAGGATCCGTCCGACTCCGAGGCCCTCTGAGTATTTTGTTAGCACTATTTTTTCTACAGTGGTGATCGGCTAGTCCATCCACTAACCTGCCTTACCCATAGATAAGCAGTACGGATTCGTATCAGGTTTACTCCCCTAGACAGGTTGCCGACCAAGGCTGACGAGTCCCATCCACCCGGATTTTTATAAGGTTGTCTCCCCTAGATGGGTTGCCGACCAAGGCTAACGAGTCCCATCTATATATATATATATATATATATATATATGAAAAGTTTAAGATTACTTTATCACACCGTGGTGTAGTGGATTCAAAGCTTGGACACTCGTTTTGAATGTCGGAGGTTCGATCCCAGCTGGGAGTATTTAAGACCGAATGGATACAAGCCAGAGAAAGAGAGAAAAGGAGAAAAAAAAAGCATGTCACCTCTTTAATATTAACCAGATAGTGTAGTAGACAAAATAGATTAAGGAGAGATGGGCCGGTTTTCTGGGCCCTATTCTCTCTCCTGTTTAGCCCCATCAGTTTTCAAGATTTTAAGATGTTTGCCCCATTAGTGTGTCAATCTTAAGACGTATCGCCCCATTTCTTTGTCAATATTAATACATTTCCTGCTATGTAGGTGTTGATTTTTTTCCCTGCGAACAATAGTGAGCCTGTAATTTTGGAACAGCCGGCCTTTGGCCGGGAAATTTTTCTACCGAAAAATGTACAAATTAATCTATAAGGGGGATCTAATGGATGTTTTTTAAAGTTTGATGAATGTCTAGGGAGGAAACTAGAAGAATAATGAATACATGAAAAAGTGGGGTGAGGGTTTAGGGTGGGAGGAGGGGAGGGACTGTTATTATCACATCTTATAAGTGTTTACGTCTGGGGGTTTGATAAGTGGGTGATAGTCGTTAAGAGTTAATGATCACGTGTAAGACATAAGAGGGACCCAGATCTTTAGCTACCCTCGCCTAGTAACAGAAACGAAGCCACTCCAACAGCTTCCTCTCTCTCTCCAACACCCCTTCTCCCCTCTTTACACATAACAAAGCCACTCCAACAGATTCCTCTCTCTCTCTCCAACACCCTTTCTCCCCTCTCTACACATACCAAAGCCACTCCAACAGCTTCTTCTCTCTTCTCTCTCAACACTCACTAATAACACACATAACAAAGCCACTCCAACAGCTTCCCCTCTCTACACTCACTAATAACACACATAACAAAGCCACTCCAACAGCTTCGATCCTCTCTCTCCAACACCCCTTCTCCCCTCTCTACAGTCACTAATATCACACATAACAGTCACTCCAAACAGCTTCCTCTCTTTCCAACTCCCCTTCTCCCCTCTCTACACTCACTAATAACACACATAACAAAGCCACTCCAACAGCTTCCTCTCTCTCCAACACCCCTTCTCCTCTCTCTACACTCACTAATAACACACATAACAAAGCCACTCCAACAGCTTCCTCTCTCTCCAACACCCCTTCTCCTCTCTCTCCAACACCACTTTTCCCCTCTCTACACTCTTCAGAAAATAGGAAAAGCAGAAAGTAGCTACGAGGTGCCGTTGTAAAGTCTTATCCCTCAATACCTTCACCTGACCTGACCTGACTACTACTAATGATTATAATAACAGAAACAACATGTAAAATACTATTACTACTACTAATGAAGTAGACGTGCCGTTTTGTCCAAACTCAAAACGACATACCCAACTTTCTCTTCATAATTGCTGAGGGGCACAGGGCCCTGGGTGGGGCTTTGGTTTCCCGGGCGTTTCTGCACCCTCCTCAGCTCCCCGCCATGGAGTGGCTTCGGTCACCCAGGCTTTATTGTGGTCGGCAGGGAGGGTTCTGTGGGGGCGCTCGGTTATGGCCTTGGCCTTGCTCGGGGCCTTGGGGCTGTTCGGCCAGGCAGCTTGGGGAACAACAACAACTCTGCGATGTGTGCGATTAGTTTGCTTGGGAAACAGATTAACTTGCTCATGTAGTGATGTACACCTTATGTGGTGGATTGTGTTCTTTTATTTCATAATTTTATTTTTTTAAAGCGCTGTTTCCACATAGCGATTTTGATTAGTCCTTTTGCCTTTATATTGTCTTTGTTCAAGTTTTGGTTTGTTTATTTTGCAAGTTTTACAATTTTATCATCATCACGAGTATTACCATCATCAATTCATCACTACAACTGTCACCATCATCACTACTACTGTCATCATCACCATTACTATGATCATTATCACTACTGCTATTACAATCACTACTACTCTCGCCATCATCACTACTACTGTCACCATCACCACTACTACTGTCACCATTGTTACTACCATCATCATCACTACTATCATCATTGTTACTACAACTATCACCATCACTACTATTATCACCATCATCTTACAATCATCATTACTACTGTTAACAATTATAAAAAGACCTCCATCTACATATTGTGAAAATCCTGTTATCCTCCGGTAAATTACGGGGGTGAGAGCAAGTAAATTATATGATGGATACATGTTTTTCATAATAAGTGTTGCTAGCCCAAAACACGCGAGCAACTATGGCTTTCACCCATCCGACACATCTCCTTTTAGTAAAATACAAATAATGTTTATATTTACACCCTACCGTGGAAAGACGACGGATACACCACTCCTTCCCGGGCCTCACACAGTGGCATGGCCCCGTCGTACTGAGCTCATGACGCTGGTGGCATTGCCCCGGAGGATAGCCATCCAATATCTTTGCTTGAGCCAGAGGGTTTCCCGGGGTTCTCCTGAAACTTCTCTGATTTTACGGCCTATTTCATTCATCATATTAAGGGTGGTAGGACCGAAGACTCCTGATGTTTCGAACGCCAGAGGCTCGAACTGATGACTTCTGGCGAGGGCTTGATACTTTTCTCGCTTTTTACTTTCTGCTATCCGGGCGGCTTCACCTGCTTCGTTGGCGTTTCTGGTGATGTTGGTTATTGAGAAAGTGTCAACACACGTGGCATCCCTAACGAGGCACCGGCCATTCTTATAAGGGAAGGTGGTCATCCCATCTGGCCGTTTGCCGTCATCTCTGGTAAGTCCATGTGGTTCAAGGGTTGATGCACGGTTAGCACTCTGCAGGGCCCGTTTTATGACATCATTTAGTGTCGAGTGTCTTGGCAGGCGGCCTGCGCTGTGACTACATGACAAGGCATGGTGACCGTGCGCATCCATCAATGCACCACACTTGCAAGTGTGTGGGTAACAAACTGACGCACCCACTCTGAGCGCGATGCCAACCCGGAGCGCTTCAGCATCCAAGTGAGTTCCAAGAGGTGGGATGGGGATGGCGTGTAACCACAAGCCACTCTCCAAATTCCTGGAGGCGTGCTTTATCAACCTGGTTCGCATTGGTTAGGAGACATTCTTGTGTTTTCTTTGCCGAGATGGTATCCCACAATTTCTGCTTGCTCCTGGAGGTACCCTGAGGCTCCTCCTCTGCTCCTGTACTTTTCTTCCAGGTGTTATTCGCTTCTGCTACGTCCTCATCAGGTGTCATTCTGGTTTGAGAAGAAAGGATGGACTCTACGAGGTTGTTGGTTGCAATAAGGGAAGAGATAAAGGCAGGGGAGGCAATATCAGTGGCTCTCCGTATCCCTAGGCAGCTAAAGTGCTCGTGTAACGCCGACTTAAGGTTGAGGCGGGATGGTTCACTTTTTGGTAAATTTTGCCATATATTCAATATTTTTCTAGTTTCCTCCCTAGACCTCCATCAAACTTTAAAAAACATTCATTAGATCCCCCCTTCTAGATTAATTTGTACATTATTCGGTACAAAAATGTCCGGGCCGAAGGCCGGTTCTTCCAAAATTACAGGCTCATTATCGTTCGCCAGGGAAATAATTGACACCTAAATAGCACGAAAGGTCTAAATATTGACGAATAAATGGGGCGAAAGGTCTTAAAATCGACTAACTAATGGGGCAAACATCTTAACATCTGAAAACTAATGGGGCTAAACATGAGGGAGAAATGGGCCCAGAAAACCGGTCGGTATCGGGAACTAGACTGAATTTTTTAATATGTTTGGTGGCTTAGATAATATGAGTTGAGAAGTACTGTTGTATATACGTGAGTAACGGCACGGGAGGGTATCAGTACTCAATCTCACTTTCTCTCTCTCTCTCAGTATATAGCTTAAGTCATTCAAACCTTGATTAAATAAATCATCTGGTTGCAATTTTTAAAGTAGTAGCTTACTACTAATAGTATTTCAATTACACCATTATCATTATTATATTAGTATTGAAAACTATAGTAATAACAATAATCATAACAATAATAATAATACAAATAATCATAATAATAATTATAATAATAGTAATAATACCAGTAAATATAATCCCTCAAAATTAAAGACTCTTCATTCCTAATGCAACAGGCATATGATTAACAATCCTCAATAAATATTATAATTTGATAAAGACATTTTACTTACACAATTATTCTAGAATAGTTAGTGAAGCTTTAGTCACCTTGCACGGAAAGGATGATACTAGACAATTGTATGTTTATTTTGTTTTCACAGCTGATGGTAAATTGCCACGTCCTCGTCTTGATGAATCAGCTATTACGATTATGTCTCCATCGAACGAATGCTAAAGCCAGTGACACATGAACACTTCTCGCGTCACTATATCGGAGTTAAAATATATATTAAAATAAACTAATGTATATTATTATTTTTTTCTGATGTGTTTAGATGTCCATGTTAGGGCTCTGTCTCGAGTCACTCCCCTCTCACCCCCCCCCCCCCCAAAAAAAAAAAAAAAAAAAATGGGGTAAGTGCCAGAGTATAAACAATTAAACATACATAATATACAATGTCTATTTTCCCATTTTATCCACCTCCAACATCACCGTGTTTTGTATCTTGTTGATCATAATACTGTATAATCGTACGTCATAATAACAGGATACCCGGTACATTTTAGCGAATACGATACGATTCACCGATAGAGCAGCTCATGTGACGCCGGCATTTGGGGTTTAGTTAAACTGTTTGTTACTTCAACACTGACAACAGAGATCAATACTTTATAATAACAACACTAACAACAGAGATCAATACTTTATAATAACAACACTAACAACAGAGATCAATACTTTATAATAACAACACTAACAACAGAGATCAATACTTTATAATAACAACACTAACAACAGAGATCAATACTTTATAATAACAACACTAACAACAGAGATCAATACTTTATAATAACAACAGAGATCAATACTTTATAATAACAACAGAGATCAATACTTTATAATAACAACGTGTTCAACTTGCCACCTTAGCAAGACTGGTAATATGGTCCTTTCAAGAGAGATCAGAAGAGAAAGAGACACCGAGAATACTGAGAGAAGATGAAGGATTGATTTTTGTATTGTTGAAGCATAAGGGAAAGTCCCTTGGGAGTTCACGACGGGTAGTAAGATAGAGAAATTGGGTCTTGGAAGCATTAAAGGCAACAAGGTTTTCTATGCCCCAATTGGAAATGATAGTTAAATCAGAAGATCAGTGTGTATGGCTTCATTACGTTTGTTATTGAGGGATTGCTTGCTCGGGCATTCTGTAAATCTAATTGAATAGTGTAAGGTAGAGTCATCTGCATATGAAGGGATAGGAATGGAGGTACAGCTCATTTATGATCATTTATCATTTATCATATCAGATCATTTATGAAAATTAGAAAGAGAATTGGAGATAGGGTAGAACCCTGAGGAACACCGGAGTTGATAGAATGAGGAATCGAACGATAACCGTCCACAACCGCAGCTATGGAATGGCCGCAAAGGAAATTAGAGATAAATGCACAGATGGAGGGATAGAAACCGAAGGAGGGTAGTTTAGAAATTAGAGATTTGTGCCAAACTCTGTCGAAGGCCTTCGATACGTCTAGCGCAATAGAAAAGGTCTCACCGAAGTCCCGAAAGGAGGATGACCAAGAGTTAGTTAAATATGAAAGAAGATCACCAGTAGAGTGACTCTTAAGAAAACCATACTGGTGATCTGAGAGTAGATTATGAGAAGATAAATGCTTAAGAAATTTGGAAGTAAGAATAGTTTCAAAAACTTTTAGAGATACAAGAGATGAGAGCAATTGGACGATAGTTGGAGGGTTGAGAGCGGTCACCCTTCTTTGGGACAGGTTGAATGAGAGTAAATTTCCAGCAAGAAGGGAAGACATTAGAGGAGAGACAGGTGATGAAAGAGTTTGCCTAGGCAGGGGGTCAGCACGGAAGCACAGTTTTTGAGTACAACAGGAGGAACAGCATCCGGACCTTACGCCTTCTTAGTATTAACCCCTTCCTTACCGAGGATGTATTTTGTGTTATTCCAGCTATGTTTAGACAATTTTATGCAGCTTAGGAGGAAACTGTGGTAGAAAATATGGATAATCGAGATAGCTTGAAGCCTATTAATTGTTACACGTCTTCCCTAAGCTGGATAACATCGGCTAATAATATCCAGATTATAATGACAAGGACAACTTGGTACTAAAGGGGTTAAGGCGAGGTATTTAGTTTGTTCCCTAGACCTCCATCAACCTTAAAATTACACCCCCTCGAGTCCCTTTCAAGATAAATTTGTACATTTTTCGTTAAAAAAAAAATCCCGGCCAAAGGCCGGTTCCTCTTAAATTACAGGCTCGCTATCACTCGCCAGGATAAAATAGATACCTGAATTGCACGAAAGGTCTTAATATGGGGTGAAAGTTCTTAAAATCGCTAAACTAATGGGGCAAACTTTTTATAATATCAAAAGCAATGGGGCTAAACATGAGGGAGAAAGGGGTCAAGAAAACAATCCCTCAAGTGGAGACCTCCCCTTAAGCCCAGAGAGGATAGAAAGTACATCTTTAGAAGAGATTAGGATATTAGGCATAAGTAGGAGAGAGGGGGGGTGGAGAGGGAGGAATAGCACCGGAATCATCCAAGGTGGAGTTTCTAGCGAAAGTTTGAGCGAATAGTTCAGCTTTGTCAGGGGAAGAAGTGATGGTTGTGCCATCAGAGTGGAAAAGGGTATGGTTTTTTGGCTAGATGCCAGAAAGCTTGGGAAGAGCTAGAGTTGGATAGTTCAGTGCATATATTATTGATGAAAGAGTGTTTGGCAAGTTGAAGGATAGATTTGGCTTGATTCCGGGCAGAAACATAGGAAGAATGAGATTCTTGAGTTTTATGGCATCGGTACCGTTTGAATGCTTCCTCCTTATTGCGGACAGCAGTAGAACAAGCGTGAGTAAACCAAGATTTGTTTGCATTAGCCTGAGAGAAAGAAAATGGAATGCATGTCTCCATGCCCGATAGGATTACCTCGGTAATGCGTTCAGCACTCTCCGAGGGTCACCGGCCACGAAAGCAAAAGTCATTCCACTGGGAAATAAAAAAAGTACTGCCGGAGAACCTCACAGTTGGCAGCGCCAAAGTGCCACAAACGCAGCCGGCTGGGAGGATCGGGTGGCCGTACTGGAGAGATAGGACAGGTGACAGAGATAATTTTAAGGTCAGAGGAGCCCAAAGGAGAGAAAAGATCGACAGTATAAGAAGAAGGGTTAGAAGTTTATAATAAGTCAAGAATGTTGGGCCGATCTCCGAAGCGATCCGAGATATGGGTGGGTTGCTGAACTAACTGCTCTAGGTCATTTAAGACAGAAAAGACGTAGGCTTGTTTACCAGGTTGGTCAGTAGTATGAGAGGAGAGCCATTGGCGGTGGTGAACGTTGAAATCTCCTAAGATGGAGATTTCAGAGAAAGGCGAAATTAATGGAATGTGTTCCACTTTAGAGTGTAGATAGGCAAAGAAATTGAGAAAGTCGGTAGAGTTAGAGGAAAGATAGACCGCACAGAAATATTTAGCATGAGAATGACAGGATAGTTCGAGCCATAAGGTTGAGAATTCAGGATTCAAAATCGGAAACACGAGAGCAAGTGAGTTTGTTGTGCACAAATGCACAAAGCCTTAGGCTTTGAAACTAGGATAGAGAAAGTAGGAGGATACAGAGAAGGGGCTGCTTGCAGTTGCTTGAGCTAATAAATGTTTTTATACTCCCAGCCGGGATCGAACCTCCGACATTCAGAACAAGTGTCCAAGCTTTTAATCCACCAAACCACGGCCTGATAAAGGAATATTCACCTTTTCCTATATATATTAAGGAGAAGGGAAATCCTACTTGGAGAATGTATTTCAATTGATGCACAAATTGAAGGATCCATACTCCAGGATACCATACAGGGATTTTGACAAGATTCCCCAAGCAACACAGGTTATAAAGATTTAATTTTAATTTTCGTTTTAAATGTCGAAGGTTCGATCCCGGCTGGGAGTTTATAGACATTTATTAGCTTACGTGTATTTGTGAGATATACTTAAGAGAGAGAGAGAGGGAAGGCGCCTCCTTATGTAACTTATTTATACCATTGACTGATAACCCCGCAACAAACAGTCAAGATGATGTTTTTTGTCTCTCTTCAACCACGGTAATCTGTTCATGACAACAAGCAGGGACGCACACGTAACACAACACAACAAGCAGGGACGCACACGTAACACAACACAACAAGCAGGGACGCACACGTAACACAACACAACAAGCAGGGACGCACACGTAACACGTAACACGCCCTACAACAAGCAGGGACGCACACGTAACACGCCCTACAACAAGCAGGGACGCACACGTAACACAACACAACAAGCAGGGACGCACACGTAACACGTAACACGCCCTACAACAAGCAGGGACGCACACGTAACACGCCCTACAACAAGCAGGGACGCACACGTAACACGTAACACGCCCTACAACAAGCAGGGACGCACACGTAACACGCCCTACAATACAAGCAGGGACGCACACGTAACACGTAACACACGTAACACGCCCTACAATATTTTATGGATAACTTAATTTCGGGCAATATTTTGCGGGCTATTTTATAATGCTCTCCATTATTATAGTGAATATTAAGTTTATTGCAGGTGGATCGAGTTTTACAATATATATATATATAAATATATATATATATATATATATATATATATATATATATATATATATATATATATATATATTGTTTTTCTTTCTATTGTCTTAACCTCGGGATTGTAGGTTGTCAGTAACCTTGGTCTTGGTCTTTGTGTGTTGGGCGGGGTATTGCTTAAGGGGAGATATCCACTTGAGGGATTTTTTCTTGACTCCTTTCTCCCTCATGTTTAGCCCCATTGCTTTTCTAATTTTAAGACGTTCGCCCCATTATTTTGACGATTTTAAAAACTTTCGACCCATTTCTGTCAATTTTAAGACCTTTCGTGCCATTTAGGTGTCGATTTTTTCCTGGCGAGCGATAGCGAGCCTGTAATTTAAGGGGAACCGGCCTTTGGCCGGGACATTTTTCTACCGAAAAAGGTACAAATTTGTCTTGAAAGGGGGTCAAGGGGAAGTAATTTTAAGCTTGATGGAAGTCTAGGGAATCAACTAAAAACCTCCCCTTAACCCTTCGAGTACCAGCGACGTGTGTTATATCTTTGTGTGTTGGGCGGGGTATTGCTTAACTTGCAACGGCACCTGTATAACTCTTGCGAGGCACCGAGATTATCGAGTGAAGTCGATATGTTGGGTGTTTCATATGTGCCGCACTAGCTGGTGAGAGTCGAGCTTGAAGGTGTTGGTGGCTTCCTTTCTGACACAATAGATGACACATTTATTCACGTCATGTCATGTCACGTTGTTGACAGGATCTTCCAATATGGTCGGGCATCTTATAGGAGTTGATGACGATATAGGGGGTATTTTCTTAAGGGGAGATGGGTCGGTTTTCTAGTCCCCCTTCTTCCTCATGTTTAGCCCCATTAGTTTTCAGATTTTATGATGTTCGGCCCATTAGTTTGCCGATATTAAAACATTTAGCTCCATTTCGTTGTCAATTTTAAGACCTATCGTGCCCTTTAGGTGTTGATTTTTTCCTGGCGAACGATATCGAGCCTGTAATTATAAGAGGACCTGGCCTTCGGCCGGTCCCCTTCACCCTATCCAATTCTTGTGCCACTCCCGTTACTCATAATTTGTGTCCCTCTTCCCAGGTGATTGCCGAAGAGACACGCTGGATCCTACCTATCACGTCAGTTCCTTCGGTCATTGTAGTTCCCTCGGGACCCCTCCCAAGGTTTTCCACTTGAGCCAATTTCTAAGAATCCCTCTGCCTGGGGTTTGCACCAAAAGTCTCCCAGGCAGGATCATTCTAGCGTGGCTGTGTCTGGTGCGAGGCAACGCATCTATTGGGTTTGTGGATCTCATGTTGTCCCCTCTGAAACTAGGGTCCAAGGTTGTTATAATATATTCGCTGTAAGTAGGCGAGAAATCATGACCTCTATCCTCTGTAACTCAAAAACGGCTTGAGCAAATTGGCTGTACATTTTCACATCTATTCCTTGACTGACTCTTCCCAAATGGTAGACATATTAGCTCGATTAATCTAGTAGTTTTTGAGTTACAGAGGATAGAGTTCATAATTTCTCACCTACTTACAGCGAATAGCCTATAGCAATCCCTCCCCCCCCCCCCCACCAATAATTTTCCCCATGGACCATCCTATTCACCCCCTTACCCATTCCACAGAGCCTCATTGTCCTCGCATCAAAACCAATAACACAATCAACAAAACCAAAACAGCCAATGGTAATCGTTAAAGGGAGATGGGCCGTCTTTTTGGTCCGCCTTCTTCCTCGTGCTTAGCCCCATTAGTTTTTAGATTTTATAACGTTCGCCCCATTAGTTTGTCAATTTTAAAAACTTTCGCCCCATTTCTTTGTCAATATTAAGACCTTTCGTGCTATTTAGGTGTCAATTTCTTTCCTGGCGAACGAGAGTGAGCCTGTAAATTTGGAAGAACCGGCCTTCGGTCTACCGAAAAATTTACAAATTTATCTAGAAAGGGGATTTAATGGATCTTTTTTTAAGCTTGATGGAGGTCTAGGGAGGAAACTACTAAAATAATAAAACAGATACATAAATGATCAAATAATTACGCCCATCTCCCGTTAAGGCTTAATGTATCTAGAGGAGGTGTGGTGGAATGGCCTTGCCACTGGACTGGTAATCCAATGGGCCCGGGTTCAAATTCCGATATGTCAATGGGAAGATATTATTGGGCTGGAATTTGGGCTGTACCTACTGTAGTATCAGTGCATTACCACAAAGCCCACCGAAACGCCAAATAAATACCCTCATTGTTTCCTGATTAAATAGCACTGTATGAATATTCCCATACTCAAATTATGCTAAAGGGGGGAAATGCCTAGTGAGTTAATTGCTCAATAGGTGGCGTTCTGAGAGTGAGGGTCAGAGTCTAGGAGAAAAGACAGTGAAGCACTGAAGCGAGGCAGCTTCAGAGATGGGGCTGCTTTAAGCCATGAGTGAGCAACTAAGCCCCATTCATCCTGCGAAGGCAAGATGGCAGGGGCTGGTTGCAGCTAAAAGTGTCTCGCATGTCTCACCCCCTAGACTGGAACGAGACCTCACGGGCTTCACCGTTCGTAACGGTTGAATGTACAGGCTCTCAGTGTATGCCCGAGAGGGAGTAGTTGGAATATATATACCAGTATATATATATATATATATATATATATATATATAAAAGTTGGAGCTATAAAGTGGACCGGTTTCGCCTTGAAGATGATAATAACCCTCTACCAGATTACCATGATAACCTTTTAGCCCGATTACTATCACGGGGTGGAGACAGTGATCGGTGGTCGGTCGGTGGTGCCACACTTGAACCATGAGCACACTGATTAAAGATAACAACAACTCGGGAGGAAAAAAAAAACAAGTATATAAGATAAGCTTTGTATCCAGGTACGATCACCGACTCTTGACCTCTTATGGGGACAGTGGGTAGTTGGGGGGTCTATTTATTTAGATATTCATTTATTTTTTAGTTTCATCCCTTGACCTCCATCAAACTAAATAAAACATCCATTAGATCCCCCTTCAAGATTAATTTGTACATTTTTCGGTAGAAAAATGTCACGGCCGAAAGACGGTTCCTCCACGATTACAGGCTCGCTGTCGCTCGCCAGGAAAAAAATCGACATCTAAAGGGCACGAAAGGCTGACAAAGAAATGGGGCAAAAAGTCTTAAAAAATCGACAAACTAATGGGGCAAACGTCTTAAAATCTCAACACTAATGGAGCTACACATGAGGAAGAAAGGGGACCAGGAAAACGGCCCACCTCCCCTCAAGTCCCATGACATTACTGTTTTGTTGCTATCTCCATCTAGAGGATTTTATTAGTTTATAAAGATCAGTGACCATGTTAAGGGGAGATTTCCACTTGAGGGACTTTTTTCTTGACCCCTTTCTCCCTCATGTCTAGCCCCCTTGCTTTTGAGATTTTAAGACGTTCGCCCCATTAGTTTGGTGATTTTAAGAATTTCCGCCCCATTCTGTCAATTTTAAGACGTTTCATGCCATTTAGGTGTTGATTTTATCCTGGCGAGCGATAGCGAGCCTGTAATTTAAGAGTAGCAGGCCTTCGGCCGGGACAATTTTCTACCGAAAAATGTACAAATTTTATCTTGAAAGGAGGTCAAGGGGGTGGAATTTTATGATTGCTGGAGGAGTAGGAAACAGACTAGAAACCTCCCCTTAAAGATAAACATTTTATCGTTTATCCTTGTTTGTATTGTCAAGTATATACTGTACAGTATATATAATTTGTTTTTCTATGTGGATGAGGGAGACAAAAGGCAGAGCTGCCTGTGACAAGTGCCTCCCCCAGAGTTGAAAGAGCGAGATTTTTTTGTTTTTTTTTTGTTTTTTGGTGGCAGAAAGAAGTGTGATGTGCTTGTTTAGTGTAGTGAAACAGATAGCAGGAGGAGGTGTTTGTGAGAGCCAGCTGGATATTTAAGTACATGTTACTAGTTACTGCATATAAGCACTTAAGTACGATGACGTTATTTTATATTTATTATGGCTAATATTAACCTATTATATTCACCTCAAAAAGACCCACTAAAATTCAAAGGAAAAAAAAAAAAAAAAATATATATATATATATATTAAACAAATACAAATAAACGTGGGGTTTGTAGCCAGGTTCGATCTCAGACGCTTGACCCGTTTAGTTCCATGATATAATATTAAGTAACACTCCGTTCTTAACATTAATCATCCATTATAAACCCCAATGCACTTGAGTAAACTAATGAAAGCATATGGTCCTCCCGGGATTCGAACTTGGGACACCACACCCAGAACATAAGCATCGAAAGTTCTAAACCATTACACTACCAACACAGTTAAGGGGAGATCTCCACTGGAGGGATTTTTTTCTTGACCCCTTTCTCCCTCATGTTTAGCCCCATTGCTTTTGATATTATAAAAAGTTTGCCCCATTAGTTTACCGATTTTAAGAACTTTCACCCCATATTAAGACCTTTCGTGCAATTCAGGTGTCGATTTTATCCTGGTGAGCGATAGCGAGCCTGTAATTTAAGAGGAACCGGCCTTCGGCCGGGAAATTTTTCTACCGAAAAATGTACAAATATATCTTGAAAGGGGCTCAAGGGGGTGTAATTTTAAGCTTGATGGAGGTCTAGGGAACAAACTAAATACCTCCCCTTAAAGGTTGAGTACACGATCACGATTAATATCCATTTTTCAATTTTGGATATCAATCTAATCATGTATAGGCTACTCAGACCCACCTGCGTTATGGGTCACGTAATGTTTTAGTGAGAAGAAAGAACAGTGAACGGGGCCAAGATCACTAATATACCTACTATTATAGAAGAGTGAACATAAGAACAGTGAACGGGGCCAAGATCACTAATATACCTACTATTATAGAAGAGTGAACATAAGAACAGTGAACGGGGCCAAGATCACTAATATACCTACTAGTATAGAAGAGTGAACATGAGAACAGTGAACGGGGCCAAGATCACTAATATACCTACTATTATAGAAGAGTGAACATAAGAACAGTGAACGGGGCCAAGATCACTAATATACCTACTAGTATAGAAGAGTGAACATGAGAACAGTGAACGGGGCCAAGATCACTAATATACCTACTAGTGTAGCTCACTAATATACCTACTAGTATAGAAGAGTGAACATGAGAACAGTGAACGGGGCCAAGATCACTAATATACCTACTAGTGTAGAAGAGTGAACATAAGAACAGTGAACGGGGCCAAGATCACTAATATACCTACTAGTATAGAAGAGTGAACATGAGAACAGTGAACGGGGCCAAGATCACTAATATACCTACTAGTATAGAAGAGTGAACATCAGAAAGACAGATATGTTCACCATTTATCCTTGTAGTTTGTATATTAATCCTGTCAATCGTCTAAATAAACAAAAAATACAAATAAAATAAAGACGTCGCCGGTACAGAAGGGGTTATCTAGATACGTTTGATAGCATATATTTGTCAAACTATATTCTGAAAGTTGATATGGTCTAATAATTAACAACGTCTCGTGGGATTTATATTATCTTGATCTGAGATATAGTATATATTTCGTTTTCTAACAATGTTGATACCATTTCCTCTTGTGTAATTGGACTGATCAACTGTAAAGCAATTGTGAGCATATTGGTTATCATGACCCTTTATGATTTTATATATTAAAATTAAATCTCCTCTCATTCTGCACAATATCGTGTTAAGGGGAGATGGGTCGTTTTTCTGGTCCCCTCTCTCCCTCGTGTTAAGCCCTCTTGGAGATTATAAGACGTTCGGCCCATTAGTTTGGCGATTTTAACACCTTTCGCCCCATTTCGTTGTCAATTTTAAGACCTTTCGTGCCATTTAGGTGTCGATTTTTTCCCGGCGTTAGCCAGCCTGAAATTTAAGAGGACCCGGCCTTAGGCAATATTAAGACCTTTCGTGCCATTTAGGTGTCGTTTTTTCCCCCGGCGATAGCGAGCCTGAAATTTAAGAGGACCCGACCTTAGGCCGGAAATTTTTTCTACCGAAAAATATACAAAATTATCTTGAAGGGGGGTCTAGGGGGGTCTAGGGGGGTCTAGGGGGTGTTTTTTCTAAGTGTAATGGAGATCTAGTGAGGAAACTAAGACATAAAGGAATACATGAATTAATAGACCAAACAATCGACCCATCTCCCCTAAAACACATGTAACTCTCCAAGACGCTCCTCATATAGTTTAATTTTTTACTGTGATATAATTGTTGTAACTCTCATATGAACTCGTTCTAATTGTTCAATATTATTTGTACATTGAAATATGGTGACCAAATCTGCACACAGTACTCCAGAAAGGGTTGGACTAACGAGTAAGTTGTTTTTGGATTTGAATGTGGAATGTGGAATTTTGAATGTGGAAATATTCATACAATTCATATTAGTTTTCACCAACCCACCAATTAATTTACAAATAAACCTAACTAACGAAATCAATGAAAGTAATGAATACATGTGGTACTCCAAGGACTCGAACCTAGGATACGCACACCGAAATTCCGCACACTAAGCATTACGCTATCAAGACAGTATGGGGGATTTTATGGTTTGTCATTGTGGTTTGTGGAAATATACTAAAACTAAGTCCAGTACAAATTCCATACCCAAATTATTGTCCCTTCTCATATCGGGATTTGAACTGGAGACCCGAGGGTTACCAGCTCAGTAAAGCGACCAATTCACCACAGATATAGCTACATAGCTTCAAATCATATGGGTAAAGTCCTTAAGGGGAGGTATTTAATTTGTTCCCTAGACCTCCATCAAGCTTAAAATTACACCCCCTTGAGTCCCTTTCAAGATATATAATATTTGTAAATTTTTCGGTAGAAAAATTTCCCGGCCGAAGGCCGGTTCCTCTTAAATTACAAGGCTCGCTACCGCTCGCCAGGATAAAATTGACACCTGAATGGCACCAAAGGTCTTAATATGGGGTGAAAGTTCTTAAAATCGCTAAACTAATGGGGCAAACGTTTTATAATATCAAAAGCAATGGGGCTAAACATGAGGGAGAAAGGGGTCAAGAAAAAAAAACTTAAGTGGAGATCTCCCCTTAAACAACATCGATAGACTCCACCTTATCTATTATCCTTTATCAATTGAACCTTTTTACTGCCATAGATCCTTCTTAAACTGCAATAATTATAGTTACGCAGCTTCAAATCATAATATGGTGTAAAGATCACAACAACATCGATACACTCCACAAAAACTTAGTCCATTATCTATTGAACCTCTCTCCCGGCTATCACTATCTGTATCAAGGTCATTACTTGTTACTACCCTGTCAGTTTTTATCTCTCTCTCCCTCTCTCTTTGCCTTGTATCCATTCGGCCCCATTCAGCCTACTGTTTTAAGACGTTTACCCCCATCTAGGTGTCGATTTTAAAAAAGTTTTTGACAGCAGGCTAAATTTTTAAATTTGTCGATAGATAAATGTCTCCGGCGAAGCTTTCTCCATATAAAGCTGGCTTGCTATCGCTCGCCAGGAAGAAATCGATACCTGGATGGGGATAAACGTCTTAAAACAGTAGGCTGAATGGGACAGAATGGATACAAGCCAGAGAAAGAGAGAGAAAAGAGAGAAGAAAAGCAGGTTACCCCCCTTAACGCCTATAGTACTTGAGGACGCAGTTTTACACTATATCCTATATCCTGGCTATAATCAGATCATTACACTATATCCTGGCTATAATCAGATCATTTTAGGCAACTTAAGAAGGATTTCTAGGAATAATAGGGATAAGAACCATCTCAACTAACTATCTAGCTCCCATAAGTTCTTAAAATATATAAAATTGTCTACTAACAGCCATAACACAGTCATAACGCGTCGTAATCCCCAAGGGGTTAACCTCTTTATTAATCCCCAAGGGGTTAACCTCTTTATTAATCCTCAAGGGGTTAACCTCTTTATTAATCCTCAAGGGGTTAACCTCTTTATTAATCTCCAAGGGGTTAACCTCTTTATTAATCCCCAAGGGGTTAACCTCTTTATTAATTCCCAAGGGGTTAACCTCTTTATTAATCCCCAAGGGGTTAACCTCTTTATTAATCCCCAAGGGGTTAACCTCTTTATTAATCCCCAAGGGGTTAACCTCTTTATTAATCCCCAAGGGGTTAACCTCTTTATTAATCCCCAAGGGTTAACCTCTTTATTAATCCCCAAGGGGTTAACCTCTTTATTAATCCCCAAGGGGTTAACCTCTTTATTAATCCCCAAGGGTTAACCTCTTTATTAATCCCCAAGGGGTTAACCTCTTTATTAATCCCCAAGGGGTTAACCTCTTTATTAATCCCCAAGGGGTTAACCTCTTTATTAATTCCCAAGGGGTTAACCTCTTTATTAATCCCCAAGGGGTTAACCTCTTTATTAATCCCCAAGGGGTTAACCTCTTTATTAATCCCCAAGGGGTTAACCTCTTTATTAATCCCCAAGGGTTAACCTCTTTATTAATCCCCAAGGGGTTAACCTCTTTATTAATCCCCAAGGGGTTAACCTCTTTATTAATCCTCAAGGGGTTAACCTCTTTATTAATCCCCAAGGGGTTAACCTCTTTATTAATCCCCAAGGGGTTAACCTCTTTATTAATCCCCAAGGGGTTAACCTCTTTATTAATCCCCAAGGGGTTAACCTCTTTATTAATCCCCAAGGGGTTAACCTCTTTATTAATCCGCAAGGGGTTAACCTCTTTATTAATCCCCAAGGGGTTAACCTCTTTATTAATCCCCAAGGGGTTAACCTCTTTATTAATCCCCAAGGGGTTAACCTCTTTATTAATCCCCAAGGGGTTAACCTCTTTATTAATCCCCAAGGGGTTAACCTCTTTATTAATCCCCAAGGGGTTAACCTCTTTATTAATCCCCAAGGGGTTAACCTCTTTATTATACTGTACACAATCAAGGGTACGAAGGGAGAGAGACAGAGAGAGGTTGTATCCATTCAGCCCCATAAGTCGTTCGAAAATATATTACGACCTATATATAGTCCGTTCATTCTAGGTGGGCCAGAAATCCTAACCCCTAACCTCTCATAACTCAACAAGGACTAACCCCTAACCTCTCATAACTCAACAAGGACTAACCCCTAACCTCTCATAACTCAACAAGGACTAACCCCTAACCTCTCATAACTCAACAAGGACTAACCCCTAACCTCTCATAACTCAACAAGGACTAACCCCTAACCTCTCATAACTCAACAAGGACTAACCCCTAACCTCTCATAACTCAACAAGGACTAACCCCTAACCTCTCATAACTCAACAAGGACTAACCCCTAACCTCTCATAACTCAACAAGGACTAACCCCTAACCTCTCATAACTCAACAAGGACTACCCCTAACCTCTCATAACTCACAAGACTAACCCCTAACCTCTCATAACTCAACAAGGACTAACCCCTAACCTCTCATAACTCAACAAGGACTAACCCCTAACCTCTCATAACTCAACAAGGACTAACCCCTAACCTCTCATAACTCAACAAGGACTAACCCCCTAACCTCTCATAACTCAACAAGGACTAACCCCTAACCTCTCATAACTCAACAAGGACTAACCCCTAACCTCTCATAACTCAACAAGGACTAACCCCTAACCTCTCATAACTCAACAAGGACTAACCCTAACCTCTCATAACTCAACAAGGACTAACCCCTAACCTCTCATAACTCAACAAGGACTAACCCCTAACCTCTCATAACTCAACAAGGACTAACCCCTAACCTCTCATACTCACAAGGACTAACCCCTAACCTCTCATAACTCAACAAGGACTAACCCCTAACCTCTCATAACTCAACAAGGACTAACCCCTAACCTCTCATAACTCAACAAGGACTAACCCCTAACCTCTCATAACTCAACAAGGACTAACCCCTAACCTCTCATAACTCAACAAGGACTAACCCCTAACCTCTCATAACTCAACAGGACTAACCCCTAACCTCTCATAACTCAACAAGGACTAACCCCTAACCTCTCATAACTCAACAAGGACTAACCCCTAACCTCTCATAACTCAACAAGGACTAACCCCTAACCTCTCATAACTCAACAAGGACTAACCCCTAACCTCTCATAACTCAACAAGGACTAACCCCTAACCTCTCATAACTCAACAAGGACTAACCCCTAACCTCTCATAACTCAACAAGGACTAACCCCTAACCTCTCATAACTCAACAAGGACTAACCCCTAACCTCTCATAACTCAACAAGGACTAACCCCTAACCTCTCATAACTCAACAAGGACTAACCCTAACCTCTCATAACTCAACAAGGACTAACCTAACCTCTCATAACTCAACAAAGCCTAACCCCTTACCTCTCATAACTCAACAAGGCCTAAGCCCTTTCCTCTCGTCACTCAACAAGTACTAACCCCTAACCTCTCATAACTCAACAAGGACTAACCCTAACCTCTCATAACTCAAACAAGGACTAACCCCTAACCTCTCATAACTCAACAAGGACTAACCCCTAACCTCTCATAACTCAACAAGGACTAACCCCTAACCTCTCATAACTCAACAAGGACTAACCCCTAACCTCTCATAATCAACAAGGACTAACCCTAACCTCTCATAACTCAACAGGACTAACCCCTAACCTCTCATAACTCAACAAGGACTAACCCCTAACCTCTCATAACTCAACAAGGACTAACCCCTAACCTCTCATAACTCAACAAGGACTAACCCCTAACCTCTCATAACTCAACAAGGACTAACCCCTAACCTCTCATAACTCAACAAGGACTAACCCTAACCTCTCATAACTCAACAAGGACTAACCCCTACCATCTCATAACTCAACAAGGACTAACCCCTAACCTCTCATACTCAACAAGGACTAACCCCTAACCTCTCATAACTCAACAGGACTAACCCCTAACCTCTCATAACTCAACAAGGACTAACCCCTAACCTCTCATAACTCAACAAGGACTAACCCCTAACCTCTCATAACTCAACAAGGACTAACCCCTAACCTCTCATAACTCAACAAGGACTAACCCCTAACCTCTCATAACTCAACAAGGACTAACCCCTAACCTCTCATAACTCAACAAGGACTAACCCCTAACCTCTCATAACTCAACAAGGACTAACCCCTAACCTCTCATAACTCAACAAGGACTAACCCCTAACCTCTCATAACTCAACAAGGACTAACCCCTAACCTCTCATAACTCAACAAGGACTAACCCCTAACCTCTCATAACTCAACAAGGACTAGAGTAACCGAGCTAATATTTCGACCAAATGGGAAGACTTGGCTAGGGCATAGGTGTGGAAATTGACAACTCATTTGTTCTAGCCCTTTTTGAGTTACAGAGGTTAGAGGTTATTATTTCTGCCCAACCTAGAATGAACGGACTGTAATTGTCGATACGTGCTGAGGATACGTGCTGAGGATACGTGCTGAGGATACGTGCTGAGGATACGTGCTGAGGATACCCACTTTCGCTACGGATATTTTTCTACCGATAATAAATAAATACAACTTAAAAAATATACTTAACATTCAAATTTAGATAACTGTCTATGATCCGGGCGTTTTAGTTAACATACTTAAGGGGAGGTATTTAGTTTGTTTCCTACTCCTCCAGCAATCTTAAAATGTCACCCCCTTGACCTCCTTTCAAGATAAATTTGTGCATTTTTCGGTAGAAACATTTCCCGGCCGAAGGCCGGTTCCTCTTAAATTACAGGCTTGCTATCGCTCGCCAGGAAAAAATCGACACCTAAATGGCACGAAAGGTCTTAAAAGTGACATAAATGGGGCAAAAGTTCTTAAAATCGCCAAACTAACGTGGCGAACGTCTTAAAATCTCAAAAGCAATTAAGGGACCGTGGTTATTTTGGGATCTAATGATTTATATATTCATATATTTGTTAGTTTCCTCGCTAGACCTTTATCAAGCTTAAAAAAACCACCCACCCAAGACCTTCCATCAAGATAAATTTCTAAATTTTTCGATATAAAAATGTCACGGCCGAAAGCCGGTTTCTCTTACATTACAGGCTCGCTATCGCTCGCCAGGAAAAAATCGACACCTAAATTACACGAAAAGTCTTAATTTTGACAAAGAAATGGGGCGAAAGGTCTTACAATCGCCAAACTAGTCGGACGAACATCCTATAATCTTAAAATTAATGGAGCTAAACATAAGGATGATGGGGACCAGACAAACGACCTATCTCCCCTTAAATAAGTAACAATCGATAGCTATGGCTCACCTCAAATTGAAATCGAATGGCCAGCAGATAAGATGACGCCATTTTTCTGTAAATATTTGTAGACAATTTTATTCAGCTTGGTAAGGCACTGTGGCAGTCAAAGGGTTAAATGAGATGGATAGTTTATACACCAGTTTGATACGGGCCTTTCCTAAGCTGAATAAAATTGCTTAAGGGGAGTTATTTAGTTTGTTCCCTAGACCTCCATCAAACTTAAAATTACACCCCCTTGAGTCCCTTTCAAGATAAATTTGTACATTTTTCGGTAGAAAAATGGCCGGTTCCTCTTAAATTACAGGCTCGCTATCGCTCGCCAGGATAAAATCGACACCTGAATTGCACGAAAGGTCTTAATATGGGGTGAAAGTTCTTAAAATCGCTAAACTAATGGGGCAAACGTTTCATAATATCAAAAGCAATGGGGCTAAAACATGAGGGAGAAAGGGGTCAAGAAAAAAATCCCTCAAGTGGAGATCTCCCCTTAACCCGTACAGTACCGGTGACGTCCTTTTCATTATATTCTGGCAACTGTTAGACCATTTACTTCAGCTTAGGAAAGACGTCTATTTATTAAAAGGCTGCAGGCAATCTCAATCAATCCTTTTAGTTACCATATATCATTCATAAGCTTCTCAAAATCATCTAATTGTAGCTGAAATAATATAAAAGAAACGTCACTGGTACTGTAAGGGTTAATGATAGCCAAACATAAATATATATATGCATTATGATATATAGACATCTATATAATAGTAAACCGCTAGACGTGTATATTAAGGGGCAGGTAGTCGCTTTTTCTGGACCCCCTTCTCCCTCATGTTTAGACCCATTTACTTTGCATGCGATTTTAAGACGTTCATTCACTAGTTTGGCGATGTTGAGACCTTTCGCCCCAGTACTTTGTCAATATTAAGACCTTTCGTGCCGTTTAGGTGTCGATTTTTTTCCTGGCGAGCGATAGCGAACCAACCTTCGGCCACGACATTTTTCTACCGAAAAATATACAAATATATCTTGAAAGGGGGTATAGGGGGTGTTTTTTTAAAGATTGATGGAGGTCTAACGAGGAAACTCAAAATTAAATAAATACATGAATAAGTATCCCCAAAAACAATCACTAGCCCCTGCTTTGAGCCATGATGGATGCTTCACATGTCTCACTCCCCAGACTGGAACAAGACCTCACGGGCTTCACCGTGTTGAGCGGTGGAATGCACAGGCTCTCAGCCTATGCCCGAGAGGGAGTAGTTGGAATATAGAAAAAAAAAAAAAAAAAAAAAAAAAAAAAGGGGAGATATCCACTTGAGGGATTTTTTTCTTGACTCCTTTCTCCCTCATGTTTAGCCCCATTGCTTTTCTAATTTTAAGACCTTCGCCCCATTATTCTGACGATTTAAAGAACTTTCGACTCATTTATGTCAATTTTAAGACCTTTCGTGCCATTTAGGTGTCGATTTTATCCTGGCGAGCGATAGAGAGCCTGTTATTTAAGAGGAACCGGCTTTCAGCCGGGACATTTTTCTACCGAAAAATGTACAAATTTATCTTGAAAAGGGCTCAATGGGGTGTAATCTTAAGCTTGATGGATATCTAGAGACCAAACTAAAAACCTCCCTTTAACCCTTACACAACACTAAGAAACAAGCGAAGGTATAACAATTATAATTATAATTCTTTAGTGATTTGTCTTTGATTATTTGATGACCTACTGTATCTATTCTTCTATCTATCTATCTATCTATCTATATGTCTGTCTGTCTGTCTGTCTGTCTGTCTGTCTGTCTTTCTAGCTATCTATTTATCTATCTACTGTACTTATCTATCTATTTATCTATCTAGCTAAAACTATTAATTGGGATAGTCTGTAACCTTTAAATTAATAGACATCAACATTTTAGCTTTTAAAACACTAGTTCTACCACACATTGAATACTGCGACACCGTCTAGGATCCACACACTCACAACAACATTAATCAATTAGAAGCCATAGAACATAAAGCAGCAAGATGGATCAGACGTGATTACAGACAGACACACTACATCGGTCACTTTGCTTAAGGAGGCCCACCTCGCTTTTGTTCTCTTTATCTCCCTCTCTCTTTTGCTTGTATCCATTCGGCCCCATTCAGCCTACTGTTTTAAGACGTTTACCCCCATCCAGGTGTCAATATTTTCCTGGCGAGCGTTAGCGAGCCAGTGTTTATATATTTTTGTTTTGACAGCAAGCTAAATGTGTAAATTTTTCGATAGAAAAATTTCTCCGGTGAAGCCGGATTTCTCCATACAATGCTGGCTCGCTGTCGCTCGCCAGGATAAAATCGACACCTGCATGGGGATAAACGTCTTAAAACAGTTGGTTGAATGGGGCCGAATGGATACAAGCCAAAGAAAGAGAGAAAAGGAGAGAAAGCTAAAAAAGCAGGTGACCCCCCCTTAAACAAGACATTAAATTAGACACACTTGCAACAAGAAGACAGATACACAGACACCAAATGCTATACACAATCACAAACAATCTAGTAGACATAAACACACACACATATTTACACCCTACAAACATACGATCCACAAGAGGCAGCCACAACCCAAAATAGTAAATACCACACATACCAGACAAGCACCGACATAATTATTATATGGGTACTAATTTTTTCACCGCAGCATCCAAGAGTGGAATCATCTTTCATCTCATAGTTATCAGTCCTACTCTTGATAGTTTTAAAGCTAGGATCACTAAACAAAAAAAAATCATCCTCATCCTTCCCATTAACCCCTAACTCCCCGAACAACCCCCGCATATAATGCTGCCCGTGTTTAGCCCTCTGCGGGTCCCCAAGCTAAAGCAAAACACCTAAAGCTAAACTTTCGGATTTCCTTTAAAGTAAACCCTCAATTCTATCTCAGTTACCCAAGAAAGACCGTTTTCTGCATACTTAAGAAGATTAAAGAAAATCCATATTACGGCTAACTTTAATAAATGAATGATTTTTAATGAAGATAAACCTATATTGTCAATAACAATTACTAATAAATCGTCAGTCCCTCAGCCAACTAAATTATCCGAGATTATGCTAAACGGTTATAAAGTTTTAGCACTATATAGATATAGGGTGTAACCTACATTTGGATTTCGATTGTAATTTTATCATAAAAAAAACATATATTTTAATTACCCTTCTCTTCTCTCTACACTCTTCAAAAAGTAGGAAAATAGAAAGTAGCTATGAGGTGCCGTTGCAAAGGGTTATCCCTGAATACCTTCACCTGACCTGACCTGACCTGACCTACTATTTATTTTATAATTTTTCTATCATCCTCTTGCCTGACTGTGGGCTCTCCGATTGTTCTAACACGTTATATTCTTCGTATTCTTCTTATTCGTGTTTATGTTTTATCTATTTTTTTTTTTTTTTAATCAATTCGTATTTTTTTGTAATGCCCTGTACCCGCAAACATCCTGCAACCACAATACTACCCGAGTTGACGTCTGGTAAAATAGTCGTTGGTGGCGAAGTCTAATAAACCCATCACGTGAATCACCACGAGACTATCACCTGGTTCTTTCAAGGAGAACTAAGGTTGCTATTCTATTGTACGTCCGTGGTAGTACAATCGGTTAGCGCGCGGGTCTGGTTGACTGGTTGCATGAGGTCACTAACCTGGGTTCGAACCCCACGCCAGGCATCTTAAAACCTGGGGAGTTTTCGGGAGAGTTTAAATCCCTCCAGGGTTCGAACCCCGCGCCAGGCATCTCAAAACCTGGAGAGTTTTCGGGTGGGTTAAATTCCCTTCGTTCACCCAGCATTTCATTTTTGTATACAGATAAACTGCTTTTGCCATTTAAGGGGACAGTGGCTAGTTTATTGGGTTTATATATTTATATATTCATATATTTTTTAGTTTCCTCCCCAGACCTCCATCAAACTTAAAAAAAAAAACATCCATTAGATCCCCCTTCTAGATTGATTTGTACATTTTTCGGTAGAAAAATTTCACGGCCGAAGGCCGTTCTCCCTTTAATCTGCAATGCTCTTTACACTATTACGTCTTATTAGGCTCTTGGGTGTAAAGCATATTAAACTATAACCACACACACACTATATTAAACTATAACCACACACACACTATATTTAACTATAACCACACACACACTATATTAAACTATAACCACACACACACACTATATTAAACTATAACCACACAAACACCATATTAAACTATAACCACACACACACCATATTAAACTATAACCACACACACACTATATTAAACTATAACCACACACACACCATATTAAACTATAACCACACACACACTATATTAAACTATAACCACACACACTATATTAAACTATAACCACACACACACTATAACCACACACACACTATAACCACACACACACTATATTAAACTATAACCACACACACACTATATTAAACTATAACCACACACACACTATATTAAACTATAACCACACACACACACTATATTAAACTATAACCACACACACACTATATTAAACTATAACCACACACACACTATATTAAACTATAACCACACACACTATATTAAACTATAACCACACACACACTATAACCACACACACACTATAACCACACACACACTATATTAAACTATAACCACACACACACTATATTAAACTATAACCACACACACACTATATTAAACTATAACCACACACACACTATATTAAACTATAACCACACACACACTCGTATTAAACTATAACCACACACACACTATATTAAACTATAACCACACACACACTATATTAAACTATAACCACACACACTATATTAAACTATAACCACACACACACTATAACCACACACACACTATAACCACACACACACTATAACCACACACACACTATATTAAACTATAACCACACACACACTATATTAAACTATAACCACACACACTATATTAAACTATAACCACACACACACTATAACCACACACACACTATATTAAACTATAACCACACACACACTATATTAAACTATAACCACACACACACACTATATTAAACTATAACCACACACACACTATATTAAACTATAACCACACACACACTATATTAAACTATATAACCCACACACTATATTAAACTATAACCACACACACACACCATATTAAACTATAACCACACACACACTATATTAAACTATAACCACACACACACTATATTAAAATTTAACCACACACACACTATATAAACTATAACCACACACACTATATTAAACTATAACCACACACACACTATAACCACACACACACTATATTAAACTATAACCACACACACTATTAAACTATAACCACACACACACTATATTAACTATAACCCCCACCACACTATATTAAACTATAACCACATACACACCATATTAAACTATAACCACACACACACTATATTAAACTATAACCACACACACACCATATTAAACTATAACCACACACACACTATATTAAACTATAACCACACACACACTATATTAAACTATAACCACACACACACACTATATTAAACTATAACCACACACACACACTATATTAAACTATAACCACATACACACCATATTAAACTATAACCACACACACACTATATTAAACTATAACCACACACACACCATATTAAACTATAACCACACACACACTATATTAAACTATAACCACACACACACCATATTAAACTATAACCACACATACACTATATTAAACTATAACCACACACACACCATATTAAACTATAACCCACACACACTATATTAAACTATAACCACACACACACCATATTAAACTATAACCACACACACACTATATTAAACTATAACCACATACACACCATATTAAACTATAACCACACACACACTATATTAAACTATAACCACACACACACCATATTAAACTATAACCACACACACTATATTAAACTATAACCACACACACACTATATTAAACTATAACCACACACACACACTATATTAAACTATAACCACATACACACCATATTAAACTATAACCACACACACTATATAAACTAACCACATACACACCATATTAAACTATAACCACACACACACTATATTAAACTATAACCACACACACACCATATTAACTATAACCACACACACACTATATTAAACTATAACCACACACACACCATATTAAACTATAACCACACACACACTATATTAAACTATAACCACACACACACCATATTAAACTATAACCACACACACACTATATTAAACTATAACCACACACACACTATATTAAACTATAACCACACACACACTATATTAAACTATAACCACACACACCATATTAAACTATAACCACACACACACTATATTAAACTATAACCACACACACACTATATTAAACTATAACCACACACACCATATTAAACTATAACCACACACACTATATTAAACTATAACCACACACACTATATTAAACTATAACCACACACACACTATATTAAACTATAACCACACACACACTATATTAAACTATAACCACACACACACTATTACTATAACCACACACACACTATATTAAACTATAACCACACACACACACTATATTAAACTATAACCACACACACACTCACATTTCACAAATACAGAAACACACTCTTTGCAAACTCACACACAGAAATTCCACGGGTAAGCAAAGTTCACATAAAACTTAAATATCACACACACACACACACACACACCACACACACACACACACCACACTCACACACACACACACACACAAACACACACACACACACACCACACACACACAAGTTGCAGTCTAACATGTAAATAACAAAATCAATATGACAGTTACTCTCGTGTACTTTTCATTATTATCTGATTTGCATGTATTAAGTATTCATATTTTTCTCATATGTGCATCAATTAGTATGTAAAATATGTATTTTCAGCCCCATCCGGCTGCCAATCATCAATAAATCGTTTATTATTATTACACACACACACAAACACACACACTACAATACCAACACTCCGTACTCTGAGGGTTTCGCTCAAATACTAAAATTCGGGGAAAATCAGTAACCACTCTTGAACCAAGCCGAGTGTATAAACGAGTGTGTGTACGAGTGGGGGAATGCCGCCAAGTTGACATATTGGCATTATGGGCCCCAATGGTACACTTTAAAACCTTGGTAAAGAGGGAGAAGGGAGAAGGGTTGGTTTTTCTCGCTTTAACCTATGTGGTATCATTGTTTTTATTGATATACAAATTATTTATGAATATTACAAGTCAGTCTTAGCATTTGGCATACCCTATTAAGGGGAGATATCCACTTGAGGGATTTTTTTCTTGACTCCTTTCTCCCTCATGTTTAGCCCCATTGTTCTTCTAATTTTAAGACGTTTGCCCCATTATTTTGACTATTTTAAGAACTTTCAACCCATTTCTGTCAATTTTAAAACCTTTCGTGCTATTTAGGTGTTGATTTTATCCTGGCGAGCGATAGCGAGCCTGTAATTTAAGAGGAACCGGCTTTGAGCCGGGACATTTTTCTACCGAAAAATGTACAAATTTATCTTGAAAGGGGCTCAAGGGGGTGTAATCTTAAGCTTGAAGGATATCTAGGGACCAAACTAAAAACCTCCCCTTAAGGCATCATTACACTTTAAAAACATATTGTTCTAAATCAGACTGTTCATCAGGGTATCGGGATTGTGATAGTTGTTCAAATCTTCATTCACATTTTATTCAAGGTAGTATCGAGTGATCGAGTCTAATGAAGCTCTCTTGGTCCGATACCTGTTCTTCTTCTTCCTTCCCGATGGTCTTCCTCAGCACTGGGGTTGTCATCAGGAGCAATCTAGAGGCCAGTCATTAGGCACACCTCACACTTCCAATGACCCAGCACCGTCTCAGTCAAAATAAGAAACTAGATCTCCCCACTTGCTCACCTCAAAATCTAGAAACCAGTCCAATTGTCAAGCCACAGGGATGTCTGCTCTCAGATCAGTTTCAAAACAAAATTCAATCTCTTCATACCGGAACTTTTGGGCGTGTTTCAAGGGTTGGCCTTACAACACATGATCAATAAAGGATGTTCAGAAAGGGCTCTCCTGGCGGTGGCTCTGCACACCTCCACTATGTCTACCAAGGACTCATGTCTCAGTATCTTTGGAGGCGGAGTCACTCATAAAGGAAATGCTCGAGAAAGGTGTTTTCAGTCCGACGACCCCCAAACAAAAAGTGTATACTTCCTGATTGTTTCTGGTACCAAAAAAGAAGAGTCACAGTTGTCGACTGGTCATAGATCTGTCAGCCCTGAACAAGTTTATTCACACCGACAAGTTCAGGATGTTGACTATCAGCCAAGTAAGACTAACACTCAAACCTTTTGTCTAGATGATTCCTTTAGATATCTCCAACGCTTACTGGCACATTCCGATCATCAAAAGATTTCAAAAGTATCTGGCCATTCAAGTACTTCAGTTTCAACATTTTCCCTTCGGTATAAACCTTGCACCAAGGGTATTTTCTCTCTCTCTCTCCCCGTGGGCAACAGGTATCACCATTCTATTCTGCCTTGATGATTGGCTAGTCATAGCAGACTCTCACTCTCTCGTCGTCGTACAACATACTTATTGTCATTGTTTAAATTTTAGGTTTGATCCCCGACGGAATGAGAGAATAGCAAATATTTGTAAGTAACCCCGGAATCAATGACGCAGTTACCCTTTCCTCCAGACCCTTACCATCCCTCTGTGTCACCAGTCATGAAATATCGTAAGTCCGAAATAATCCAGGGATTCTGGCAACAAAGTTGAGCTTGCAAGGGATGGTAAAAATAAAACAGAAGCTTAATATAATTCTTAATTAATTTTAATTTAATTTTTCATAGTGGCATCCGATTCAATTGATGTCCCATAGGTGATTAATCCTGCCGCCTACGATGCAAAGTATTTGGGAACTCTGGTGGACAGAAGGTCCCTATAGAGGAGCCGCCTGGCCGGTAGGGCACGCTATACACTTCAGAAAATAGGAAAAAGTAGAAAGTAGCTACGAGGTGCCGTTGTAAAGTGTTATCCCTCAATACCTTCACCTTCCTTCCACTAAATATGAATATTGGCGTATACAGGCTAATAACACATAACAAAGCCACTCCAACAGATTCCTCTCTCTCTCCAACACCCCTTATACAGACTAATAACACGCACAACAAAGCCACTCCAACAGCTTCCTCTCTCTCTCTCCAACACCCCTTCTCCCCTCTCTACACTCTTCAGAAACATAGGAAAAGTAGAATGTAGATAAGAGGTGCCGTTGTAAAGGCTTATCCCTCAATACCTTCACCTGACCTGACCTGCAGTACGTCATTATTTCCAGGGTCACTTATATACACAACACCCTGTATTAAGGGGGGTCACCGGCTTTTTTTTTTATCTTTCCCAACTTTTCTCTCTTTCCCTGGCTTGTATCCATTCGGCCCCATTCAGCCAACTGCTTTAAGAAGTTTATCCCCATCCAGGTGTCGATTTCTTCCTGGTGAGCGATAGTGAGCCAGCATTGTATGGAGAAATCCGGCTTCGCCGGAGACATTTTTCTAACAAAAAATGTACAAATTTAGCTTGCTGTCAAAACAAAAATATATATATGCTGGCTAGCTACCGCTCGCCAGGAAAATATTGACACCTGGATGGGAGTAAGCGTCTTAAAACAGTAGGTTGAATGGGGCCGAATGGATACAAGCCAAAGAGAGAGGGAGAGAAAGAGAAAAAAAAAGCGAGGTGGGCTTCCTTAAGTAACACCCCGTTCTTAACATTAATCATCAATTACAAACCCCAATGTACTTGAATAAACTAATGAAAGCATATATTAGGGTTTCTCTCATCCCTTCGGTGATAAAAACTATAAAATACATAATTTGAACACTTTTCTACAAATCAAAATTAGGTATTTTGTGTGAAGTCACGTAGTCACGTTTGCTCACATTCAACCTGTCCCAAAGAAGGGTGACCGCTCTCAACCCTCCAACTATCGTCCAATTGCTCTTATCTCTTGTCTTTCTAAAGTTTTTGAAACTATTCTTGCTTCCAAATTTCTTAAGCATTTCTCTTCTCATAATCTGCTCTCAGATCGCCAGTATGGCTTCCTTAAGGGTCGCTCTACTGGTGATCTTCTTTCATATCTTACTAACTCTTGGTCATCCTCCTTTCGGGACTTCGGTGAGACTTTTTCTATTGCACTAGACATATCGAAAGCCTTCGATAGAGTCTGGCATAAATCTTTAATTTCTAAACTACCCTCCTTCGGTTTCTATCCCTCCATCTGTGCCTTTGTCTCTAATTTCCTTTCCGGCCGTTCCATAGCTGCGGTTGTGGACGGCCATTGTTCACTTCCTCACCCTATAAACTCCGGTGTTCCCTCAGGGCTCTGTCCTATCATCCTATTCTCTTTCTAATTTTTATAAATGATCTCCTTAACTGTACCTTAATTCCCATCCATTCATACGCAGACGACTCAACCTTACACTACTCCATTAGTTTTTCAGAACGCCCCAGCCAGCAATCCCTCAACGACAAACGTAATGAAGCCATAGAACTCTTAACTTCTGATCTAAATACTATTTCCAATTGGGGCAGAGGAAAACCTTGTTAACTTTAATGCTTCCAAAACCCAATTTCTCCATCTATCTACCCGTCAGGATCTCCCAGCGGACTATCCCTTATTCTTCAACAATACAAAAATCAACCCTTCATCTTCTCTCAATATTCTTGGTGTCTCTTTTTCTTTCTGCTCTCTTTTGGAAGGACCATATTACCAGTCTTGCTAAGGCAGCCTCCCAGAAGCTGGGTGTGCTCAACCGCCTTAGGGGGTTCTTTTCCCCTGCACAGCTTCTTGCTCTGTACAGGGGCATAGTGCGCCCTTGTATTGAGTATTGTTCACATGTGTGGGGAGGTTCCTCTCACACCGCTCTCCTAGACAAAGTTGAAAGGAAGGCCTTTCGTATCATTAAACTCCCGTCCACTCAACCAACTCTCTGCACTCTCTCTCTCCGCCGCAATGTTGCATCTCTCTCGCTATTCTATCGCTACTATAATCAGTGTTCCTCAGAGCTATCCCAGTGCATACCACCTCCTTTACGTAGGGCACGTGGTACCCGTCTTGCAACTCAATCCCACCCCTACTCTGTGCAACTCTCCAACCCAAGAGTGAAACGTTACTCTCAAACTTTCTTCTACTCAACATCTGAGCTCTGGAACTCTCTCCCAGAATCAGTCTTTCCCTCTTCCTATGCCTTAAATTGCTTCAAACTCCGTGTGTCCAGGCATTTTGGCTCGAACGTCCCTTGATTTTGGCCCTGTCACTCTTTCAACTATGGGGGAGGCACTCGCTATAGGCAGTTATGGCTTTTGCCTCCCTCAATCACATAGACAAAAAAAAAAAAATGAATTGAAGCATATAATTAGACAAAAATCATAGATACTAAACTAAGACATTACGTGCGAAGTCACTTAGATAAATACACACGTTGATTAAAAAAATAACACAGAAAAACTCATAAAAATTAATCTGTGTAACGTCGTACTGATCATGCGCATTGTTAAGCTCTACACTACCGTGTCTGGACATGTTTAAACACACAGACACACACACACACAGACACACACACACACACACACAGACACACACACACACACACACCACACACATACAACAACAAACACACACCACACACACACACACAAAACACACACACACACACACACACACACACACACACACACACACACACACACACACACACACACACACACACACACACAAGCATGCTAGTAATGCATACACAACTAGGATATAACCCCCTGGGGACCACACACAGTCGGAAGTATGATAGTAATGAAGACACAAAGAGGATATAACAAACACACACATGTACTCTTGTAATACACTGACACACACATGTACGCTTGTAATACACTGACACATACATGTGCGCTTGTAATACACTGACACATACATTTATAATACACACAATAACAGCAGCCTAGTAATACACACACAAGATGGTAATACACACACACACACACAAACACACACATACACACAGACGTAAGCATGCTAGTAATGCGTATACAAATGGGATATTTATAACAAACACACACATATACGCTTGTAATACACTGACTCATACATTTATATAACACACACATACAGCAGACTAGTAATACACACACACACACAGCCCGTAGTCTAGTGGTAGAGCTCTCGTATCACACACGAGGGGCCGGGGGTTCAATCCCCGGCCGGGTGGAGACAAATTGGGCTTGTCTCCTTTCATGTGTTAGCCTCAGTTCACCTAGCTGTAAATAGGTACCAGGAATAAGTGAACGACGTTGTGACGTCCCATCTGGGGTTGGCAAAAATGGTACAAGGCGAGATGGGTATCATATGGTTCACCTAAGCTGATGGCTACCTAAGCCTTCGGGCGAGACGGTACCGTCTATAGTGAGAATGGTACCATACAGATCCACCCTAAGCCTTCGTTTCCGATGTCGCCAATTGGCTAAAAATACAGACTACACACACATCCACAGCCATTCCAACGATACATATAACACCTACACATATAGGAGGCGGGAAATAACGAGCATGCTCACTCCCGCAATACAACTAGAGACAAGTACATACACACAGACGTAAGCATGCTAGTAATGCGTATACACATAAGATGTAACAAACACACACATATACGCTTGTAATACACTGACTCATACATTTATAATACACACACATACATCAGCCTATAGTCTATTCCTTGAAAGTAGGCCAGAAATCATGACCTCTAACCTCTGTAACTCAAAAACGACTAGAGTGATCGAGCTAATAGTTCTACCATTTGGGAAGGGTCCGTTAAGGGGGTGTGACCTGCTTTTTGTTATTTCTGTCCTTTTCTCTCTTTCCCTGGCTTGTATCCATTTGGCCCCATTCAGCCAACTATTTTAAGACGTTTATCCCCATCTAGGTGTCGATTTCTCCCTGGCGAGCGATAGCGAGCCAGCATTATATGAAGAAATCCGGCTTCGCCGGAGAAATTTTTCTATCGAAAAATTTACAAATTTAGCCTGCTGTCTAACAAAAATAAAAAATATGCTGGCTCGCTACCGCTCACCAGTAAAAAAAATTACAGAAAATTACAAAAGGACAGCACAAAAACAGGTCCCCCCCTTAAGGAATAGATATGGAAATTTACAGCCAATTTGTTCTGGCCCTTTTTGTGTTACAGAGTACAAAGTACACAGGAGTACAAAGGAGTACAAAGGAAATCAAGCAACAACAGATCTAGTGACCCTTCTAGGCTGCTTGTCCTCCAAAACACTGAGGATCAAGTGTCCAAACAGTGGTTTAGAGTGGGTAAGGGAACATTGGAAAGGGAACTACTGCCCTGCCACTAACGTGGCAGGACTAGGAAGGTAGTAGGGGACATAGGGGTTAGTAACTGAGGGGAGGATAAAGTTATTCATTTACAAACGCAGTTAGTCGCGGGTTTGATGCGAGATATTTGTCTAGGGGAATTTAAATGAATCAACGGTGCTGCAGTCTATAACGTCTCGGGGAAGCCCATTCCACAAGTTGACAACTCGATTGAAGAAGAAATTCTTAGATTCGTGCGAGTTAAAAGATTTACCAATAATTTTGCAACCGTTTCCCCGCGTGTAATTAGATTGGTCGATAGTGAAGTACTTACTACAGTTCATATTGTCGATGCCTTTGATGATTTTGAACACTTGAATTAAGTAGCCTCTTAATCTGCGCTGGGTTAAATGAAATAGATTTAATTCTCTAAGACGCTCTTCGTATGGTTTGTTCTTTAGGCTAGGTATCATTTTGGTAAACTCTACGTTGAACTCGGTCTAGCTTGTTTATATCTTTTTGGTAATAAGGGCACCAGGATTGAACGCAGTATTCCAGAAGAGGGCGGACTAAGGAATTGTAAAGGGTTAGGATAACTTCTTTGGATTGATGCTCAAATGACCTGCCTATAAAGCCAATTATTTTGTTTGCCTTCTTAACAACTTCTGAACATTGTTGACTCGGTTTTAGGTTACTCGATATTGTTACTCCCAGATCAGTTTCTCTGTTTACATTCTTAAGCTGAGTGCCATTCATCGAATAGTTTGCTTTCTCATTTAGGTATCCGACATGTAGTACTTTACATTTATCCGCATTGAAAACTCATTTGCCAAATTTGGGCCAACATGACAATTTATCTAGATTGTGTTGCATATCGTCAACTTGTTCTTTTGAGAGTACGCTATTTGCAATTTTTGTATCATCAGCAAATTTTGAGATTGTGCAGGTGAGACCCTCATCTATGTCGTTGATGTAACTGAGAAAGATAATTGGTCCTAGTACCGATCCCTGGGGTACCTCGCTACTTACATAGGTCCATATAGGTGCCCTACCGTTAATGACTACCCTTTGCTTTCTGTTGCTGAGCCATTTTTCTATCCATTTCAACACACGCGTCTTTGTATTCCATGCGCTTTTAGTTTTAGCAGTAAACGTTTGCGAGGGAACTTTGTCAAAGGCCTTGTTGAAAAAATCAAGGGCTATATAACTATCTACAGCTTTACTCTCATCGTAGAGGTTGAGGATATCGTGGAAGTAGTCTAAGAGGTTTGTTAAACAGGAACGTTTTTTACGAAAGCCGTGTTGAGTATGTGTTTTTGCTTGTGGAGTAGCGTTAGTATGTTATTTTCCTCTAAGTGATTTACGAGTCTGTCTCGTATGACCGTTTCTAGCATTTTACATACAACTGAGGTTAAGCTAATTGGACGATAGTTACTGGGTAGGGATTTGCTGCCTTTTTTTAATATGCCATGAGTTATCGCCTACTTACAGCGAATAGACTATAGTAATATACACACGAGATGGTAATACACACACACACACACACACACACATACACACACACACACACACACATACACACACACACACACACACACAGGTTGTAATCCCATGCACTCTCCTCAATGGACTTTAGCAAACACAACACTGCTCACATATGTTAGGTTGAACAGCAGGGAATGAGAGGACAAATTTACCAACGAGAGAGAGAGAGAGAGAGAGAGGAAGAGAGGAACGAGAAGAGATGAGAGGATGAGGAAAGTGACGATGGTGATGAGGAAAGTGAGAGTGAGGGAGTGTTTAGTTTTGAAAGGACTTGTGGAAATCAAAGGGTATATAGAAATAAACATGATTGACTCACGACCATTGCTAAAGAAGCTCAATAATTTCCTCTAATGTCGACCAGAATCAGAATCCAAGAACAAAATACAAATAAGAAATGCTCGAACATTGCAAAATATCTTACAAAAAAAGTTATTAGGCCTAAAAAAAAAAAAAAAAAAAAAAAAAAAAAAAAAAAAAAAAACAAAAAACAAAAAACGTAGGATCAGTTATACCCAGTTCAAAATATGTAGGCTAAAATTCTTGCACATTAACGTTGGGCGGGTGCCCAACCCCGAAAGGAGTTGAAATAGGGGAGCTATCCCCCCGCCAAAGGCGGCTTTCTAGGGCCTTTCCTAGCTGATGCTGAGAGGATTGGGTTCTAGTCATGTGGTGATGGGCTGGTCTATCCGAGTGAGAACTGAGCGATCTCTGCCATACCCATAGCTTACTCTGACTGTTCCTTTTACTTATATATCTTCTAGATCTCAAGTGGCGGCGTCTTTTCCGGGGTGTGTCCTCCCTACTGCCCACCTAGAAGTTGGGAGGATTCGGAGCCAAAGCGTCCCATTTTTCCCTGGCCCCTCAAATTTCCCTTCAGAATTGCTGAGGGGCAAAGTGCCTTGGTGGGGCTCGTGGGGCTGGTGGTTTCCCGGGCGTTTCCGCACCCTCCTTAGCTCCCTGCCTTGGAGTGGCTTCAGTCACCCGGGCTTTGTTAGTGGTAAGCAGGGAGGATTTTGTGGGGGCGCTCGTTTGTGGCCTTGGCCTTGCTCGAGACCTTGGGGCTGTTCGGCCAGACAGCCTGGGGAAGAACAACAACAACAACAACTCACAAACGACTAGAGTAATCGTGCTATTGTTTCTACCATTTCTACCATTCTACCCAGGGAATTGGTGTGGAAATGTACAGCCCATATTTTGCTCTAGCCCCTTCTTGAGTTACCGAGGTTAGGGTTCAGGATTTCTGGCCAACCTATTTGGAACAGGGTATAGTGTTGAGGAGGAATCACAGGAGAGCTTTCTTTTGTAAGGGGACATGGGCCGGTTTTGTTTTATGGACCACTTTCTCCCTCATGTTTAGCCCCATTAGTTTTCAGATGTTAAGATGTTTGCCCCATTAGTTAGTCGGTTTTGAGACCTTTCGCCCCATTTCTTCGTCAACCGATTAGACCTTTCGTGCTTATTTAGGTGTCGATTTTTTCCCTGGCGAACGATAGTGAGCCTGTAATGTTGGAAGAACCGGCCTTTGGCCGGGAATTTTTTTCTACCGAAAAATGTACAAATTAATCTAGAAGGGGGATCTAATGGATGTTGTTTTTGTAAATTTGATGGTCTAGGGAGGTAACTAGAAAAATAATGAATAATGCAAAAATCGCCCCAAAAGTGAACCATCCCCCCCCCCCCCCCATAACTGTTGATACGAACCTTTATATGTTCATTTGGAGGTTCTATGGCACAGGGGTTGGTGTCTCTTGTGGGTTCTATTTCACCTGGCGGTAAATTGAACCTGTTATCACCTAATTTATCGATACGAAAAAAAAAAAAAAAAAAAAAAAAAACCCACACACACACACACAATTACAAAAACATAACAAAAACTCAAATAAATAAATGGTAAACCTGCCATGTATCTGCAGCAATATGATTACCAAGTGTTCATAATTTACAATATATATAGTGTCACATTCGTCGTAATAGTTGAACGATCAAGATGGTGACATGACAATTTACCCTCAGCTATTTAAAAAAAAAAAAAAAAAAAAAAAAAAAAAAACACAGGTTGGAGTTAATTATTTATAGGAGACATAATTTAACCCCTTCAGTACCGGTGACGTCCTTTTCGTTATATTCTGGCAAACTATTAGTTTTTTTCATTCTAGCTCTATTTTGACGATGTTGTTCAGTTTAAGAAGGACCTGTGGTAGTAAAAAGGGTTGAGTGGGGTATTTTGACGATGTTGTTCAGTTTAAGAAGGACCTGTGGTAGTAAAAAGGGTTGAGTGGGGTATTTCGAAGTCTGTTAAGGGGGGTTCACCGGCTTTTTTTTCTATCTTTCTCTCCTTTTCTCTCTTTCTCTGGCTTGTATCCATTCGGCCCCATTCAGCCAACTATTTTAAGACGTTTATCCCTATCCAGGTGTCGACATCTTCCTGGCGAGCGATAGCGAGCCAGCATTGTATTGAGAAATCCGGCTTCGCCGAAGAAATTTTTCTATCGAAGAATTTACAAATTTAGCTTGCTGTCAAAACAAAAATATATATATGCTGGCTCGCTACCGCTCGCCAGGAAAATATTAACACCTGGATGGGGGTAAACGTCTTAAAACAGTAGGCTGAATGGGGCCGAACGGATACAAACCAAAGAGAGAGAGATCTGAGAACGACAGAGGGGGGCTGGGGGGGCGAAAACAAAGCGAGGTGGGCTCCCTTAATAATTGCTGGAGGCCTTGTTAAACTTAATATAATCGTCTGATGGTGGCCAGAATATGATGATAAGGATGTCACCGGTACAGAAGGGGTTAAGGGGGGTGACCTGCTTTGGGTTATTTCTCTCCTTTTCTCACTTTCTCTGGCTTGTATCCATTCGGCCCCATTCAGCCAACTATTTTAAGCCGTTTTATCCCCATTCTAGGTGTCGATTTCTTCTGAGCGAGTGAAAGCGAGCCAGCATTATATGAAGAAATCCGGCTTCGCCGGAGACATTTTTCTATCGAAAAATGTACAAATTTAGCCTGCTGTCAAACAAAAATAAAAAGTATGCTGGCTCGCTACCGCTCACCAGTAGAAAAAAATGACACCAGGATTGGGGATACAAGTCTTAAAACAGTAGGTTTTGACTGGGGCCAAATGGATAC
>CM064546.1:49858045-49893045 GCA_032716605.1 Paralithodes platypus | reverse complement strand
ACAGGGACAGTTTATAGTAGAAGAATAGGACAGCAAATTAGAAGGCTCTCTCTCCCCACCCTCCGGCTAAAAAGCGGTACCGCAAAATGGGAAGAAGATGGAAATGCACAGAAGGAATTTTAGAATAGAGTATAGAAATAAATGAGTCTAAAAGTGAATTTACACTTACATACCTCCTACTGAGAGAGAGAGAGAGAGAGAGAGAGAGAGAGAGAGAGAGAGAGAGAACGAGAACGAGAGTGAGAGTGAGAGCGAGAGAGAGAGAGAATAATTAGTCGGGTAGGAGAGCGCAAGGTATCCAGGGCATGTGACGTCATACAGGTTTCTCTCCCCCCCCCTCACTCCTCACAACCTGATAATTACCCTTTAATCATACCGTAAACACGTACGTACATATACATACATACATACATACATATACCGGTGCACACAAATACACACACATACATACATACATATACCGGTGCACACAAATACACACACATACATACATATATACACATCACGGTTTATAATAAACACATGCAATATACAACACTATCGTTTCTTTCCCCTTCCAGCTCTACATTTACGATAATTAGCCTTAAGGGGAGGTTTTTAGTGTGTTCCCTAGACCTCCATCAAGCTTAAAATGACACCCTCTAGGCCCCCTTTCAAGATAAATGTGTACATTTTTCGGTAGAAAAATGTCCCGGCCAAAGGCCGGTTCCTCTTAAATTACAGGCTCGCTATCGCTCGCCAGAAAAAAATCGACACCTAAATTGCATGAAAGGTCTTAAAATTGACAGAAATTGGGCGAAAGGTCTTAATTATGGGGCGAACGTCTTAAAATATCAAAAGCAATGGGGTGAACATGAGGGAGAAAGGGGTCCAGAAAAATAATCCCTCAAGTGGAAATCTCCCCTTAAGCCTAAATCTTATGTCAACATATACACACATATATATATATAGGCTACATATAAACACATACACATTGACACACAGAGTATATACACATATATATATAGGCTACATATAAACACATACACATTGACACAGAGTATATACACATATATATATAAGCTACATATAAACACATACACATTGACACAGAGTATATACACATATATATATAAGCTACATATAAACACATACACATTGACACACAGAGTATATACACATATATATATAAGCTACATATAAACACATACACATTGACACACAGAGTATATAACACTCATATCTCTCCCCCTTCACATCGACATTTACGAATATTACCCTTTAAGGGGAGGTATTTAGTTTATTCCCTAGACCTCCATCGAAGCTTAAAATTACTCCCCCTTGACCCCCTTTCAAGATAAATTTGTACATTTTTCGGTAGAAAAATGTCCCGGCCGAAGGCCGATTCCTCTTCAATTACAGGCTCGCTATCGCTCGCCAGGAAAACATCGACACCTAAATGGCACGAAAGATCTTAAAATTAACATAAATGGGGCCAACGTTCTTGAAATCACCAAACTAATGGGGCAAACATCTTAAAAACTCAAAAGCAATGGGGCTAAACATGAGGGAGAAAGAGGTCAAGAAAAAAAATCCTCAAGTGGAAATCTCCCCTTAATCCTTACGTACACACATACACCACGCATTCCTACACACACACACACACACACACACACACACACACACACACACACACACACACACCTACACACACACACACACACACACACACACACACACACACACACACACACACACACCTGCATACAAGAACCACTCTCTCTCCCCTATCTACCTTTAGGACGCATATTTGTTTGTATACTTTTAGTGTACACATAATTATATACATCCCTATATGCGTACACACTGTATATGCGTACACACTGTATATGCGTACACACACACAATGAACGAGAATATAGAAACAACAATTGTGAAATAAATCTATCTATTCTATATATACTCAGGCCCAATCCCCACTTTTCATATTGGTTTCTTTCTTTTTGGGGGGATACTATCTAAAAAATAAACTGCATACACAACATACACAACACCTAAGTCACTGTGAGTTAGATGGGTTGGTGTGTAATGATCTTACCGCTCATAATGTGCATCGTAACCTTCCTCTCAAGCTTATAGCGATATACTGGTTACATACTGGTTATAGCGATATACTGGTTATATACTGGTTATAGCGATATACTGGTTACATCTCAGCTCGATCTCTCAATGATTATGTTCCTTCCAACAACCAACCATACTCCTAAAATCGATTAATGAAATTTACAAACACATGTGGTAGTCCGTGGATTCGAACCCAGGATGCTCACACCGAAAATCAACACCTTATACATCGCACCACGAAGACAGTTAAAGGTTGGTGGACACTGCCTACACACAGAAGACAGTTAAAGGTTGGTGGACACTGCCTACACACAGAAGACAGTTAAAGGTTGGTGGACACTGCCTACACACAGAAGACAGTTAAAGGTTGGTGGACACTGCCTACACACAGAAGACAGTTAAAGGTTGGTGGACACTGCCTACACACAGAAAACAAACATGATAGACCGTTTTCCCCTAGACATACTGTATATTAAAGGGGGTGATCTGCTTTTTGTTATTTCTGTCCTTTTCTCTCTTTCTCTGGCTTGTATCCATTCGGCCCCATTCAGCCAACTATTTTAAGACGTTTATCCCCATCTAGGTGTCGATTTCTTCCTGGCGAGCGATAGCGAGCCATCATTATAATTATGAAGAAATCCGGCTTCGCCGGAGAAATTTTTCTATCGAAAAATTTACAAATTTAGCCTGCTGTCAAACAAAAATAAAAAATATGCTGGCTCGCTACCGCTCACCAGTAAAAAAATGACACCTGGATGGGGATAAACGTCTTAAAACAGTAAGTTGAATGGGGCCAAATGGATACAAGCCAGAGAAAGATAGAAAAGGAGAGAACAAAAACAGGTTTATCTATCTATCTATTGCCTGACGCCGTGATCCCCGAAGGGGTGGCCACGAACGAACCGCCCCCATGCACCTCTGTCCCCAGTCAGTCGACGCCCCTCCCCCCAACCAGCACCGCCTTCGTTCATGTACTTCCTCACTCCATCCTTCCACCTCATATTCGGTCTACCTCTCCCCCTCTGTCCCTCCACCTCGCTCTCGTACACCCTCTTAGTCATTCTCTCGCTTTCCATACGTTCCATATGGCCGAACCATCTCAAGTTGTTCCTTTTCACACTTTCCAGCACATCTACCTCCACACCACACCTCCTTCTTACTTCCTCATTAGTCTGTCTATCCCTCCATGTAACTCCGCACGCACTCCTTAAGTAATTCATTTCCACTGCTCTCACTCTTGGTCTGAGTCTCTCAACCAACGTCCATGCTTCGCTTCCGTAAGTCAGTGTCGGGATTACCACACTGTCATGCAAGGACTTCTTTACTTCCATACTGACCACCCTATTTCTTGTTACTGCTTTTAGCGTTCCTACAACCCTCTTCCCATGTTGTACCCTCTCCCGCACCTCTTCATCCATAGTCCCATCTTTACTCAACACACTGCCCAGATACTTAAAAGAGTTGACGATCTCCATAGCCTGACCGTTCAACTTCACCTCACACTCTGTGACTTCACCCCTTTCGAAGACCATAACCTTGCTCTTCCCCGTATTTACCTTCAAATTCCGTTTTTTGCACACTGTTCCAAACTCATTTACCAGACCCTGCAACTCCCATTCATTATCACTCATCAGAACTGTATCATCCGCAAACAGCAGTATAGGTAGCTTCCACTCAATTCCCTCCCTTTTCAGCGATACACCAACATCCACTGCTCTTGATAGTATTTCTTTCATAACTCCATCCATATATACAGTAAACAACCACGGGGACATCACACACCCCTGTTTCCAAACCAACATTCAGGTCAAAGAACTCGCTCTGCTCACTCTCCACACGTACTGCCGCCTTTGCACCCTCATACATGCTCTTCACTGCTTTCAGCAACTTGCCCTCTACTCCGTATATTCTAAGTACTTTCCACAAACCTTCTCTATCCACTCTGTCATAGGCCTTCTCCAAGTCCATAAAGGCAACATACACCTTTTGTTTCTTCTCCAGATACTTCTCCACAACACAATTCAGGGTAAAAATCTGATCTACACATCCTCTTCCCTTCCTAAAACCTCCCTGCTCGTCGCCTATCCATTTCTCCGTTCTCACTCTCACTCTCTCAATCACTACCCTACTGTATACCTTCCCTACTACGCTTAGAAGACATATTCCTCGGTGGTTACCACACACTCCTCTTTCCCCTTTGCCCTTATATAGACCCCCCCTTACCCCCCTTAAGCAGAAAAATAATACAATTAACAAAATAGTACTGCAGTATTAACTATTTACTAGCAATTAACAAAATAGTACTGCAGTATTAACTATTTACTAGCAATTAACAAAATAGTACTGCAGTATTAACTATTTACTAACAATTAAATAACGCAAAATTCTATCACTAAACCAGAAGTTATCGTAGAGACATATTTGACCAACAACCCGATGAATCACGGCTCAAACTATTTGGGAATTTTGTGTTTTCACATGTCACGTCACTGAGTCATTAGTGGTGATAAGGTAGGGTTATATATAGATATAGCCAATATATAGATATAGCCAATATATAGATATAGCCAATATATAGATATAGATATAGCCAATATATTAGGAAGATTCCACATTCATGTTAACTTTTATTCTTCAGACGAGACTCGCTATGTTATCTATAACAGCCAGTCTCGTTTATGGTACACACACACACACAATATATATATATATATATATTTGTGTGTGGTAAGTACAAACGCGCTAATAAGTGATGTCTCGGCACCATAGTATGTTTTGATCAATAATTAGTATCAGCAATATCTAACCTTCATTTCGTCATATCGAGTGAAATATACAAACATGTTCCTACACTTACACACCCTATACACCACCTGACAGACATTAATACAACACAGAACAAGCCAAACGTAATGACAGCTGGGCCATGACTTATTAGCGCCACCGTACAAGCCTAGCCCAACATCATCAATTTTAGAAACCGTACAAGAATAACGAAAACGAGGTACCGGTGTCGTAAATAAAGCCCAATATTCCACCAATGGTCACCAACATGGCGGTATATATAGTAGTGTGAGTCATGAGAGCACTCCATTATGTAACATGCAATATTTACTTCATCCATGCCAGTATTCACATAGCTGCCCATCACCACTAATAAACAGGGTGATACGGGGGGTGGGGGGGGGTCACCGTTTGTTTGATCTTTCTCTCCTTTTCTCTCTTTCTCTGGCTTGTATTCATTCGGCCCCATTCAGCCAACTGTTTTAAGACGTTTATTCCCATCCAGGTGTCGATTTCATCCTGGCGAGCGATAGCGAGCCAGCATTGTATGGAGAAATCCGGCTTCGCCAGAGAAAGTTTTCTATCGAAAAATGTACAAAGTTAGCTTGCTGTCAAAACAAAAATATATATACATGCTGGCTCGCTACCGTTCGCCAGGAAAATATTGACACCTGGATGGGGGTAAACGTCTTAAAACAGTAGGCTGAATGGGGCCGAATGGATACAAGCCAAAGAGAGAGGGAGAGAAAGAGAAAACAAAAGCGAGGTGGGCTCCCTTAAACGAAAGCGGAGTCCATTATTCATAGTTTTTATTATTGTAAATGTAAAGATCAAATTAAGGTTCATAGTTCCAATGATGTCTTAGTAAGTGATCAAATTAAGGTTCATAGTTCCAATGATGTCTTAGTAAGTGATCAAATAGCCAAAACAATGCTATTCCCTGACATTATTCGTGCATTAAGGGGAGACTGGCCTATTTTCTTTTGGTCTATCAATTCATTTATTCCTATATTTTTGAGTTTCCTCGCTAGACCTCCATCAAGCTTAGAAACACCCCCTAGACCCCCTTTCAAGATAAATTTGTACATTTTTCGGTAGAAAAATGTCCCGCCGCTTCCTCTTAAAATTTCAGGCTCGCTTTCGCTCGCCAGGAAAAAATCGACAGCTAAATGGTACGAAAGGCCTTAACATTGACAAAGAAATGGGGTGAAAGGTATTAAAATCGCCAAACTAGTGGGCCGAACGTCATAAAATCTGAAAACAAATGGGGCTAAACACGAGGAAGAAGCGGGACCAGAAAAACGGCCTGTCTCCCCTTAATTCGCATAATCACACACCTTGCTAATGAACATAAAGTCGTGTTGGCCTATTCCAAACACGGGGGATTTTGGACTCCTGAATAAAGGACTGAATATAAGAGCGAGGATTTATGGGGGGGGGGGGTTATATATAATTGGATGTGTTGGTGGTGTAGTGGTTTAGATGCTTATGTTCTGGGTGTGGTGTCCCGAGTTCGAATCCCGGGAGGATCATATGCTTTCATTAGTTTATTCTAGTGTATTGGGGTTTGTAATGGAGGATTAATGTTAAGAACGGGGTATTCCTTAATTATAAGTTATATTAGTAATACCTTCAGTATTAAAACATTTTTTAATATATTTTCGCGCTATCATTAGGCAATTTTACTTAGCTGTGGAAGCTCCTCTTGGAATCGAAGGGGTATTATTTATCTCGACTTATTTTTGGCAAACCCCAATCGCTTCCTAAAGTGAATTAATCTTCTAATAATAGCCAGAACAACATAAATGAGTGTGACATGGTATATTGAAAGAGTTTATATTTAATTTTGTTCACCTATATTAAAAGGAACTTACACATTGCTGAAAGCAGTGAAGAGCATGTATGAGGGTGCAAAGGTATCAGTACGTGTGGAGAATGAGCAGAGCGAGTTCTTTGATCTGAATATTGGGTTGAAGCAAGGGTGTGTGATGTCCCCATGGTTGTTTAATATGTATAAGGATGGAGTCATGAAAGAAATACAAGGAAGAGCAGTGGATGTTGGTGTACCTCTGATAAGGGAAGGAAACGAGTGGAAGCTGCCTGTACTGCTTACGGAATCTGAAGGTAAATGCGGGGAAGAGCAAGGTTATGGTCTTTGAAAGGGGTGTAGCCACAGAGTGTGAGGTGAAGTTAAACGGTCAGGCTATGGAGAATGTCAGCTTATTTAAGTATTTGGGAAGTGTGTGGAGTAAAGATGGTAGTATGGATGAAGAAGTGCGGGAGAGAGTGCAACAGGGGAAGAGGGTTGTTGGAACGCTGAAATCAGTAACAAGAAATAGGGTGGTCAGCATGGAAGTAAAGAAGTCCTTACATGACAGTGTGGTAATCCCGACATTAACTTACAGGAGCGAAGCATGGACGTTGGTGAAGAGACTCAAACCAAGAGTGAGAAGGGTGGAAATGAGTCACTTTAGAAGTGCGTGCAGAGTTACATGGAGGGATAGACAGACGAATGAGAAAGTACGAGAGAGGTCTGGTGTGGATGTAGATGTGCTGGAAAGTGTGAAAAGGAACACCTTGAGATGGTTCGGCCATATGGAACGTATGGGAAGCGAGAGGATGACTAAGACTGTATACGAGAGCGAGGTGGAAGGACAGAGAGGGAGAGGTAAATTGAGAGAGAGGTGGAAGGATGGAGTGAAGTATATGAATGAAGGCGGTGCTGGTTGGGAGGACGGGCGTCGACTGACTGGGGACAGAGGTGGATGGGGCAGTTTCGTTCCTGGATACCCCTTTGAAAATCGCGGCGTCCGGCAATAGATAAGATAGATAGACATATTGGCATTATTGCGTAGTAAATAATAATTAATGAATCCATATCAGTCAGTCAGCTACACCACCATTATCACCCCCACCCCCCCTATCACCACCACCACCACTATCACCACCACCACCAGAACCACTATCAACACCACCACCACTACCACCCCCACCACCAGAACCACCATCAACACCACCACCACTACCACCCCCACCACCAGAACCACTATCACCACCACCACTATCACCCCCACCACCCCCACCACCACTATCACCACCACAACCACCCCCACTTTCACCCCCACCACCACCACTATCACCACCTCCAGCACCACTATCACACCACCACCACCTCCACTTTCACCACCACTATCACCCCCACCACCAGAACCACTATAACCACCACCACCACCACCACCACTATCACCCCCACCACCACTATCACACCCACCACCAGAACCACTATCACCCCCACCACCACTATCACCACCACCACCACCACCACCACTATCACCCCCACCACCACTATCACCACCACCACCACTATCACCCCCACCACCACTATCACACCACCACCTACAGCACCACTATCACACCCAAAACCAGAACCACTATCACCCCCACCACTATCACCCCCACCACCACCACCCCCACTTTCACCACCACCTACAGCACCACTATCACCCCCACCACCAGAACCACTATCACCACCACCACCACCACCACTATCACCCCCACCACCACTATCACCACCACCACCACTATCACCCCCACCACCACTATCACACCACCACCTACAGCACCACTATCACACCCAAAACCAGAACCACTATCACCCCCACCACCACCACCCCCACTTTCACCACCACCTACACCACCACTATTAACACCCACCACCACCACCACCACCACCACTATCACCCCACCACCACTATCACCACCACCACCACTATCACCCCCACCACCACTATCACTCCACCTCCTACAGCACCACTATCACACCCACCACCAGAACCACTATCACCACCACCACTATCACCCCCACCACCACCACCACCCCCACGTTCACCACCACCTACAGCACCACCATCACCCCCACCACCAGAACCACTATCACCACCACCACTATCACCACCTCCAGCACCACTATCACACCACCACCACCCCCACTTTCACCACCACTACCACCCCCACTTTCGCCACCACTATCAACACCACCACCACCACTATCACCCCCACCACCACTATCACCACCCCCACTTTCACCACCACTACCACCCCCACTTTCACCACCACTATCACCCCCACCACCAGAACCACTATCAACACCACCACCACCACTATCACTACCAAGGGAGTTCTCAGGTTGCCTCTGTGACGTCATCAGCTGTGGTTCAATTGTTGGTCTCTGATTGGCTACCTCGATATCTCCTCAATGCCGGGTTCTCATTGGTGGATTAGTGGCCTTTGATATTATTAAGCGCTTCGTAGTTTCCTTTTTATTGTATTATTAACTTTTGTGCCTCCATTTCTGTCTTTTATTTCTTTTCTTTAATTTCCTCTACTCTATTTTCTTCTCCTAATTATTTCTGTTCTGCTTCTCTTCCCTATTGTCTCCTTTATTGTTCTTCTTCTTTCTTTGTCCCATTCCACTCTTCTGTTTTCTCTACCCCCTCTTTCTCTCATCCCCTCTCTCTCCCGCTTCTTCTTTCGGTGTTTGTATTCTTCTTCTTCTTCTTCTTCTTCTTCTCTCTTTCTTCTTGTTCGCTTCTCTTTTCCTCCTCTTCTCTCCTTTTCCTCTCCATTGTCTTGTTTGGCTTGCTTGCTTACCCTATTTCTCCTTCTCCTCTTCCTGTTTTATTTTCTTGTTCTTCAAACCTCTCATTATTTGCTGTTCTTGACGTAGTAATTAAGATAATTTTTATCATGGAGTTGTTGTTGTTGTTATAATTACCTTATCAACAACATCGATCTGAGAGTTACATAGAGACATTGACTACACAGATTGTTCAGTCCTACTAGACAGTCCGGCCTTGAATATAAACAAAGTAGATGCTACTGGGTTTAAGCTATGAACAGTAAGGCAGAAGGCTCCCTCCCCTCCCACCAACCCTCCGACTTTTGCGTCGGCCAGAGAGATAGTTAGAACATGAACGTCAGCAGAGAGGAGAACATTTCTACTCAGAAATATATGGTACAGGAGAGAGAGTTACACAGAGTTACACAGATACTCAGACCACACAGACTTTGCGGTCCCAACTATAGTCCTACCACTCCAAGTTGGCGGTTCTGAGGGCAAACACTGGTAGCACTGAAGGTCGCACTTATCATATTATAGGTGGTCCGGCCTAATACTACTAGACAGGGACAGTTTATAGTGGAAGAATAGGACAGTAAAGTAGAAGAGAAAGAGAGCGAGAGAGAGAGAGACCCCTCCTAGCTCCTCTTAAACTCTTATCTTATGTACACCTAACTCACACTTCACCTCTCTCTCTTTAATCCCCCTCGCCCTCGCTTTCGCTCTCTCTCTCTCTCTCTCTCTCTCTCTCTCTCTCTCTCTCTCTCTCTCTCTCCTTTTGTTTCTATATTTCTATTTTATCTTCTATCATTCACTTAGGAATAGAAGAACGAGAATATAAATGAAATATTTATGGTGTAATAAGCCATTACGAAAATAAAAAATATCCAAAAATGATGTGTTATTTTTGTATAGTTTTCTTTGATAGTGACAGATAACCTGAATGTAAAGGCGATAGTAGGGTTGGGTGGTGGCTGATAACGACCGTGTTTGATGGAAGAACAATAATGGTTTGGTGGTTTACACAGATACGCCACAGTAGCCTTGTCCGTTTCCTTGTCATTCAGGTGTGACTTTAACCTCATGACTCAGGGACAAGTGGCTTCATTCTCCACTTTTGGAAATGCACAATATCGACGAAAATTAGGGGACGGTGTGAAACAAGCTCTGGCAAAATATCATACTGATCCAACTGTTTGTAAACAAGTTATTCCCGAAAAACGATGCAACACGGCCTCTGAAACCCATAGTCATTTTGACTAAATTCAGTTCTAAAATGTTGTGATGACGTAAGCTGTAAATTGCGTTAATTCTAATAACAAAATAATTCGGATTAATAGCTAAGATATCAAATAATAATATTAATACAGTATATACAATATATATATATATATATATATATATATATATATATATATATATATATATATATATATATATATATATATATATATATATATATATAAAACAAAAGAGCAATACACACACAAGTTAAACTCTGGCGATGAACCAACCAACTTTCCACTCCAAGTTAATATAAATATTTACCTGTTACGGTTAGTCACTTGGCTAACAGGTGGCCTGGTCATCGGTAAGGCTGGATTCACAACACTCACCTGTAGAAGGGAAGTATAGGTCGTCTTTATTAACACCTTCTAAATAATGATGGCTTTTCATTTTAAGGGGACTGGCTATTTTTTGGGGATCTATTTATTTATATATTAATTTATTTTCTAGTTTCCTCCCTAGACCTCCTTCAAACATAAATAAACATTCATTAGATCCCCCACGAGATAAATCTGTACATTTCCACGGCCGAAGGCCGGTTCCTCCACAATTGATCTCGCTATCGCTCGCCAGGAAAAAAATCGACACCTAAAGGGCACGAAAGGTCTTATTATTGACAAAGAAATGAGGCGAAAGGTCTTAATATCGACACACTAATGGAGCAAACGTGTTAAAATCTCAAAACTAATGGGGATAAGCATGATGAAGAAAGGGGACCAGAAAAACGGCCCACCTCCCCTTAATCTGCCTAACATTAAGCAAATGTACTTGGCTTAGGAAGGACCTCTAATAGTCCAATACAATTATTATAATGTTTCGTCGTGAGGCCGGTCTATATGATCTGTGCCCCATGAATATTCCTTCCTTTCACTTAAACATTAGGCTACCATAGCGCGGTTGGGAGTATGAACATGGTAGATTAATATCCAGTATTCGAGAATGGATAATAAGTCGTAGGCGTGTGCATAAACCTTTAACCGTCGTGGTTGTGTAATGGTTAAGGTGGCAAAAATCTGTGTGTGAAAACCCGGGTTCGAATCCCGGCGGATCATATATACTTTAATTAATTTCATTGGGGGTGTTTGGTGTTGTGGTGAAATTAATAAAATATAGATTATCGATTTGTTCTGTAATCAATGTTCACTGTAGGCCCACCGATTTTATTTAACGAGGTATTAAAAATTCTTGGTCACGAACTTACATATACACTTATATATATATATATATATATATATAGAGAGAGAGAGAGAGAGAACATGTTTTTTTTACCATTATAACATAAATATATCCAACTATTATTAAGAACAATCTAATTAAAACGAAAATGATAAATCGTTGAACTAATTTGGATACCCAATTTAAGCTGAGGAGTTGTGGACACCAATCGAGCAGGGCAATATACCCAGGGGAGGCCTTATAGGTATGTGATAAAGAGTTGCTGGAACTCCTGTTTCATTTGTGTGGCTTCCCTCACTGTTTCTGTTTGTGACTCACCTACACAGAGAGTAATACAGCTAGCTCTCACAAACACCTCCTCCTTCTATTCATTTCACTACACTAAACAAGCATATCACACTCCTTTCCAATACACCAACAACAAATGTTTTCACTCTTTTAACTTTGGGGGAGACACTTGTCACAGGCAACTTTGCCTTTTGTATCCTTCATGTACATAGCAAAAAAAAGATAGTGTGAGTATTGACATTCACTCACTCACTCTCACTCTCTCTTTCACTTTAATACCCCCTCTATCCTTTTTTTTCCTCTCTCTCACTGTAATACCCCTCTATCCTTCTGTTTTGCTCTCTCTCTCTCTCTCTCTCTCTCTCTCTCTCTCTCTCTCTCTCTCTCTCTCTCTCTCTTTAATACCCCCTCTCTCTCTCTCTCACTTTAATCCCCCTCTATCCTTCTTAATCTGCCCCCTTATCACTCTCCTCCACTCCTCTTTATCTGTCTGTCTGTCTGTCTGTCTGTGTCTGTCTGTCTTTATCTGTCTGTATGTCTGTCTAGCTGTCTTTGTCTGTCTGTCTGTCTAGCTGTCTCTTTATGTATGTCTGATGTTTGTCTGTCTGTCTAGCTGTTTTTGTCTGTCTGTCTGTCTTTGTTAGTCTGTCTGTCTGTCTTTATCTGTCTGTATGTCTGTCTAGCTGTCTTTGTAAGTCTGTCTGTCTAGCTGTCTCTTTATGTATGTCTATGTTTGTCTGTCTGTCTGTATAGCTGTCTGTTTGTTTGTTTAGCTGTCTCTGTCTGTCTTACTGTTCTGTCTATGTGTGTCTGAATATGTGTGGTCCCTTTTGTGTATGCCTCACTCTGTCTTTCTGAATATGTCTCCCTGTCTAGCTGTCTGTCTGTGATTCCTGTCTCTATTCTCTCTCTCTCTCTCTCTCTCTCACACACACACACACACAGCTAATATTGATCTTTAATTAGAAAGCGCCTTCCTTTCCGTAAATTAATTAGCAAATACAATAGAAAGCCCAGCGAGGATGGAGGGGAGACGAATAAAAATAATAAGAGAAATAACAGTGCAATTTTAGAGATGCTGATGAATTACTTCGTTCGAGAGGAGGAGGAGGAGGGAGGAAGGAAGGAGGGAGGAGGAGAGAAGAGGAAAAATACAAAGAGGAGGAAGGAGGAGAGAGGAGAAGAAGGAGAGGAGGAAGGAGGGGAGAAAAGGAAGAAGAGGAGGAGAGGAGGAGGAAAGAGGAGAGAAGAGGAGAGAGGAGGAGAAGAGGAGGAAGGAGGAGAGAAGAGGAGGAAGAGAGGAGGAAGGAGAAAGGGGAGGAGAGGAGGAATAGGAGTGAGGGGAGGTGGAGAAGGGGGGGGAGGAGGAATGAGATAAAGAGAAGGAAAGAAGGAAGAAGACGAGACAATGTTAAGAAAAAGCGGAAAAGGACAAAAGGTACAGGTAGAAAATCACAACAAAGGAAACAAAAAAACATACTTACAAATAGATAGACGAATAGATAGACAAATAGATAGACGAATAGATAGACAAATAGATAGACAAATAGATAGACAAATAGATAGACGAATAGATAGACAAATAGATAGACGAATAGATAGACGAATAGATAGACGAATATATAGACGAATAGATAGACAAATAGATAGACAAATAGATAGACGAATAGATAGACGAATAGATAGACGAATAGATAGACAAATAGATAGACGAATAGATAGACAAATAGATAGACGAATATATAGACGAATAGATAGACAAATAGATAGACAAATAGATAGACAAATAGATAGACAAATAGATAGACAAATAGATAGACGAATAGATAGACGAATAGATAGACAAATAGATAGACAAATAGATAGACGAATATATAGACGAATAGATAGACGAATAGATAGACGAATAGATAGACGAATATATAGACGAATAGATAGACAAATAGATAGACAAATAGATAGACAAATAGATAGACAAATAGATAGACGAATAGATAGACGAATAGATAGACAAATAGATAGACAAATAGATAGACGAATAGATAGACAAATAGATAGACGAATAGATAGACAAATAGATAGACGAATAGATAGACAAATAGATAGACGAATCAAGATAATCATATTCCCAGCCCACTTCTGATGATCAACAATAATTTGATTTGAAGGAAGTTGGGGGATAAAGCCTTTAAGGGGAGGTTTCTAGTTTGTTTCCTACTCCTCCAGCAATCTTAAAATGTCACCCCCTTGAGCCCCTTTCAAGATAAATTTGTACATTTTTCGGTAGAAAAATGTCCCGGCTGAAAGCCGGTTCCTCTTCAATTACAGGCTCGCTATCGCTCGCCAGGATAATATCGACACCTAAATGGCACGAAAGGTCTTAACATTGACAGAAATGGGTTGAAAGTTCTTACAATCGTAAAAATAATGGGGCAAACGTCTTAAGATTAGAAAAACAATGGGGCTAAACATGAGGGAGAAAGGAGTCCAGAAAAAAATCCCTCAAGTAGAAATCTCCCCTTAATAATAGTTTCTCTAGTCGTGTGTGATGTGTGATGTGTAATGTGTGATGTGTGATGTGTAATGTGCTTGTTATATACTACTGTAATGTGTAATGTGTAATGTGTAATGTGTAATGTGTGATGTGTGATGTGCTTGTTATATACTACTGTACTGGTGTAATGTGTAATGTGTGATGTGCTTGTTATATACTACTGTAATGTGTAATGTGTGATGTGTAATGTGTGATGTGTAATGTGTGATGTGTGATGTGCTTGTTATATACTACTGTACTGGTGTAATGTGTAATGTGTAGGTGTAATGTGTGATGTGCTTGTTATATACTACTGTAATGTGTAATGTGTAATGTGTAATGTGTGATGTGCTTGTTATATACTACTGTAATGTGTAATGTGTGATGTGTAATGTGTGATGTGCTTGTTATATACTACTGTACTGTTGTGATGTGTAATGTGTAATGTGTAATGTGTGATGTGTTTGTTATGTGTGATGTGTAATGTGTGATGTGCTTGTTATATACTACTGTACTCTTGTGTTTGTAACATTGTAAAGATGAGGCTGGTCAACTGCACCTCACATGTCCACCGTTGCAGAGTGGAATATTATTGTGAGGGCCAATGGATACAAAAGAGAATCAACAGGTCTTAAAATGGTACACTGCGTAAAAACAAATTTAATACCTCTCTGGGAATCGAACCTTAGACACTTGGAAAACTAGAGCTACGCAATAATAAAAGGAAGCCGCGCATTAGGCTCCTGTTTCGACGCAGGCAATACTAATTAAGGGGGGGGGGTCACCTGCTGTTTTTATCTTTCTCTCTTTTTCTCTCTTTCTCTGGCTTGTATCCATTCGGCCCCATTCAGCCAACTGTTTTAAGACGTTCATCTCCATCCAGGTGTCGATTTCTTCCTGGCAAGCGATAGCGAGCCAGCATTGTATGAAGAAATCCGGCTTCGCCGGAGACATTTTTCTATCGAAAAATTTACAAATTTAGCTTGCTGTCAAAACAAAAAAATATATATATGTTGGCTCGCTACCGCTCGCCAGGAAAATATTGACACCTGGATGAGGGTAAACGTCTTAAAACAGTAGGCTGAATGGGGCCGAATGGATACAAACCAGAGAAAGAGAGAAAAGGAGAGCAAGAGAAAACAAAAGCGAGGTGGGTCCCCTTACTTCTACACCCCTCTGTTGTCCCTCCCCTAGGAACACACCGAATAGTGACAGGGAGAGGAGAAGTGACGGTCCGGGCCTGTCAATAATAACAACAAACAGGCCACCACTAACGAGGTGGTGTAGTGGGGGGTGTAGTTTGGCGAGTGTAAGACATTTTGCCCCATTTCTTTGTCAATATTAAGACCTTTCGTGCCATGTAAGTGTCGATTTCTTCCTGGCGAGCGATAGCGAGCCTGTAATCTTAGGAGGAATCGGCCTCTGGCCGGGACATTTTTCTACCGAAAAATGTACAAATCTATCTTGAAGGGGGGTCTAGGGGGTGTTTTTCTAAGCTGGATGGAGGTCTAGCGAGGAAACTAGAAAAATATATGAATAAATTCCTTAATAAACCAAACAACCAGCCACTGTCCCCTTACTTCTACACCCCTCTGTTGTCCCTCCCCTAGGAACACCAAATAGAGACAGAAAAGGAGAAGTGACGGTCCTCCTCTGTCAATAATAACAAACAGGCCAGCACTAACGGGGGGGGCTATAGTGGGGTGAGTGGCACTTCTAACAACCCAATTATCAAGAGGGTGTCACACAGGAGCGACTTTACGGGGGGGGGGGGGGGGGGGGGATTTTTTTTTTTTTTTTTTTTTTTTTTTAAAGGTCCCACCCCTTTCCCTCTTCATAAGTAAGCCATGTTATATTTACAGAAGAGCGACCATGACTTGCATTACTGCATGGCCACAAACATGTCAGTAATGTAAGCATGTTTCCTTCTACTTTTGTCTTGTTTTCCTATGTTGTATTGTTATTATAATTTTTTGTTAAATTATTCAAGTGGCAATTACAAAGTGGTGAATGATCTACTTTATTCTAGTTGCCTTATAGTTTGTGACTCTTATCGGTTACACTTTATTCTAGTTCCCTTATAGTTTGTGACTCTTATCGGTTACACTTTATTTTATCATTACAGGAGATTTGGGCTATGTAGTCGCGTATTAAATAGGAATTTATAACATTATAATCGAAAAGAGACTCTGATACTGTGACCCCGATACGTCCGCCTCCAAAGAACTGTGTGTAACTGTGGTGGTTGGTCAGCCCCCTACAGTTTTAACAAGCCAATTATTACTCCTGTGACTCTCCCCCTCTGGGTCTAATTGAGCCATTCACAGGCCTCCTAATGAGTCCAGTCACCCGGGCCCCTAAAAACACCCCCGCACCCAATCACCTGCTGCCAGTTGAGAGGATTTATAAGGTAGTTTTGGGACAACGTCATTTTGGGGAGACTTGATGCAGTTGGCCACATTAAGGGAGCCCACCTCGATTTTTTCTCTCTTTCTCTCCCTCTCTCTTTGGCTTGTATCCATTCGGCCCCATTCAGCCTACTGTTTTAAGACGTTTACCCCCATCCAGGTGTCAATATTTTCCTGGCGAACGGTAGCGAGCCAGCCTATACAGGTATATATATATTTCGTTAAAACAAGCTAAATTTGTACATTTGTCAATAGAAAAATTTCTCCGGCGAAGCCGGATTTCTCCATACAATGCTGGCTCGCTATCGCTCGCCAGGAAGAAATCGACACCTGGATGGGGATAAACTTCTTAAACCAGTTGGCTGATTGGGTCCGAATGGATACAAGCCAGAGGAAGAGAGAAAAGGAGAAAAAGATAAACAGGGACCCCCCTATGAAGCAGTGACCCCCCATAATGGCAGGTGACCCTCATACTGAACCAGGTGACCCTCCATAATGAAGCAGGTGACCCCCCTTAATGAAGCAGGTGACCCCCCATAATGAAGCAGGTGACCCCCCATAATGAAGCAGGTGACCCCCCATAATGAAGCAGGTGACCCCCCATAATGAAGCAGGTGACCCCCCATAATGAAGCAGGTGACCCCCCATAATGAAGCAGGTGACCCCCCATAATGAAGCAGGTGACTCCCCATAATGAAGCAGGTGACCCCCTTAATGAAGCAGGGCCCCCCCATATGAAGCAGGTGACCCCCCATAAGAAGCAGGGACCCCCATAATGAAGCAGGTGACCCCCCATAATTAGGTGACCCCCCATAATGAAGCAGGTGACCCCCCATAATGAAGCAGGTGACCCCCCATAATGAAGCAGGTGACCCACCTTAATGAAGCTATACCAACATCAACATTCATCAGGCGGAAAATGTAACACGTAGGGTAGAAAGGGGGAAGTAATGAGAGCCCCAGCTGGAGTGTGATGACCCTAGTGGCCAAAGGGAGGAGGGGGACCAGAAAGACCCCACATGAAGGGTAGCGATTCCAAAGTTAGAGCAGGCAGCGCATAGTGAGGGACTTGAAGATGTAAACAAACACACACACACACACTCTCACCACACATCCCTCAGGTGACCAGGAGATAGCCAGAACTAGCCATTACAAACACACACACACACACATGCTTCCACTCACTTATATTCACGCACACACACTCTCTCACCACACATTCCACTCATCCCTCAGCTGACCAGGAGATAACCAGTCATCACACACACACACACACACACACACACACACACACACACAGCCGTAGCCTAGTAGGAAGGCTCTCGTCTCACACACGAGGGGTCGGGGGTTCAATCCCCGGCCGGGCGAGACAAATGGGTGTCTCCTTTCATGTGTTAGCCTCAGTTCACCTAGCTGTGAATAGGTACCTGGAATAAGTGGACGACGTTGTGACGTCCCATCTGGGGTTGGCAAAAATGCTACAAGGCGAGATGGGTATCATATACCTAAGCTGACAGCTACCTAAGCTTCGGGCGAGACGGTACCGTCTATAGTGAGAATGGTACCATACAGATCCACCCTAAGCCTTCGTTTCCGATGTCGCCAATTGGCTAAAATACAGACTACACACACATCCACAGCCATTCCAACAGTACATAAAACACTTAACATGCATTTCACGCAATACATTCCCAGTTAAGGAGGCGCGATAATAATGAGCTTAGCTCGCATTGTGTGGATTCCCCTTGACGAACAAGTAACTGAGTAACCACACACACACACATCCAACTCATCCCTCAGCTGACCAGGAGATAGCCAGTCATCACACACACACACACACACACACACACACATACACACACACACACACATACACACTCTCTCACCACACATCCCACTCATCCCTCAGCTGACCAGGAGATAAACAGTCATCACACACACACACTCTCTCACCACACATCCCACTCATCCCTCAGCTGACCAGGAGATAGCCAGTCATCACACACACACACACTCTCTCACCACACATCCCACTCATCCCTCAGCTGACCAGGAGATAGCCAGTCATCACACACACACACACTCTCTCACCACACATCCCCCTCAGCTGACCAGGAGATAGCCAGTCTCACACACACACACACTCTCTCACCACATCCCACTCATCCCTCAGCTGACCAGGAGATAGCTCTCACAAACACACACTCTCTCACCACACATCCCACTCATACTGACCACACATAGCAGTCATCACACACACACACTCTCTCACCACACATCCCTCAGCTGACCAGGAGATAACCAGTCATCACACACACACATACACACTCTCTCACCACACATCCCACTTATCCCTCAGCTGGCCAGGAGATAGCCAGTCATCACACACACACACACTCTCTCACCACACATCCCACTCATCCCTCAGCTGGCCAGGAGATAGCCAGTCATCACACATACACACACACACACTCTCTAATCCCACCAGAGACCAACAGATTAACACACACATCATACACATTAGTTTTCAGATTTTATTACGTTCGGCTCATTAGTTTGTCTATTTTAAGACCTTTCGCCCCATTTCTTTGTCAATATTAAGACCTTTCGTGCTATTAAGGTGTCGATTTTTTCCCTGGCGAACGATAGTGAGCCTGTAATTTTGGAAGAACCGGCTTCTACCGACAAATGTACAAATTAATCTAGAAGGGGGGATCTAATGGATGTTTTTTAAAAGCTTGATCGAGGTCTTGGAAGGACACTAATAAATAATAATAAAAGTACATAAATGATCAAATAAATACGCCATCCTCCCTTAACCCCTTCAGCACCATGACGCCTTTTTACCTTTAATCCTGGCAAACATTGTATGTGTTTATGCAGTTTAAGAAGGAGCTATGAACGAAATGACTTGTGAACGAAAACACGAACTGGATCATTGGCGAATTAACCGGCAACTTTTTCTAGTTCCGGTTAACCCGTTCAGTACCGGTGACGGCCTTTTAATTATATTCTGGCAACTATTAGACGATTATATTAATCTTAGGAAGGACCTCTAGTAATAATCAGGCTTCAAACTATCCCAACCAACCCTGTAAACTACCACAGATCCTTCCTAAGCTGCACAATATCGTCTAAATAAAGCTAGAATAAAATATAACACACGTCGCTGGTACTCAAAGGGTTAAGGGGAGTCCCTGCTTTTTTTCTATCCTTTTCTCTCTTTCTCTGGCTTGTATCCATTCGGTCCCATTCAGCCTACTGTTTGAAGACGTTTATCCCCATCCAGGTGTCGACTTCTCCTTCACCATTGTATGGAGAAATCCGGCTTTGCCGGAGACATTTTTCTATCGAAAAATTTACAAATTTAGCCTGCTGTCAAAACATTTGTTTTAATTTGCTGGCTCGCGGAAAAATTCGACACCTGGATGGGGATAAACGTCTTAAAACAGTAGGCTGAATGGGGCCGAATGGATACAAACCAGAGATAGATAGATAGATAGATAGATATATAGGAGAGAGAGAGAGAGATAGATAGGAGAGAGAGAGAGAGAGAGAGAGAGATAGATAATAAAAAACGAGGTGGGCCCCCTTAATAAAAAGCCAATTAGAAATACTGTTAGTCAATTACCCCCATTTAGGGCCTAATTGGGTGGTCTACCAAGCGTATACATGACGTGATGCAGCTTAATCACCTTGGACACGTTAAAATGAGGTTATTAATTACACTGTGTTGTTACTTGATCATATCAGAGACCGTTTATTCCAAGATACTGGAATAAAATCCTAAGTCAAGGCAACAATGTGAATAACAACAGTGTACAAAGTTTTAAATGTTATGTAAATGTTTGGCTAAAGAATAACCAGACATAAAGCAAGCTTTAAGGGGAGATTTCCACTTGAGGGACTTTTTTCTTGACCCCTTTCTCCCTCATGGTTAGCCCCATTGCTTTTGATATTATGAGACGTTCGCCCCATTAGTTTGGCGATTTTAAGAACTTTCGCCCCATTTCTGTCAATTTTAAGACTTTTCGTGCCATTTAGGTGTCGATTTTGTCCTGGCGAGCGATAGCGAGCCTGTAATTTAAGAGGAACCGGCCTTTGGCCGGGACATTTTCTACCGAAAAATGTCCAAATTTATCTTGAAAAGGGGTCTAGGGGCTGTAATGTTAAGCTTGATGGAAGTCTAGCGAACTAACTGAAAACCTCCCCTTAATATCAAGGTTGGGCTTTAAGATAGGTACCATTTCAACGCATGCACCTTTAGCCTGGAAAAGCGTTATTCAACCTATTAAAAGGCACTTAATGTAACCTCTGAAATAAGCATTAAAAAAATAGGCTGACCAAACTATTCTTACCCTCCTTCAAATCACCCCTTTTTACTGCCTAATTGGGTGGTTTAACATTGGCTAACGAGGGGATGAATGACGTGGTATAGCCTTTAAGGGGAGACGGGCCGTTTTTCTGGTCCCCTTTCTCCCTCGTGTTAAATATTTTTGAGTTTCCTCCCTAGACATCAATCAAGCTTAAAAAAACACCCCTTAGACTCCCTTGCAAGATGAATTTGTAAATTTATTCGGTAGAAAAATGTACCGGCTGAAAGCCGATTAATTGAAAAATGACAGGCTCGCTTGTCGCACATCAGGAACAAAATCGACAACAAAATGGCACGAAAGATCTTAATATTGACAAAGAAATTGGGCTTAAGGTCTCAAAATCACCAAACTAATGGAACGAACGTCTTAAAATGTCAAAACTAATGGGGCTAAACATGAGGGAGAAGGGAGACCAAAATCCCCCCCCCCCCTTTTCCTGCCTAATTGGGTGGTCTCACATTGGCTAACAAGGGGAGGAATGACGTGGTATAGCCTTTAAGGGGAGATGGGCTGTTTTCCCCGGACCCCTTTCTCCCTCTTGTTAAGCCCCTTTTGTTTTGAGAATATATGACGTTCGGCTCATTAGCTTAGCGATTTTAAGACCTTTCACCATACTTCTTTGTCAATATTAGGGCCTTTCGTGCCATTTAGGTGTCGCATTTTTACTGGCCAGCGATAGCGAGGCTGTAATTTTAGGAGGAACCGGCCTTCGACCGGGAAATTTTTCTACCGAAAAATGTACAAATTTATTTTGTCAGGGGGTCTAGGGGGTGTTTTTGTTTAAGGTCTAGTGAGGAAACTAAGAAATAAAGGAATAAATAAATTAATAGACCAAACAATCGGTCCATCTCCCGTTAATCAGCTTTGCAACGCTAACGAGAGATTCATTACCGCGTCGCTTACAAGGGGGCATGGTTGGCTTTCCGGCCCTCCTTCTCCCTCATCTTTCACCCCATTAGTTATCAGATTTTAAGACGTTCGGGCCATTAGGTAGGCGATTTTAGGACATTTCGCCCCTTTTCTTTGTCAGCATTATAACTTTTATTGTTATTTAGCTGTCCATTTTTTCCTGGCGAGTGATAGCGAGCCTGTCGGAGGGACCGACCTTCGGCCGGGACATTTTTCTACCGAAAAATGTACAAATATATCTAGTAGGGGATCTTGAGGATGGTAGTTTAAGTTTGATGGAGGTCTAGGGTGGAAACTAAAAATAAGTTATAAGTTTGATGGAGGTCTATGAATTCATATATTCATTTATTTCTTAGTTTCCTCCCTAGACCTCCATCAAACTTTAAAAAAAAAAAAAAATCAAACTAAGAAACTAAAAAATAAGTTTAAGTTTGATGGAGGTTAATTTTCTAGTTTCCTCCCTAGACCTCCATCAAACTTAAAAAAATAAAAAAAATAAAACTAAGAAACTAAAAATAAGTTTAAGTTTGATGGAGGTTTATTTTCTAGTTTCCTCCCTAGACCTCCATCAAACTTAAAAAAAAATAAAATACAAAAAATAAAATATTGTTTTAAGTTTGATGGAGGTCTAGGGCGGAAACTAAAAATAATATATAAATGAAAAAAATCGACCAAATAATAAACCCTTCCGGGGAGATCTCCACTTGAGGATTTTTTTTCTTGACCCCTTTTTCCCTCATGTTTAGCCCCATTGCTTTTGATATTATAAAACGTTTGCCCCATTAGTTAGTCGATTTTAAGAACTTTCACCCCATAGTAAGACCTTTCGTGCAATTCAGGTGTCGATTTTATCCTGGCGAGCGATAGCGAGCCTGTAATTTAAGAGGAACCGGCCTTTGGCCGGGACATTTTTCTACCGAAAAATGTACAAATTTATCTTGAAATGGACTCAAGGGGGTGTAATTTTAAGCTTATAATGGATGTTTTTTTTTTTTTTTTTTTTTTTTTTTAAATTTGATGGGAGGTCTAGGGAGGAAACTAGAAATATTATGAATACATGCAAAAATCCCCCCCCAAAAGTGAACCATCCCCCCTTAACCCTTTGAGTACCAGCGACGTGTGTTATATATTATTCTAGCTATATTTAAACGATATCATGCCGCTTAGGAAGGATCTGTGGGAGTTAAGAGGGTTGGTTGAGATACTTTGAAGCCTTATACAGGCTAGAGGTCCTTCCTAAGCTGAATAAAATCGTCAACTCACGTCCAGAATATAATTCAAATCATGTCACCGGTACTGTACGGGTTAAGGGGAGGTTTTTTAGTTTGTTTCCTACTCCTCCAGCAATCTTAAAATGTCACCCCTTTGACCCCCTTTCAAGATAAATTTGTAAATTTTTCGGTAGAAAAATGTCCCGTTCGAAGGCCGGTTACTCTTAAATTACAGGCTCGCTATCGCTCGCCAGGATAAAATCGACACCTAAATTGCACGAAAGGTCTTAAAATTGACAGAATGGGTCGGAAATTCTTAGAATCACCAAACTAATGGGGCAAACGTCTTAAAATCTCAAAAACAATGGGGCTAACCATGAGGGAGAAAGGGGTCAAGAAAAAAGTCCCTCAAGTGGAGACCTCCCTTAAGAAAGGCGTCATGGTATTCTCAAAGGCTTAATAATGTAAATAATCGCTGTATGATTGAAAGGGTTACGGGGCCGCCATTGCCCTTTGACGTCATAAGGTAAACAACGGCCGCCATCTTGGATTTTCCTGGAACGAGCTGTGAATCTGTTTGCGAAAACTGGCAAAAGAATATATGAACGCTCTTACTGACATATAACAGATAATAATAATAATAATAATAATAATAATAATAATAATAATAATAATCATAATAGTCATAATAATATTTATAATAATAATAATAAAACTGTTATGAACCAAGGTATGAATAAACCTTAGAGTTGATGGAATTGATAACTGAAGCAAGTGGAGGGTTTCAACTTCAGAGACCTTTGGGCAAATATGTAGTACTCGGGCGCACAAGCTGACAGTCGTGGTTTCCAGAGAAGAAGGAACAGGAAGGGTTTAGTTTGGTGTGTGTGTGTGTGAGAGAGAGAGAGAGAGAGAGAGAGAGAGAGAGAGAGAGAGAGAGAGAGAGCGAGAGAGCGAGAGGGAAAGAGGAAGCTGGATGTAAATAGTGCGAGAGATATATGTGTTACATAGATTTACATTGATACACTGACCACACACACACCTTACGATCCCAGCGAGGTTGTCAGGACTTAATTCTAGTAGAGATAGCTAACCCGAGAGTAAGGGACAGTGGAAGGAAAGGATAGCTAAGAAGAAGAAGAAGAAGAAGAAAGAAAGAGAGAGAGAGAGAGAGAGAGAGAGAGAGAGAGAGAATGGTGTGAGAGTGAGGGGTGGAGATGTGAGGAGAGGTAAGTGAAGCAGTTTGTGAAAGTTAAAGTTAGAGAAAGAGAGAGTTGGAGTATAATAATTATATTATACCGGTATATAATAACATAAAACTGTTCAGTATATATATATATATATATACCGGTATATAAAATGAACACTTTTTTTATAATCACCTTTCATTGACGATCGAGCATTATATATACTGTATTCTGTAAGAGAGAGAGAGAGAGAGAGAGATAGAGAGAGAGAAAGAAAGAGAGAGGGGGGGGGGGGGGGAGAGCGAGAGAGACACCGAGGCAGGCGAATAAGATGATTGAGAGGAAATTAACTTACGGAGGGAGAAAAGGAGCGGGTGATGTATTTAGCCAAGAGAAGGAGAGAGAGAGAGAGAGACGGAGATTAATAGAGGACAAGAAGATGAAGATGAAGATGAAGATGAAGAAGAAGAAGACTTGGAGTAGAAATAAGAAGAATGGGAACAAATAATGATGTTGATCAGTGGGAACAGGATGAAGTAAATGATCAGGAAAAGGAAGAGGAACGAAGAAGGAAGAAAGGGGAGCTGGTGATATATTTAGCGGAGAGAGAGAGAGAGAGAGAGAGAGATGGTGTGTGAGAGAGAGAGATGGTGTGAGAGAGAGAGAGAGAGATGGTGTGTGAGAGAGAGAGATGGTGTGAGAGAGAGAGAGAGATGGTGTGAGAGAGAGAGAGAGATGGTGTGAGAGAGAGAGAGAGAGATGGTGTGAGAGAGAGAGAGAGAGAGATGGTGTGTGAGAGAGAGAGAGAGATGGTGTGTGAGAGAGAGAGAGAGAGAGAGATGGTGTGTGAGAGAGAGAGAGAGATGGTGTGAGAGAGAGAGAGAGATGGTGTGAGAGAGAGAGAGAGAGAGATGGTGTGTGAGAGAGAGAGAGATGGTGTGAGAGAGAGAGAGAGAGATGGTGTGAGAGAGAGAGAGAGATGGTGTGAGAGAGAGAGAGAGATGGTGTGAGAGAGAGAGAGAGATGGTGTGAGAGAGAGAGAGAGATGGTGTGAGAGAGAGAGAGAGAGATGGTGTGAGAGAGAGAGAGAGATGGTGTGAGAGAGAGAGAGAGAGATGGTTGTATTGAGAGAGAGAGAGAGAGATGGTTGTATTGAGAGAGAGAGAGAGAGAGAGAGATGGTTGTATTGAGAGAGAGAGAGAGAGAGAGATGGTGTGAGAGTGAGGGGTGGAGATGTGAGGGGAGGTAAGTGAAGCAGTTTGTGAAAGTTAGAGAGAGTGCAAGAGAGAGGTGGTGGTGGGGGGGGGGGGGGTCAAAACCATATTTGTGACCTAAAATCATAACTATTGCACAAATTCAAACAATCTGTTTTGACTGATCGTCGCATTCACGTACCGAATGTTCGTATGAAGTTTGGTGAAAATCCGTCGAACGGTCTAGGAGGAGTATCCGGACAGACAGACAGACAGACATTTTGGCCAGCATGGTACCACTATACTGTACAAGGGGGCAATACCACTATAAAAGTCAAGTAGCAAAAATGGTAAACTGCAGTCAAATGATCCAAACTTTTGTTTTATCCGGCCAGGTTTTATTCTGTGTCAGAGTGTCACACATCCTGAAGAAGGAGGCAGAAGATTTCACCCCTCTGCAGATCCTTGATCCAGCCCTGAAGATGACAAGGGGGGTGCTCATGCATTACCCTCTTGAGTTCGACCTCGCTCCAATCCTCAAGAATCCTGCAGTTGAAAAGGCTGAACGCTGCAAGGTGAGGGGAGGAGCTGAGACAAGGCAGGTGCTCATCAACATCCGTGGAGAACTACCTGCCAGACTCAAGACCAGAAGGGGCAGCTTCAAGCTGCGCCCTTATGCTGCTGAACCCATCCGTTGCTTCAAGTGCCAGCACTTCGGACACCTGCAGTATGCCTGTAAAGGGGTACTCAGGTGTGGCGTGTGCAGCAACCGCCATGACACCAGAGACTGCATTGTCAAACTAAAGGCAAAGGAGGAGACCACAGCTAAGTGCCCCAACTGCAGCCAGGGGCACCACGTATGGAATCCAAGATGTCCAGCAAGGAAGAAGAGGCTCCCGACTGCAGGAAGGAAGACGACGGAGCCCCCAAAGACAACACCACAGCCACCAAAGGAAAGAATGAGGAAGCAGAAGAGCGACGAAAGGAGACCACCACCTCCCGAACCTGAAGCTGAGGATGACTTCACCTTTTCACAACCACAGCTTGCTAAATTCCTCATTAACTTTACCAAAAGACTGTGTATGATGCTCGACGTTGAGGACAACAACCTACCATCACCTGAAGAAGTCGAGGCCCTCACCAGTGAGGTCCTAACAGAAGCCCCAAAAACCAGCCGACCCCAGAACAAAGAAAAGATCTATCAAAAGGAGACCCCCAGGAATAGACTGCAACTCGAGAACACCCTGAATAGGACCACCGCAGCTGCAGCCAAAAAGAAAACACCAACCCCGAAACCAGTACCAGCTGCTGAGACAGAAGAATCCCGTAAAATGGAAGCTGAACGCAAGAATAAATGGGAAGAAAGTCAGAAGAAGAGAGCAGAGATCATCAAGAAAGCAGAGGAGAAGAAGAAACAGGAGGCGGAAGAAATACGAATGCTTAAAGAATTCGTCAGAGAAAATGCGAACATCTATTACGACAGCAACGAGGAAGAAATTGATGCAGACAATTTTGATGACATGCTATCATGAAGCGGTCTTAGGACCACACAGGTGGGCTCCCAAAATGGCATAGCTCCATGTAACCTCCTTGAGGTTACAAATCTACAACAACAAACAAGTCACACATTAGAGCCCTCCCTGTCAGTCAGTTCCTCATCCTGGTGGTGGAGGCCGCAACAGTAACGACGAGACACACTTGTCACACCGTTATTACCACTTTAAGGGGACAGTGGCTAGTTTTGGGGGGCTATTAATCAATTGATTCCATTATTTTTTTAGTTTCCTCGCTAGACCTTCATCAAACTTAGAAAAACACCACCTAGACCCCCCTTCAAGATAATTTTTTACATTTTTCGGTAGAAAAATGTCCCGGCCACAGGCCGATTTCTCTTAAAATCACAGGCTCGCAATCGCTCGCCAGGAAAAAATTGACAGGTAAATGGCACGAAAGGTCTTAAAATTTACAACGAAATAGGGCGAAAGGTGTTAAAATCGCCAAACTAATTGGCCAAACGTCTTAAAATCTCAAAACAAATGGGGCTTATAACACGAGGGAGAAAGGGGACCAGACAAAGGACCCATCTCCATTTAACGAAACACCCAAAGTCTGGAAGGCTCAGGACGCTAGTGTGACAGGCCCGTTTTTCTGGACCCCTTTCTTCCTCGTGTTTAGCTCCACTAGTTTTGACATTTTAAGACGTTCGGCCCATTAGTTTGGCGATTTTAAACCTTTTAGGTGTCTATTATTTCCTGGCGGGCGAGCCTGTAATAATAAGAGGAACCGGCCTTTGGCCGGGAAATTTTTCTACCAAAAAATTTACAAATTTATCTTGAGGGGGTGTCTAGGGGGTGTTTTTCTAAGTTTGAGGGAGGTCTAACGAGGACACTTAAGGGGAGGTTTTTAGTTTGGTCCCTAGATATCCTTCAAGCTTAAGATTGCACACCCTTGAGCCCCTTTCAAGATTAATTTGTAAATTTTTCGGTAGAAAAATGTCCCGGCTGAAAGCCGGTTCCTCTTAAATTACAGGCTCGCTATCGCTCGCCGGGATAAAATCGACACCTAAATGGCACGAAAGGTCTTAAAATTGACAGAAATGGAGTGAAAGTTCTTCAAATCGCCAAACTAATGGGGCAAACGTCTTAAAATCTCAAAATCAATGAGGCTAAACACGAGGGAGAAAGGGGTCTAGAAAAAAGTATCTCAAGTGGAAACCTCCCCTTAAAAATAAATGAATAAATGAATTACGAGAGAGAGAGAGACAAAAAAAAAAAAAAAAAAAACGGCCAGTAACTCCTTCCCTGCCATGACCAAATTTGCATCACAGTCTGGTTATCATTAGACGATTTTCTTTAGTTTGCGTTCTCCCTATGCGAATCAAAGGGGTCAATACGATCTCGATAAACCCACTTAGTAACACAGGTCCTTCTGAAACTGCAGAAAATCATCTCATGTTAGCCAGCATCCAAGGTAAAAAGGGCGTCATGGTGCCGAAAGGGTTAAGGGGAGATATCCACCGGGAGGATTTTTTTCTGGACCCCCTTTCTCCCTCATGTTTAGCACCGTTGCTTTTGAGATTTGAAGACGTTCGCCCCATTAGTTTGACGATTTTAAGAACCCTCGCCCCATTTAAGTCAATTTTAAGACCATTCGTGCCATTTAGGTGTCGATTTTTTCCTGGCGAGCGATAGCGAGCCTGTAATTTAAGAGGAACCGGCCTACGGCCGGTAGAAAAATGTACACATTTACCTTGAAAGGGGGTCAAGGGGGAGTAATTTTAAGCTTGATGGAAGTCTAGGGAATCAACTAAAAACCTCCCCTTAAGGAGAGGTATTTAGTTTGTTCCCTACTTTTTCATCAAGCTTAAAATTACACCCCGTAGACCCCCTTTCAAGATAAATTTGTACATTTTTCGGTAGAAGAATTTCCCGGCCGGAGGCCGGTTGCTCTTAAATTAAAGGCTCGCTATCGCTCGCCAGGAAAAAATCGACACCTTAACGGCACGAAAGGTCTTAAAATTTACAGAAATGGGGCAAAATGTCTTAAAATATCCAAACTACTAGGGCGAAGATCTTAAAATATCAAAAGCAATGGGGCTAAACATGAGGGAGAAAGGGGTTCAGAAAAAAATCCCTCAAGTGGAAACCTCCCCTTAAAGCTTGGATATACAGTATATGAAGTCCCATGGAAGTCCCAGGTTTCCATAGCGAGTGAGTGGTGGCTTCTATCACCAAAACTATGCTCGGTTTATTTTCAACTGGCGGTAAATTGCAAGGTTCCCATCAACATTTGTATTTTGAAGACTTTGTAGTGAAATATACTATACTGTAGGTAGCGCCAGCGAACTTGACAGTAATCTTGACCCCTTAACTTCTTATAACTCAAAGTGAATGAAAGCAATCGGGCTGAAATTTGTATCATTTGGGAAGAGTCCACCAGGAAATAGGTGTGGATATTTACAGCCAGTTTGCTCTAGGCCCTTTTGAGTTACGAAGAGGTCAGGGATCGAGATGTTTGTCAAGTTCGTTGGCGCTACCTATAACTAGATAAACTTGGTGCAGAGACATAGTGGTTTAAAGGTCGATTTCCACTTGAGGGATTTTTTTCTGGACCCGTTTCTCCCTCATGTTTAGCCCCATTGCTTTTGAGATTTTAAGACGTTCGCCCTAGTAGTTTTGACATTTTAAGACATTTTGCCCCATGTCTGTCAATTTTAAGACCTTTCGTGCCATTAAGGTGTAGAGTTTTTCCTGGCGAGCGATAGCGAGCCTGTAATTTAAGAGCAACCGGCCTCTGGCAGACATTTTTCTACCGAAAAATTTACAAATTTATCTTGAAAGGGGGTCTAGGGGGTGTAATTTTAAGCTTGATGAAAACATAGGGAACAAACTAAATACCTCCCCTTAATATGTCTCCATTAACTATCAATAAATTAGCTGCTAAGGTATTCAATTTACCGCCAGCTGAAAAGAAACAGAGTGTAGTTGTTTCATATACAAATGGAGGTCAGACTCAAATACATCACATACGACAACATTGGAAAAACTCAGATCTAATGTCTAAAATAGTGGGGATCAGAATGTCAAAATGTACTAAAAAAAAAAAAATAAAAAAAAAAAAAAAAAAAAAATAATAATAATAATAATAATAATAGAGATTGGGCCTGAGTAAATAGATAGATAGCTAGATAGATAGTCTAAATACTTGAATTGATTACCACCAGCATACTAATCCTGTCATTAATTAATAACTAGAATATTATTAACTTACGACTTGTGTATATTGGGTTAACCCTTTCAACACCATGCCATCTTTATTACCTTTGATTCTGGCTAACATTAGATGATTTTATGCAGTTTAGTAAGGACCTATGTTAATTAACCCTTTCAAGCTCCCATACGCGTTTCTGTTCTGTTTTCTGGCTACTATTAGACGATTTTATTCAGATTAGTAACGGTATATGGAAGTCAAAGGGTTGATTGAGATAGTATTGACCCTTTCAACACCCACAGATACTTCCCAAACTGCATACAATCGTCTAATGATAGCCAAAATAAACTGCTAAAACGCGTCAGAGCTTCAAGGGGTTAAGAGGGTTTGATGAGATCGTGTTTTCCCATTTGAGTCGTTTAGGTAGATTACAAACTAAAGAAAATCGTCTAATGGTGTCCAGAATAGGATGCAAATTACGACTTGTTTATATCGGATTAAGGGGAGGTATTTAGTTTGTTCCCTACGTATTCATCAAGCTTAAAATTACACCCCCTAGACCCCCTTTCAAGATAAATTTGTACATTTTTCGGTAGAAAAATTTCCCGGCCGCAGGCCGATTACTCTTAAATTACAGGCTCGCTATCGCTCGCCAGGATAAAATCGACACCTAAATGGCACGAAAGGTCTTAAAATTGACAGAATGGGGCGGAAATTCTTAAAAATCACCAAACTAATGGGGCAAACTTCTTAAAATCTCAAAAGCAATGGGGCTAAACATGAGGGAGAAAGGGGTCCAGAAAAAAATCCCTCAAGTGGAAATCTCCCCTTAATTGGGCGTGCATGACATCAGTATTGCAACGGTGATTACTATACTTACACTGCTCTCTCTCTCTCTCTCTCTTTCTTTCTCTCTCTCTCTCTCTGGTTGTGTGTATGTGTTTATCTACCTATTTACCTGTCTGTCTGTCTGTCTGTCTGAGTAAATGTAAGTAATGTGCACAAGTGAAAGTATTTGTGCGTGATTGTGTATATGTATGTGTCTATTAGAGAGAGAGAGAGAGAGAGAGAGAGAGAGAGAGAGAGAGAGAGAGAGCAAAACATATAAACTTTCGTAAAAATATATACTTCAAATAAGATAAATTGGCTCTGTGTATTGATTTGAGTACACGGTCCGTATTTGCATGACCCTAGTTAGTCCAAATTACTGTATACGTGTAATTTATGTTTCTACTCCCCACCCAGGCTCGAACCATGTGTTATTTGTAATTGGTATACACATAAATCTATCTGGTCCCTAGCTTTATGTACCTACTCTTGGTCGATATACAGAAAATAAAGTGAGAAAAACATATTTATTGAAAACCAAATCGAATCGTCCATAATTGAGAAATGTGTAATAATATGTATGTGATCCGTTGAACCTCTATCTAACCTATGTAAGGGGAGGTTTTTAGTGCGTTTCCTAGACTTCCATCAAGCTTGAAATTACACCCCCTTGACCCCCTTTCAAGATATATTTGTACATTTTTCGGTAGAAAAATCCCGGCCGAAGGCCGATTCCTCTTAAATTACAGGCTCGCTATCGCTCACCAGGAAAAATTCGACACCCAAGTGGCACGAAAGGTCTTAAAAATTACATAAATGGGGCAAAAGTTCTTAAAATTGCCAAAGTAATGGGGCGAACGTCTTAAAATCGCAAAAGCAATGGGGCTAAACATGAGGGAGAAAGGGGGCAAGAAAAAAATCCCTCAAGTGGAAATCTCCCCTTAATATTTTCCAGGCAGTTTTGTTTTTGTATACTCTGGTGGTCCTTGTGTAAAGTTCGTATATAGAGTTGGTCATCTGCAGTGTCGTGTATAGCACATTTATTGATTTGTAGGATAAGGACCTTTTTTTTCATATATTTTACTCGTCATAGATTTTTTTTTTTTTTTTTTTTTTTTAAACTTAGGGAGGACTTGTGCAATCCCAAAATGTATATTGCCATTATTTTTACTTCTGTGCTGATAAGAGGTCTAAGAAAACTGAAATGCTGATAGCAACCTTAGTTCTGTGGTTAAGAAACAGCATTGGCTGCAACAGATGTGGGAATTAAGGGGAGGTTTCTAGTATGTTTCATACTCCTCCAGTAATCTTAAAATTTCACCCCCTTGACCCCCTTTCAAGATAAATTCGTACATTTTTCGGTAGAAAAATGTCCCGGCCGAAGGCCGATTACTCTTAAATTACAGGCTCGCTATCGCTCGCCAGGATAAAACCGACACCTAAATGGCACGAAAGGTCTTAAAATTAACAGAATGGGACGAAAATTCTTAAAATCACCAAACTAATGGGGCAAACGTCTTAAAATCTCGAAAGCAATGGGGATAGACATGAGGGAGAAAGGGGTCAAGAAAAAAGTCCCTCAAGTGGAAATCTCCCCTTAAGACACAAATGCAGAGCAGGAACCCAGTTTATTCAACGCTTGGCCGTGTAGGGCTTCTTCAGGAGTAACATACAGTCGGGGGAGGGGGGGGGGGGTACAGTCAGCCAAACTTGTCTCGTACCATAAGGAAACAACACAACCTTAGAGTTCTCCTTGAAAGAACCGGGTGATAGTCTGGTGGTGATTCACGATCCTTTCTCTCTCCATGCGTGTCTTCAGCATTAACGCATTGTCTCTCTCTCTCTCTTTACTCCTCGCTCAGGCGCATTCTCGATCCATCACTTACTGCCTCAAACTCTCACTCTCTCTCTCTCTCTCTCATTTAATTGTATATCACTGACTATCAACATATGTCTTGTAATACATGTTATTAGTCAGTGATAAAAATATATAACTTCATACAATCACTATCTCAAGACCAATGAGAGTGTGTGTGTGTGTGTGTGTGTGTGTGTGTGTGTGTGTGTGTGTGTGTGTGTGTGTGTGTGTGATCCTTGTTTTCCACTTTCCATTATTTGGGATCCTGTTATCTCTATTTGGATTAAGTACGGCCCACCTCGCTGGGATCGTTAGGTGTGTGTGGTCAGTGTATCTATGTATGTCTATGTAAGTCTCTCTCTCTCTCTCTCTCTCTCTCTCTCTGTTTCCACCTTCAATCTACTCCTTTCCTCCCACTGAACTACCTCCTTCCTGCTCCTTTCTCTCCCCCCTCCCCCCATCTCTCTCTCTCTCTCTCACGTACGCACACCCTCCCTCGCTCTCTCTAACCACCTGTCTACCCTCTCTCTCTCTCTAATTCTTCCCCTCCATTGCCCACTAAGCCAATCAGGTTCCCTTCTCCCCCTCCCCCCTCTCTCTCTCTCTCTCTCTCTCTCTCTCTCTCTCTCTCTCTCTCTCTCTCTCTAATATATATAAATTGATTAGTGAGTAAAAGAAATATTAATAGTTTTAATATTTATAAAGGAATGATGAACCTAAAATGAAGTCATAATAATTAGTACACACACACACACACACAAAAACAAACAATGTCAGAAAAAGGTTGGCCATCTCTATTGCCTATAACGTCTTTACTTCTCTCCCTATTCTCTCCACGTGCCTCCCTTGTCCACAGTATATAAAGGGAGGATATAATACGTTGTTCACCCTGTCTATAGTCTGGTATATCCTTGATTATATGCTCCCTGGATACCCTTAGAACCTCCCTCCTTCCCTCCCTCTCTCACTCTACACTATATAAAGGGAGGATATAATACGTTGTTCACCCTGTCTAGTCTGGTATATCCTTGATTATATGCTCCCTGGATACCCTTAGAACATCCCTCCCTCTCTCTCACTCTACATTATATAAAGGGAGGATATAATACGTTGTTCACCCTGTCTATAGTCTGGTATATCATTGATTATATGCTCCCTGGATACCCTTAGAACATCCCTCCCTCTCTCTCACTCTACATTATATAAAGGGAGGATATAATACGTTGTTCACCCTGTCTCTAGCCTGGTATATCCTTGATTATATGCTCCCTGGATACCCTTAGAACATCCCTCCCTCTCTCTCACTCTACATTATATAAAGGGAGGATATAATACGTTGTTCACCCTGTCTATAGTCTGGTATATCCTTGATTATATGCTCCCTGGATACCCTTAGAACATCCCTCCCTCTCTCTCACTCTACATTATATAAAGGGAGGATATAATACGTTGTTCACCCTGTCTATAGTCTGGTATATCATTGATTATATGCTCCCTGGATACCCTTAGAACCTGCTTCCCTCCCTCTCTC
>CM064546.1:49807309-49832945 GCA_032716605.1 Paralithodes platypus | reverse complement strand
GGGCTGCATAGGACTTTTGCAACACCGATAATAAACACTGGCTTCTATAATAATAAGGGGAAAAGAACTTCCATTTTGAAACAGCTGTGCCGGAGTTCACAATGCAAATCATCCAGACTGTGGAAAAAACGAGGTACAAGATAGACCTAAATATAGCCAAGAGGTGGTGTTATTCCAACAACAATGGGGACAAACACACCAAGAAATTTCCCTCTTACATCCTGATCCCTGACCACAATCGTATCGACGTCACCAAATACCACACCGCCGCCGCCTCCTACCACATGACCCACCCCACTCCACACACTCTGCCATATGCCTACTTATGCCCGGCAGATCATGACACCCAGCCCCCCTCTACACCACCTCATAACACCACACCATCCCTCAAACCACACCACTATCTCCCCCAACTACAAGACCTCCCCCTCCCAGACCCAACTAGCCCCGCAGCATAGCTCACCACCTGCCCACCTACAACCGACACATAACTCCACCCCCCTGCAGGCCTCACCCACCCATACACCAAGCCCACTATCAACCACAACCACACTTAGCTCACCACATAACCCCTCGCAGCCCCAGCCACACCTACTGGGGTTGTCTACACCAGTGTGCAGATATTATCTGGAAAGAAGGTGCTACTTTGGTCAAAAGGGCCAATATAATGGGAAGTCATGTAGATTTGCTCATCCCAAAATTTGCAACAACATAACCAGTCATGGAAAATGTAGATTTGGTGAAACCTGCAAATACCACCACCCATCCCTTTGCAAGACATCACTTGAGAACAAGACCTGCTTTTCATATTAAAGGGACTTGGAGATATGCTAGACCTAACACGAATGGTAGCCCAAAAAACTCTCTAGCTATGCGAGGACGAGACAGAGGAAAAAGGCAAGGAGGGAAAGGGCAGACGAAGAAGATGAAGAGACTGAGGGAGATGGAGGAGCACACAGAACACCTCGAGCACCTCCTGGCCTCCCAAGAGTGGCAAATACATCCCGAAGACTATTAGGTACACATAGTACTCCAAACAATCTCTCCCAAATCTTGTTTGCAAATATCCAAGGCCTAAAAAATAGAACCACGAACAAAGTACCATTTATTAGGGGCCTGCTAGAAAAAGGAAACGCTATATTTGCGGCTCTCACAGAAACTCACATTAAAGATCAGGAAGATAGTGAGGTATGGATTCCTGGTTACAACCTACATAGGGCGGACAGAACGCATAGATCACATGGAGGTGTAGCCTGGTACATCCATGACTCTGATATGTACTGAATTCCTAAATAACAGTAATGAAGTGGTGGAAATACTTGGAGTTAAAATAGAATCCCTAAATTTAGCAGTTATTGTTACATACAGGCCTCCAGACGCATCCCGAGAAGAATTCAAAACCCAGCTCAACAAAATAAAATCAGAAGTGGAAACCCTGGGGAACCCAACACCAAATATTATATGGCTAGGAGACTTTAACCTACCAAATATTAAATGGAGACAACTAGAAAACCAGTTAGTGGCAAACAACACCGGAGAAGCAAATACGAGAGAGCTTTTTGAACTTTGCGATTTTTTTAGTCTTACCCAACATATTGCTGAACCCACACAGGAAAACAATATCTTAGACCTGGTCTTCACTAACAACGACTCTAATACACAGCATTAACATATCGGACACAACATACTCAGATCATAAATTAATTGAGATCAAAACAACCTTAGAAAGTGTACAGACAACCTCAGAATCGAGAACAAAAACCGGCCCCTTCAGTAAATTTAACTTCAAAAACATTAGGTGGGAAGAGGTAAATCAAGAAATGGAGGAAATAGACTGGGAAGATTTAATGGATAACCTGACACCAGCAGAATGTCTAGTCTTAATAACAGAAACCATGACCCAAATCTGTAGCCACCATATACCTGCAAGACAAACAAAACGAAGAAGCAAACAAGATCGGGAAAGGAGGAGGCTGTACAGAAGAAGAAAATTACTCACACAAAGACGCACACATCAAAATCTACAGGATAGGTAAAAGGTCGAAATAGATAGAGAAATTGTGGAAATTGAACAAAGGCTAAGAATAGCATATGAACTACAACATATGGAAGAGGAGAGGAAAGCTATTGCAGGTATAAAGGAAAATTCCAAATACTTCTTTTCATACGCCAAACAAAAGGCTAAAACAACATCAAACATCGGCCCACTGAGCAAAGGGGACGGCTCTTTCACAGGGGACAAAAAGGAAATATGCGAACTCTTAAGCAGGCAGTATGAAATGGCATTCAGTGAGCCTGATGAAACAAAAGTCATCAGAGACCAAAATATATTTTTCATGGAAACCTCCCCCATGGAAACCCCTCAGATGCTGGATATTGATTTCGGTCCAAAAGACATAGAAGAGGCCATTTCCAACATGCCATCCCACTCGGCACCAGGCCCGGACTCATGGAATTCGATCCTAATGAAAAAATGTAAGGAAAACCTCTCAAAACCCCTGGCTATAATGTGGCGAAGGAGTCTAGACACTGGTGACATACCAGATAGCTTGAAAAACGCAATAATTGCCCCACTGCATAAAGGAGGGAGTAAAGCACTACCAAAAAACTACCGCCCGGTAGCTCTAACCTCTCGCATCATTAAAGTTTTCGAACGAGTCCTGCGAAGAAAAATTTCAACATTCATGGAGACAAATGAACTACACAACACCGGTCAACATGGGTTCAGAGCGGGAAGATCAGGTCTCTCACAACTTTTTGAACACTATGACAAAATTCTTAAAGCGCTAGAAGAAAAGAAAAATGTGGATGTCATTTACACCGATTTTGCTAAGGCATTTGATAAATGTGACCATGGTATAATAGCCCACAAACTGAAAGCAAAAGGTATAACTGGGAAAATCGGACGGTGGATATACAATTTCCTCGTAAACCGAAAACAATCGGTAGCAGTAAACCAAGTCACTTCTGAGCCTTCGGATGTCAAAAGCTCAGTGCCCCAAGGAACAGTGCTAGCGCCCCTTCTGTTCCTCATACTAATCTGCGACATAGATACCAACACCAGACACAGTACGGTGTCGTCTTTTGCTGATGACACAAAATTAAGCAAGATAGTAAACACACAAGAGGACACGGGCCGACTGCAGGAAGACATGAATGTAGTGTTCCAGTGGACCAGGGAAAACAACATGCAATTCAATGAGGAAAAATTCCAATTAATACGGTACGGAGATAATAATGGTGTTAAAGAAATCACAAATTACTTAACAGAATCTAACCACATAATAGAACGGAAAGACAGTGTGAAAGACCTTGGGGTATTAATGTCTGAAAATATGGGTTTCAAAGTACATAACCAGGTCAAAGTGGCGGCTGCGAAACGTCTAACGGGTTGGATTCTGCGTACTTTTAAAACACGCGGTGAATTGCCTATGATAACGCTCTTCAAATCTCTAGTGCTACCGCGGATTGAATACTGTAGCGTATTAACATCCCCATACAAAGCAGGTGAAATAAATGACGTAGAGAGTGTACAAAGAAATTTCACTTTCGCATATAAGTTCGATAAAACATCTACACTATTGGGAGCGTTTAAGAGCACTGAATCTGTACTCACTGAAACGTAGAAGAGAACGTTACCTAATAATATACACATGGAAAATCGCAGTGTTTAGTACCAAACCTACATACTCCGATAGTCATGAAATTCAGTGATAGGAGAGGCTGGGAATGCGAAATCCCCCGGATGAATAACAGGGGTGCTATGGGCTCTCTGCGAGAGGGCTGGTTATCACACAGAGGCCCACGTCTCTTCAACAAACTCCCACGGCGAGTAAGAGACCTGAGGGACATCTCGTTAGACAACTTCAAGAAAGCCCTAGATGTCGAACTGCAAAAAGTGCCAGACGAGCCCATCCTCGCAAGGGAGCGAGCTGTCGCTTCAAACAGTCTACTGCACCAAATCACCACCCATAATGAGGGGCGTCGCGCTCCTTGGTGCCGCTAGAGGAGCGGCGAACACATCCAAAGGTATCCTAAGGTAAGGTTTGGGGTAAGTAGTGGCAACAGTTCTCTGAACTTTCCCCAGCCACATCTTATTCTGGTGATAGTGTTGGTCTCGGCCCCACCACCGACAGAGACGGTATCTCCTAAGTAGCAAAACTTGTCCACCATCTCCAGTACCTCTTTGCCAAAGTTAGCACTCTCGAGTTGGTCATTGAATACAAGCTTGCCTTTGCATACTACTGTATGCATACAAATTTCTCAACTTCAGACTTCCTCCTGAGTAGAGGTCCCTTTATTATAGTGCAGCATTCTTCCTGTGGTGTGGTGTATGTTTTTCTTTCTACCCTGTTATGTTTACTATCTATCGTAAATACGATAGGCTATGACTCTTTTGTGATCTCGTATGTCTCTGTGACGTCACGATCGCTCCTACAGCACGACGTAGGACGAGTAGATCGTATATTATAAGATTGTTGTTGTTGTTGTTGTTGTTCCCTAAGCTGCCTGGCCGAACAGCCCCGAGTCCCTGAGGAAGGCCATGGCCACGATCGGGCTTTCCAACAGAGCTCTCATTGAGTGTAGATTGTGTTGTTGGCGTAAGTGGTTGTGTGAAATGCAGTCTTCTATGATGTGTTTAATGGTATGGGGTGCTGTGTTACATCCCGGGCAGGCGTCGACAACGGAGTCATCCAGTCTCTTCTGATAGCTCAGGAGAGCTGGATGGTGTCCGCATCTCAGCCTGGCCAGGTGGACTCTGTCCCCGCGAGGAAGGGAGGATTCGGAAGGATGGATTTCGGGAGGTCGTGCATGCAGCTGCGTGTTGTCTGTGAGTGAGTGGATGGATCGGTGAGAGATATGAGTATGGATGTGCTTCTGGAAGTTGGTTCGGGGTGGGCAGGGAGGGAGAGAGGACAATAATTGTGTGTGATACCGTGTGCTGGGTGTTGTTTTGATATTTCTTGGTGTCTGTGGGTGTGTTGCCATGTAGTTTAGTGGGTGGTCTTGGTTCGTGGAGGCTGCTGCCAGGAATTGCATGCTTCTCATGTCCAGATGGTCTTTGACTTTGAGGATTTTGGTTTCTTGATGTAGGTGATCTGTGGGTGCAGTAGCTGTGCAGCCTGTAATGATCTTCGGGGCTTTGTTTTGAATAGTCTGTAAGGTCTTATGATGTGTTTCAGCTAGGTTAGAAGCCCAGGCTGGGCTTGCGTATTCTATCCCTGATCTTATGTATTGTTTATATACTGTGGTGGTAGTTTCTTTGTTGTGTCCAAATTTTGTGTGAGCAAGTGACCTGAGGGCGTTAAATCTGGGTGTCGGTTTCTTTTTAATGTTTGTGGTGTGCTGTTTGAATGTCATATGAGTATCATATGTTACTTCTAGGATTTTGGGTGTATGTGTTAGGGGTGTGTTGTTTATGGTTGTATTCGTGTTCTCCTGTCCAACTTGTGAGCAGGGTTGCGGTGGATTTGGCTGGGGCTAGATTAAGTCTGTTTGTAGTGCACCAGCCATGTAGTGTGTTGAGATAGGCTTGAAGGAGATCTGTTGCTCTTTCTGGGTCATGGTGTGTGCATGTGAGTGTTATGTCATCCACATAGGAGGCTAATTAAGTTAAGTTATAAAAGGCCTAATATGCTATTAAGCAATATTGCCATGGTATTATGTAGTATATATGAATTTATTGTATATATTAATATAATTTATCGTATAGAGCAACCTAGATGCGGTACGATAATTTGGGCTCCTGGCGTTTTGCCAAGGCAGCAAGGTGTGCCTTCGAGGAACACCAGAGCCTTCACGAACACCAACCAGTTAACATCTATTTTCCGCCCTCAGTTGATCGCGCTTTTGAGCCTCTAATCACAATACATTGTCAGCAATACAAACAGCTACACCATCACGACGCTCTCATCGACGCCATGATTGACTGACAGATAAGCATAATAATCATGTCCATTCCCATGTAATCATTTATTCTTTCTTTAACTTGACTCGTGTCTCGGGACCCAAGTCTCGTTCCCCATTGTCCACCGCCATATTGGGTAAAACGTTCTCCCTTGCCTCATTGCCACGTGGAACTATTGGTGAGTTAATTCCTGGCTAGTATATTAACCCTTATAACCTTACCCTATATATAAATTTATTATGTGAGACCTTTGGATATAAATTAGCTTGTTTCAGATTGAATTCAATTTAGATATGGAGTAGTTTTAATTTAGATTGATTTTATTTTATTCATTATAGCTTAGTAATATTTAACTTCCATTGATAGTTTACCACATTGGTGCCCAGACCTCGGGAATTAGCTACCAGTAAGGGATTTTAAGGCAATGAACAAGGGGACATATAACAGGATGCAGGAAAAGTGTGCTTGGGCCTCTGTTTTTCATTATGTTTATTGCTTGCTTGTGCTCTGAGCTTGAAAATAAACTAGTTTCTTATGCCGATGACATAACTTTATACTCCTCAATTCCATCTCCAGAGAGTAGAATCGAAGTTGCAGCATCTCTAAACAGGGACTTGGCTAAGATTACCTCTTGGTGTGAACTTTGGGGTATGAAGCTTAATGCTAAGAAAACTCACTCCATGATAATCAGTAGATCACGTACTTTGGCTCCTCCTCATCCTTGTTTGCATGTTTATGGTGAACAAATTGAGGATGTGTCAGGTTTGCGTTTGCTTGGAGTGACTCTCGATCCTAAGTTGACATTTGAGAGGCATATTCGTTCCTTGTCTTCTACTATTGCTCAAAAGATTGGTTTTCTTCGGAAGTGTTATAAAACATTCGCTTGTGAAACCACAGTCATAAAGTCTTTTTATGCTTTTGTTTTGCCTCATTTTGAGTATTGCTCTCCTGTTTGGAACTCGGCTGCTGACTGTCATTTGAAATTGCTTGATAAAGCTCTTAATTCTATTAAATTTATTCTCCCTGCTCTATCTCTTGATCTTCATCATCGGCGTCGGGTTGGTGCCCTTAGTCTTTTATTTAAAATTTTTAACAATACTCCGCATCCATTGCATAGTGTTTTACCAGAACCTTTTATTCCAATTCGCGCAACAAGATTTACGAGGAGTCTTAATGACCTTGCCATGACTCCAATTAATGTTTCTACATCTCAGTTTTCTCAGTGTTTTATTCCTTCAATGATTCCCTTTTGGAATCATTTGCCAAACGAGGTTGTACAGTCAACCCATATCTCAGCTTTTAAGTCCAGAGTTAATGTTTTATTACAGCAGTAAATTTTTGTTTTAATCATGATTTGCTTTTATTCTTTTTAGAATGGTGTTTTAATTGACAAACTGATCTTTTCTTCTGGGCTCTCTAACTACTGTAGCCCTTTTCCTTTTTCTTAGTTGTCTTAGTCTCTCTCCAGTGCTTATGGGTATTTTGTGGGGATTCATCTTTTATAGGTGTATCTGCACCCTGTTGGGAGGCTTAGACAGCTTCTATAATAATAATAATAATAACAACTCTATGATAAACTGGCAAGGCTAGCCAAGCGATGGTTAGATCCGGAATGCAGGGTCACATCTTTGGAATGCAGGGTCACATCGTTGCACCTGCCTAAGTCCTGCATCCCACCCATCATCTTTCCCCAATAAATTTCTTTTCCATTTCGGACTTCCTGTGACATATGACTTGACCTAGCATTTTTTCTTGTTCAATATGACCCTTTAGTAGGTATTGCTATTTTGTGTACTATTTTTTCTCCATAACATAGAAGTCCGCCGGTCGGCGTCTCTTAACTAGACTACTATTTTGCCGTTGGTTTTGTAACATTTGGATACATAGCCTATAGGCTTACATGCAAAATGAATAAGGACAATAAAGAGTCACCGTCTAGTGGGATGCTGATCAAGGTCCCTAGAAATCAAAGGGCGGGACTTTGGGGAGTATTAAATAGGCTAATTGTGGACATCAACATTTTCATCACTACTGCTGACCTAGAGGAATTGGAAGCTAGATTAGAAAACGTCCAGGATACCCACGGTCGTATTATGGCTCTGAGTGAGGTGATTGTGGCAGACATGACAGAGGAGGAAGAGATAGTTACAGAGTGTGATAATCGCGCCCTCTATGACGAACCTGTCTTTAGAGCGAAGTACATATTACAGCGTGCTGTCGCAAGTAAGAAGGGAGGCGATAATGAGGCCCATAGAAGGGCTGACCCAAAACATACTGTACACCTCCCAAAGCTCAATCTTCCTACATTTGGGGGCAAGTTGACTGAGTGGTTAGCTTTTTGGGACGTATTTCGGTCTACAGTTCATGAATCCTCTTTGGATAATGTCCGCAAGTTTCACTATCTGAAGGGACAAATGGAAGGAGAGGCCTTACATTTGATAGAGGGTTTTGCGGTAGTGGGTGGTAGTTATCTTGAGGCAGTACAATTATTAAAGTCCACATACGGGGATCAAGAGCAGTTGAAGATGGCCCATGTCGTTGCCTTGTTAAGGCTCGCAGAGCCACAGTATAAGGTTGAGGAGTTAACAAATTTTAGGGCAAATATGGAGTGCCATACTCGATCGCTAGACACCCTAGGGCTTACCACACAGGAAATGATAGTCATTATCTTGCGTCAGAAGCTTCCTATGGTAATACTTGACAAGGTTAGATCATTTGAGCTGGGGGAGTTCAAAACTCAGTTCAGTAAAGAAATCAATAATCTACAGTTGAACAAATGGAGAATGTATGAGTCGGGAGGGAGTGTAAATGTGGAGAAGCGGGGAACAGTAAGCATGACAGTGGGGACTAAAGAAAAGAAAGAGGGTACATATAAGAAACCTGCTCAGATTCTATGTAAGCTATGTAATAACAAACATAAATGGAGTTTCTGTGTAAAAATACCCAACAAATGAGACAAAAACTAGCACAGGCGAAAAGATTGAAGCTATGTGTAGGTTGTCTAAGTAAGGAACATGGTAAGCAGGGACAATGTACTGCTACATACTTAAGGCCCTGTCGCCACTGCAAAGGACATCACTTTGATAAGTTGTGTCCTACAGCAGATAAAGTCAAAGATGTCAAAACAGAGGGTACTACAACTGTGGCACTAGGTAGCACACAAGACACCACTATATTGCCCACAATACAGATTCCCATGGAAGGTAATGACAGTAACAAAGTTTGTCGGGTACTTCTAGATCAAGGGTCTCAACGTTCCTTTATAAAGAGGTCCGTACTGGTGGGACTGAAGCACCGAATCGTAGGGGCTGAGACTCTTCGATTACAGGGCTTCACAGGGGTTACTGATAAGCAAGACTACGAGATAGCGGAGATTTCATATTTTTACCGTAAAAAACGGTACTTTATGACTTGTATCGTAGTAGACACCCTACCAGAATATGTATCTGTAGGTGTGAAGAAGGTGGAACACACATTACGTAGCAAGGGGGTTTACTTGTCAGATCCCATGGGAAATCAGAGTGAGGTGCATGTTCTACTTGGTGTGGATCATTATTATGAAGTAGTATACCCTGGATTTAAAAAGATGTGTGGTGTAATTTTAATCCCCACTAAATTTGGATATTGCATGAGCGGAAAGGTGCATACTACACAGTCAAAGGTCCTGGTCGACACGGTCTCGATATATAGAGTCAATGTAACCGCGGCAGAGGAGTTGGGAAGGGAGGATTCCCAACCTAGTGACCCTAAGATGGCTGCTGAGTTCGACCTGGAACGACTGGAGATTGGATCACATAGGCATTAATCCTATGGAGACTGATTATGACTCGGAAGTTGCGCTACAAAGGTTTGACGAGTCTGTGAGCTACTGTGCCTCAGACAAGCAATATAAAGTTAGTTTTCCCTGGAAGAACAGTGAGATAAGCCTGCCTGGCCAACTATGGTTTGGCATTAGGTCGCTGCGTGCATTGCAGCGGAAATTGTCTTTAACGAACCGAGCACGCGCCAGGCGTATGACGATGTATTTCAGAGTTATGAAGATAGGGGCTTTATTGAGAGAGTCGATATCAAGGAACCGATTAAGAAGGGTAGGGTTCACTATCTGGCCCATCATGGGGTAAGGAAAGACAGCGTCACCACACCAATACGGGTGGTGTATGACTGCTCTGCCCACCAAGGTCAACAACCCAGTCTGAATGACTGCCTGTTGACAGGTCCGTCCATGGTGTCGGACCTGTCCCAACATCTATTGCGGTTTAGGCTGGGGAAGTACGCCTATACCAGTGACATCGAGAAAGCATTCTTGATGGTCAAGCTAAAGGAGGAAGATAGAGATGTTACCCGCTTTCTTTGGTTCAGCGACATTAGCGACTCTGAAAGTCCGGTCATAATATACCGTTTTCAGGTTGTACTCTTTAGGGCCACGTGTTCACAGTTTTTGTTAAATGCCACAATCAGAAAACATCTAGCTGACACTCATGAGGACACAAGTAAACTATCTTGCGGATTATATATAGACAATTTGCAGGGTTCTAGCGATAGTCAGGATGATTTGTTATATACATACTGGCAAGCATGCAGATTGTTTGCGGATGCACATCTATTTCTCCGCGAGTGGGTTACTAATAGTGAAGTTCTTCCGAGTTTGATACAGGTGGACGGTACGGCATCTCTTAACCAGGAAAAGTCCAGAAATTTGGGGATGATCTGGCAACCTAAACATGACATACTAACTTATCAAACAAGGTCTTTTGCTCAGCAGACAGGAGCGCACACAAAAAGAAGTCTGTTGAGCAAAGTTGCGCAATTTTTTGATCCTTTGGGTCTAGCATTACCCGTTACCATAAGAGCTAGGATTCTAATGCAGGAAGTTTGGAGACGTAAAATAGGGTGGGATGACAGGGATGACAGTTTGCCCGAGAACCTGAATGACCAAGGGACATTGTTGTTGAATGAATATGCCATCCTATGTACTAAACCTATACCTCGTAAAGTGGCGGCGTTCGGTGGCGTTACGTTACACACGTTTTGCGATGCTAGCGCCACGGCATACGGGGTAGCCATATATGTTGTTACTTCATTTGGGGCACATTTAGTTACAGCCCGGGCCAAGGTCGCCCCGGTTAAAAAGGTAACTATCCCTAAAATGGAATTGACTGCCATGCTGCTATTAGCACGTCTGGTGCAACATGTACGCGCAGCGTACGAGAGCGAGTTAAACATTGAAATCGTTCACGTATGGTGCGATAGTCAGGTCGCACTCAACTGGATACATAGCAAGAAGTCTCTACCAGTTTATGTGAGGAATAGGGTAGATGAGATTAGAGCCCTTTTGCCAGACGTTGCTTATCATTATGTAAATACAAAAGAAAACGCTAGTGATCTCATAACTAGGGGTATAACGGCTAGCCAGCTAGTGAAGTCCGAATTGTGGTGGCATGGTCCTAAGTGGCTGCTCCATGAAAGTGAATGGATGATTTGGCATGCTGTTGGTGAGGGACTTCTGCCACTGGAAACAGTGGCAGTTACAGCCCAACCAAATGAGCCACCGGGTCCTATCATAAGTGGGCAAGATTCGGTGACTATAATAAACTAGTCAGAGTTGTAGCTTGGGTATTGCGATATGTATCCAATCTCAAGCTTAAAGTAACGGGCCAACTCTGCAACAGGGGTCACAACATTGATGCTCGTGAATTTAAAGCAGCTGAAGTAACTTTGATCAAATGGGTTCAAGTAGAAACCTTTTCCAATGAATTAGAATCCTTGAAAAGCTCGAATAAGACATTAATGCCTAATATAGTGCGTCAATTAAGGTTGCACCTAGACAATGGCCTCATCAGGTGTGAGGGTCGCCTGAAGTGGTCGGGTGTACCAGACGGCACAAACCGCCCTATACTTATGCCAACAAGACATCACGTTACTGATCTATTGATCATACGTGCACATAGGGAAGTAAAACACTACGGGGTATGTCATATTATATCAAATTTACGTCTCACATGGTGGATACCCAGAGTTCGACAAGTAGCTCGACGCGTAGTAAGAAAGTGTGTAATATGCCAGAGACTAAAAGGTAAACCATATGCAACTGGACCAGCTCCACCTCTACCTGAATGCCGTGTAAAGCACGTAGAACCTTTCCAAGCGGTAGGATTAGATTACACAGGGGCATTGAAGACGAGGGAGCATGAGAAGATTTATATATTATTGTTTACCTGTGCAACGTCTCGAGCGGTACACCTAGAACTATGTGATAATATGTCTAGCGAAGAATTTATGCTGGCGTTTAGACGGTTTTGTGCCCGTCGTTCATTCCCTCAACTCATCTTAGCGACAATGCTCCCACTTATGTCCAAGCATCAAAATATCTAAAGGATATGAGTAGTGATCCTATTATCATAACTTTTTTGGGAGAGAAGAAGTGCGAATGGAGGTTCATTCCAGTTAAGGCACCTTGGTTTGGTGGAATGTGGGAACGGTGTGTCGGCATAGTAAATTAAAATGTAAAACTTGCAAACTAAACAAACCAAAATTGGGACAAGGACAATATAAAGTCAAATTAAATTATCAAAATCGCTATGTGGAAACAACGTTTACTAAAATGAAAATTATTAAATAAAAGAACACAATCCACCACATAGGGTGTACATTACTACATGAGCAAGTTAATCTGTTTCCCAAGCAAACTAATCGCACATATAACAACGCACTATCGTCACGTTAAAGGAAGTAGTCAAGTTTGGGAAGTCCGGGACGTTCTGGCAAATTTTACTAAACTCTGCATGAATAAAGAAACTATATGTTAAATGTCAAAATATTATTTAAAATCAAATTTGCAACATGACAAGACATTAAAATAGTACAAAATACAAATATTGATAAGATATCTATACTATTACAAAATAATATATAAAATACAGTACAGCACTCACTAACGATAGTGCTATCGGGTAGGTACCTGTAAGCATAGCATGCCTCAAGTGACCCCTATCATAACTACCCTACAAATAACCTACATTTATAGCACAAATAAACTAAGGAAATCGCAAAAGTAAGCAATTGATACTATCGACAATGAATACATATAATATAAAGACAAATAATTACAAAATATGAAGTAACAACAGATTTAAACAAAGAGTACTCTTTTAACAAGAACAATAAATTTAAAAAATCATCAATATTAATATTAATAATAATAATAATAATAGAAAAAGAAAAAGATAAACAATAAATACAGACAAAAAGTAAGCAGAGGTTATACAAGAAACTTCAAGTTAAAAATGCTTGATTAAAATTATTGATGTCAAATTTTAGAATACAGTCACAATAATTGACCCTAAAAAGATTAAATTTATGGAACAATTTACTTGCCTCAAAACCTCTGTCCACTAAGAGTCTGTATAGTAACCTAGCTCTAGCCCAAAAGTCATCTACTTTAGTGCAGATTTTACAAAATCTTATTAATTGGGAATAAAAACAGTTATAAGTTATTTACTATCGATATTACTACTAGGGAAAGGAAAGTTTATTACGTTAAAATTAAAATCATCAACTTTGTGATATACTTTAAGTATGCACTGTTCATTAACAATCTCTATATTTATATCAAGAAAATTTTCAACTTTATAATTTACGTTACATTGTGTGAGGGGAATAGAATTAGGGTAAATAAGTTTAGCAACTTGATTAAAATTTAACAAATAAACAAGAATATCATCAATATATCTACTATTATTACTTAACAGTTTAGCAAGTGCTAATTTTTCTGGAATTTTATTTTTCTTGCTACTGTCAACTAAGTCTTTTATATATTTAAATTCTAAAGCAAGCAAGAATAAGTCTGCAATTAAAGGGCTAGCATTTCCACCCATAGGAATTCCTAATATTTGTTTGAAAATGTACGGCCCGAATCTAACATAAGTATTGAAAAGGAGGAATTTAAGGGCATCTTTAAGTTTAGTTCTATCAAAATATACAGAACTAGTGGGAGTAGAGCTAAGTGATGCATTATTAAAATATGTATAAAACATTTATGAAATAATTACCATTCCTAACGAACCTGTCAAAGTGCAAATCTATAATAAAGCAAAGCTCTGAATATACTAAATCTAAAGGCAAATTGGTATACAAAGTTGAAAAGTCGAAGCTATGTACCGAGGTAACTTTCGGCATGGTATTATTTTATCAATAACTTCTAACGAATTGTCAACACTCCAATAATAGTTAATGCCAGTTCTTTTCATGATGGTATTACAATATCTTTTATGAGTACTTTTAATGTATTTAAGCAATTTACGACTTGTTCTGATAGAGTTTTAGTGGTAGCAAATTTTGCTCCGGCAATAAAGCGATATTTATAAGGTCTTTTATGAAATTTAGGTAACATGTATAATTTTGCAATGCACTTGTTCTTATCAGAAAGTTTAATATCAAATATTATATTTGTCTTGGTATGTTCATCGATTAAGTTATCAATATTCAGATTATTTTGAATTTCATAAACAGAATTACCGCAAATATTTTTACGTAATATGTTACCCTTAATACCTAATTCTTTTTTCAAGATAAAATTTCTTACATGTGAAGCTATAATTATTGCTGGCTTTATCTACTGTAGTGATTACAAAATGTTTATGTAAATTTATTAAATCAGCTTTAACCCTCTGTTCCCGGAAGGGCTCTTGAACGCCCATAAAAAAGCATACACGAGCTGCCCGGAAGGGCTCTTAAACACCCATGAGGTCAAAGCCTGTGAGCTTCGTGTGCGAGGCGTCGGTCCGACGCATGTAAACAACAGCCGGCTGGACCGTCGCCCCGCATCTCCGGCCACAAGAAGGAGAGCGTCGCTTGTTCGTGTGTGCCTGTATGTTGTTGTTAAGTATCGAAAAGTAGTGTAAAGTGGCTGTTTTGGCCATAAAGTTATCTCCAATGAAATCATCATCACAGCTCAACCAGTTGACTTGAGAGCTCTACTTAATGCCATTCTACAGGTAAATAACACAGCTACGCTTGGGGATGCGCGGGAATGCGGGAAGCAGTCAGATTAACAAATATACGGTAGCCTAGCCTAGACGTTTTTCGGCCAAAACACCCGGGTTTCGGGGAATATATATATAATACATAGCCGGGGCTGGAGGGTTAAGCTTATTATAATTATAGTCTATAAAATCTGAAAGATTAAATTCATTTTTAAGTGAGAAAATTTTATTTCTAATTAACTTAATTAATAATTTAGACCATGCTTCTAGTTCTCTCGCATGGCAGCACGCAATTTTTAACAATTTATCTTTTAATTTATTGACTGAAAAAACAATATCTTTTAAAATTATGTCCCATGTTACTTTATTACTCCCTATTCTAAATTTAAACCCTTTACGACATAGCTCCGCTAATTTGTCGTTTGCAAAATGTTTAACTAGTTCTACATCACCTGTTAATATGGGACATATCGGACTATAAATGAACTTTGCTAGTGCATCACGTCTGCTAGCTGGCATATCCATGACTCTTTCACACACGCATTTATTATTATTGAAAATATCATTATCTGAAAGATTTCCTAAAACTTTATTATAATTACAAATAATAGACCCAACAGGTCGTTCATATGAATACACTATTAATGGTTTGAAATCTTTACAACCATCTGGTAACATGGACTTAACTTTCTTTGAATTAATAAGACTGTTAACATTAATTTTGTCTAAAATTTTAGAGGAATAATTTAAAGTGGACATGACTTTATCTTTAATACAGTTATCTTTGGATTTCTTAGAATTAGCTCTAATATATCCTCAGAGCGGTAGTAGGACGTGCTGTATTAAAGAAGAGTGAGTTGACGACAGTCCTCACAGAGATAGAGGCAGTCGTGAATGATCGCCCGCTTACATATGTGTACACCGACCTGCAAGAACCGCTACCATTAACGCCAGCTCACTTGCTATATGGAAAACCATTGACTGCGTTTCCATCTGATTTCCAATCTATAGTAGAGTTAGAGGATCCCTCGTTGTACTCTGAGGTAGCGGTGTCTAAGAGATACCAGTATATATCCAGGATAATCGAGGATTTTAAGAAATGGTGGATTAGTGAATATCTGCTAGCATTGAGGGAAAGGAGTGTTTCTCCCTCTGGTCGACCAACGGCACCTACAGTTGGTGAAGTTGTTTTAATTAAAGAAGATAGTCCTCGTTTATACTGGAAATTGGGCCGCGTGTTGGAGGTACAGTATACAAGGGGGCAGACTCTGTAGAGCAGGTCGCGCTATTGAAGACAGCCACTGGAACTACTGTTCGTCCTATTGCACGTTTGTACGCTTTGGAGCTCGATTCCGCATTGCAATCTGATGCTCCACCTGTTATTGCTGGGTCCGAGGATTCTCAAAGGAACGACTCACCTCTTACTGATGGTGATCATTCTCGGACCGGGACGCGTCCCAGACGCGCTGCTGCTGGCGCCGTCGACTTGTGGCGTCAGAAGATAGCCTCTGGGCAACTTTAGGTTTAAGGTGGGGTTCAGGTCTTTTTTTTGTGGGGGGAGTGTATCGTTAATACGATAGGCTATGACTCTTTTGTGATCTCGTATGTCTCTGTGACGTCACGATCGCTCCTACAGCACGACGTAGGACGAGTAGATCGTATATTATAAGATTGTAAATAAGTTAAGTTATAAAAGGCCTAATATGCTATTAAGCAATATTGCCATGGTCTTATGTAGTATATAATTTATGAATTTATCGTATATATTAATATAATTTATCGTATAGAGCAACCTAGATGTGGTACGATAATTTGGGCTGCTGGCGTTTTGCCAAGGCAGCAAGGTGTGCCTTCGAGGATTACCAGAGCCTTCACGAACACCAACCAGTTAACATCTATTTTCCGCCCTCAGTTGATCGTGCTTTTGAGCCTCTAATCACAATACACTGTCAGCAATACAAACAGCTACACCATCACGACGCTCTCATCGACGCCATGACTGACTGACAGATAAGCATAATAATCATGTTCATTCCCATGTAATCATTTATTCTTTCTTTAACTTGACTCGTGTCTCGGGACCGAAGTCTCGTTCCCCATTGTCCACCGCCATATTGGGTAAACGTTCTCCCTTGCCTCATTGCCACGTGGAACTATTGGTGTGTTAATTCCTGGCTAGTATATTAACCCTTATAACCTTATCCCTCCATCTGTGCCTTTGTCTCTAATTTCCTTTCCGGCCGTTCCATAGCTGCGGTTGTGGACGGCCATTGTTCACTTCCTCACCCTATAAACTCCGGTGTCTAGGGCTCTGTCCTATCTCCTATTCTCTTTCTAATTTTTATAAATGATCTTAACTGTACCTTAATTCCCATCCATTCATACGCAGACGACTCAACCTTACACTACTCTATTAGTTTTCAGAACGCCCCAGCCAGCAATCCCTCAACGACAAACGTAATGAAGCCATAGAACTCTAATTCTGATCTAAATACTATTTCCAATTGGGGCAGAGAAACCTTTGTTAACTTTAATGCTTCCAAACCCAATTTCTCACATTTATCTACCCGTCAGGATCTCCAGCGGACTATCTATTCTTCAACAATACAAAAATCAACCCTCATCTTCTCATATTCTGGTCTCTTTTTCTTCTGCTCTCATTTGGAAGGACCATATTACCAGTCTTGCTAAGGCAGCTCCCAGAAGCTGGGTGTGCTCAACCGCCTTAGGGGGTTCTTTTCCCCAACACAGCTTCTTGTATGTACAGGGGCATAGTGCGCCCTTGTATTGAGTATGTTCACATGTGTGGGGAGGTTCCTCTCACACCGCTCCCTAAACAAAGTTGAAAGGAAGGCCTTTCGTATTAACTCCCGTCCACTCACCACTCTGCAATCTCTCTCTCTCCGCCGCAATGTTGCATTCTCTCATTCTATCGTACTATAAAATCAGTGTTCCTCAGAGCTATCCCTGCATACCACCTCCTTTACGTAGGGCACGTGGTACCCGTCTTGCAACCCAATCCCACCCCTACTGTGCAACTCTCCAACCCAAGAGTGAAACGTTACTCTCAAATTTCTTCTACTCAACAGTTGAGCTCTGGAACTCTCAGAATCAGTCTTTCCCTTTTTCTATGACTTAAATTGCTTCAAAATCAGTGTGTCCAGGCAGTTTGGCTCAAACGTCCCTTGATTTTGGCCCTGTCACTCTTTCAACTATGGGGGAGGCACTCGCTATAGGCAGTTATGCCTTTGCCTCCCTCAATCACATAGACAAAAAAAAAAAAAAAAAAAAAAACCTATATATATAAATTTATTATGCGAGACCTTTGGATATAAATTAGCTTGTTTCAGATTGAATTCATTTAGATATGGAGTAGTTTTCATTAGATTTATTTTTTGATTCATTATAGCTTAGTAATATTAACTTCCACTGATAGTTTACCACACTCTATTCTATCTATATTTCTCAGGCCCATTCCCCATTTTGTTTTTTCTTTTTTTTAATCTGGGGGTGGCCGACTCGAGACAAGATACATGGTTACTATGTTTACATGTTTACTATGCCAGTATAATTGGATATTTATGGACCATTCAGTATTACGCTTGGTGCCGTCGTAGGGGCTTCGGGCCGGCGACTGAGCTTGAGGGGTCACGGTTATTCCTCTCCTTCGCACTTTCGTCTTTTGCTGACTAGTTTGTATAGTTTTCTTTCCTTGCTATGTTTTCCCTTTGTTCTATTCTGTTTCATCCGTTTTTCATTCAGGCGGCCTATATCATATGCCACCCTGTGGGCCCTAATAGTTAGCCTGGCGAGGTTGTTGGCTCTGACTTGATTTGTCTCTTTGGTAGTGGTGCAGCGCGCTGACTCGATTCCCCTAAGTAGTGCATTTATTGCATCTCGCTGTGATTTTTTCTTCCTTGTCCTGATCTCTCATTCTTCGCCCTTGATCTTCCTGATTGGTGCTGCAGTGTAGCAGTTCTTGCTCATCCTTCGGACCTGCCCGATAAGAGCTCTGCTGTGGAGCTCATGTACTTACACTAGTTTCGTCCGGCTGAACTGATGACAAGGTGAGAAATGTTCGGTGTCTTCACCTCATAGATTGTTCACATCCTGCCCTTCCCTATCTATCGGTCTTGATTAGTTGTCCATCTTTCTAATCCTTCGGGCCAGCCTATTATTTGTGGAACTCAGTGGTAGTTAAACTAATTTATTGAAAAAACAAAACAAAACGGTTACTAGTACAAAGGGGAGGTGTGGCAGAGTGGTCTTGCCACTGGATATGGAATCCAATGGACCCAGGTTCGAATCCCAATATGTCAATGGGAAGATATTATTGGGATGGAATTTGTGCTGTGCCTAGTTTCAGTGCATTACCGCAGCAAACCGAAATGCCAAAAAAATACCCTCATTGTTCCCTGATTAAATAGCACTGTATGAATATTCCCATATTCAAAATATGCTACAGGGGGGCAATGCCTAGTGAGTTTTTGCTCAATAGGTGGCGTTCTGAGAGTGAGGGTCCAAGCCTGGGGAGTGAGACTGTGAAGCGCAGAGGCGAAGCAGCTTCAGAGATGGAGTTGGGTTCGAGCCGTGAATAGGTGCTTTGCATGTTCACTCCCTAAGCTTGAACAAAACCTCACGGGCCTCACCGTGTTCAGCGGGAGAGTGAAGGCTATCAGCCTATGCCCGAGAGGGAGTAGTTTGAGTATAGAAGATTTTTTTTTTTTTTTTTTTTTATTGATATGTACTGTCCAGTTGGTCCGGTAACGCGCACTTTGGAAACGCGGATTTGGTGGCACGCTACACCCAAATATCCAAAATTTTGCTAACACGGTCAATACTTACACTGGCGCGGGGTCCACTGGGCGCCGAACCTTTACTCCCGACTTCGTATTTTACCGATGCTCATCTTCTGAAAATATATGGCCTAACCAAGTTGTGTATGCCTACCAGAGGTAGATATGATCGGTTGCCTGGTGGATTGTGGTGAAGGAGCTAGAACACCCTATATTGTGTAGTTATTGTGTGAGGTTGAGAAATAATACGATCGGCGAGTTATGCAGGGAATTCGAAGTTCCGATTTTCGCCCATTTACCGATGCTCAGTATCTCTGCAAATAACATGGGCCTACACCAAGTTGTTATGCATACCAGCAATCGCGTTTTTCCGTTGACAGCGAGCAAAAATTGTTTCGTGCGAGCGCTTTGCTAGGCTGTAGCAAAGTGAGGCAGCCAAACAGAGGTTGCTAGGGTCGGACCTAGCTAGAATGAAGGTGTAAAATGATTTGGTGACGTTTGCCCTATTTCCACAGCTACACAGTCCGTATTTCTGTTGACGAAAATAGTATCGTTGAATGAGAATAAAGATGTACAAGGCATTACTAATTCTTGATTAAAAATATATATTTGACAAGTCATGCCCAGCCCGACGCTATAAGAATGTTGCCACAAAGGTATGTTATGCATAACCCTTTGCAAACATGCTCAGTTTAAGACATCATATCGTTCTTCCAATTGTGTTTCATAATATTACAGTGGCATCACCATTTAATTGCTTCGATTTATTAGATAGGATACCTATATGAAAGCAACACTAAAGGAAAAACTCATTAAATAATCAACCCAGAAATCATTGTTAATCAATTACGTAAGGCTAGTTATCAGACCATACACGCCCAGGCCCACCCACTGGTACACCTCAGTTTGACAGTGCGCCAGACGGAAAGTATTATGTATAGAATCAACAAATGATCAATTAAAGAGACTGTGTTGTAAATGGAGCGCATGGCACGGTTTGAATAGGCAGGCCCGATGAGTGTTGAAGCCACTCCAATGATCTGTTAAAGTACCTGAAGTCTTGAAAAGAACGAAAACTGGGCGACTTCGGACAACCTTTACGATATAGTGATAACGTAAAAAACAGGTAAACCTGCAAGTTGTCACTTTAAAGATGATATCTACGTGATTGAAAGTTCTGAGGACAGGATCCTCGATAGCAACATTAATCTAAAGTGCGTGGCTGGTGGAAATTGTGTATATGAAATGTGTAAGGAACAATCTTTAACCAAACACATTGACGTCAGTTGCAATGCAGAAATACCCATTAATTAAAAAGCCTGGTAGTCCTATACAGTATCAAAACGTAGCCTACCATCACGGGTGCACACCATGATAATATGTGGCCGGCGTCTAAGGCCGTGGGACCACCTCCCCCAGGACGACTGGCACAACCGAGGATGGCTGCTGACCCCTTCCACGGCCGGGGGGAGACAAAATCAGACGACCCACACGGTGGTCAGGTACAATCGAGATGACGGACCCCACCCCCCCCCCCTCCACCGTGGGAGGAGACAGTTTCGGTAGAGCAAAAACCGTTCACAACCCTCCAACCCCCTGCCCCCTCCCTGCGGCGGCACAACTATAGGTTCGAAATCTTGGAGGCTAGGCTTCTAGGTCGCGGCACGGGGGAACACATTTCACACAGTGCTGTTCTCACTACACGCACATCACACGTTTCCTAGAAAGGGATCTCATACCTCATCAGGCTGTCAAACTTCTCGATAAATAGATTATTCTTCTAGCCTGGAAGGACATTGCGAGCAGAACCCAGGGCTACTCCACGTTTATAAATACACTCTATTGTCTCAACTTGTCCAAAAAACCCACATCACTTCGACTGGTCACCACACTAAGGGTTACAGTTCTCTGCAATATCATGCAGTGATCTGGACCAACGTCCATCCTGATAGCAACAACTTGCCTCCAAAGAAACACTAACACGAACACCTGGACCTGCTTCCTCATGCCCTCTCACCTCTCCCAGTCAAATCCCTCGCCGAACAATCCCGTCCAACCTCTCCTCCCCAAACTAGTACGGAGACCTTCCCCTAATATCGCCAACTCCCCCCCCCTAAAAGACCAGTCCACCTCTCCTCCTAACCCACCCTAACCTGCCCATACCATCCAAATCATCACTCATGACTTCATACAACCACACCCCATCACTAATCCATTCCAAAACCCATCTCCTGCTCCCCAAATCATAAGCCCACCCCCAAGCACCAATCCCCATCCCCCCCCACCCTCCCCCCCCCCCCCCCCCCCCCCCCCCCCCCCCCCCGCCCCCCCCCCCCCCCCCCCCCCCCCCCCCCCCCCCCCCCCCCACCCTCAACATCCTCGTCTGCTTGAGACAGCACCCAACATCAACAATTAGGTGCACATAACATTAATATTCTTCCAATTGAACCCTAGGGATGGACAATCAACACAAAGAAACACGAACTCTCACACTTCATACAAACAACACAACATACACCATATTGCACATCTTACATAGTAAACAAAACTCCGCACAACACAAAAATAACAACCACATTTCAATAATTTCACCACCATCAGACAAGAATCCCGCGGGCTCATGGCGGCGGTGGACTCCCTGGTACGACAAAATATGAAACTCTCATACCTATAGTAACCAGTGTACAAACCACAATCCCTCATCCCCCAAATGGATAACACAACAGAAATACAATCAATTAAAAATACGCACTGGCTAAACAGCCTCCAACATAACCATCATAGAACGCATACATCCCTCCCCAAACATCCCCTACAGTAACCAAATGAATACAGACCACACTTACAAAACCAACATCACAAACACACCCACACCTCATCCTGGTCGGTGGTGCACTCAACGCCAAGACGTCGGCTCGGGTTGTTGACAACCCCGACACAGACAGAGGGCTGGTACTATCAAAACCAGAACATGATTAACCTCATCATCCTTAACGACCATCCTCAACCGATACCACATATTCCTCACCAAGCCCTTCTATAACCCATCATCTCCAGACATCACCCTTTGCATCCCCAGAACGCTCGCTCCCACACAACATCCTGGAGGGTGGTCAGAAACCTTAGGCTCGGACCACCTCCCGATCATTATCACCCCAACTCCCCAACCAAAACCAGAATCACCCCAGCTAGCCACCAAACACATACATACACCCAATATTATAAAAGAGCACTAACTGGGAAGCAATCACCAAATGGGACAAGATACAACACTTACAACCACAACTCTAAAACATACACCCATCACTAACATCAACAATGCTGTACAAGCATACTCCAATAAAAACTATCCAAAACGCTGACAAGAAAACACATTCCAAGAGGTAACAGAAAAAGACCACAACCCCAACTTCACACCAAGAAATTCACCAAACTTCATCAGACAACGCGGACATATTGAAACCACACACCCAGCACCCCCACACACAAGGAACATCACACCACACCACGTCCAAGCACTCAACACCCCCCTCAAACTAACAACAAAACTAGGAAAATAACTTCCTTACAATACACTTGATCAACAAAACAAAATCCCCAAAAAACTCTACACAAACACTAAAACACAGCATCACACTTTCCAACAGGCAACACAACACAATCACATGCTGACAATCACAACAACAGACTTCTACTCCTCATGTAAACAACAAGCAATACACTCTCATTCGAATCACTTCTCACAGTAGTCAGCCAACCTCTTAACTAGGAAACCTCACAAAGTGCCGACCGACGTGTCATCTGACGTAAGAGGACAATTCCCCACAGACCCTGCCAATATGCAACCCTTCACGCAAGTCACCAGACAAAAGCATTCGATCATCAACCATCTCCAAGCACTTCACCCGCCTTGTGGCTATCTAGACCAAGACCGTAAGCAACATACACCTCAGGACCACCTGGGACCCACAAGGCATGACAAGCCACTCACTAAACATATCAAACTACAGGCTATTCACACAAACATCAATACCAGACATTTGGAAGCATGGTATAATCATCACATTCCCCAAACCCAACAAAGGGGTGGGGGGGGACCCCACGCCTACCCCTCCTCGCCACCGCTAGACAAGCCCATCACACTCCTTTGCTCCCCCTCCAAAGTCATATATAACGCCAGTGTATTACAACTAATTATACCCCGACCTCCCCCATAGCTCCAACACAACATAGGCTTTAGGGCCACTGGAAACTCACACAAACCATACTCTTCTCACAGACCTTACCACAAAAGAGCTTTAGACCGGCAATCAACTCAGCCTAGACCACCACACAGATCATAATTAGCACCACACTCGACATTAGTAAAGCCTTCGATGACCATTCCCCCGCCACAACCTAACAAACACAAATCTACAACACCAAACATGCACAACAACAACAAAAAAGGTGGCTGGCCTAACTTCCTAGCAGGCAGATGTGGCAAAACGATCGTTGTTGCCGGTCAGTCATCTAAAATCAGAAAACTTTCCAAACGGACGTCCCACATGGATCCGTCCTTATCGCCCCGCACTCTTCAATCTGTACATGCACGATATAAATACACAACTAAGAAGTCCCAAAATAAATTAGCTTCATATGCAGATGAATACAATCATATAATTCACCCACTATGAACCACACCATGACCAAAAAAAAAGAGCAACAGATCTCCTTCAACCCTATCTCAACACACTACATGGCTGGTGACCAATACAAACAGACTTAATCTAGCCCCAGCCAAATCCACCGCGAACCCTGCTCCAAAAGTTGGACAGGAGAACACGAATATATCCCTCAAATCACCATAAACAAACACACCCCTAACACATACACACACACCAAAAATCCTAGGAGTAACATATGATTACTCATATGACATCCAAACAGAACACCACAAACATTAAAAAGAAACTGACAACAGACTTAAAGCCCTCAGGTCACTTGCTCACACAAAATTTGGACACAACAAAAAGACGAAACTACCACCCACCAGTATTATAAACAATACATACGATCAGTGATGGACAATACGCAAGCCCAGCCGGGGCTTCTAACCTAGCTGAAAAACATCATAAGACCTTGCGAACTATTTTAAACAAAGCCCATGAAGATCATTACAGGCTGCACCAAGATACTGACACCCACAGATCACCTACATCAAGAAACCAAAATCCTCAAAAGCGTCAAGGATCCATAGGACAAGATGAGGCAATCAATTCATGGCGAGCAGCCTCCAACGAACCCAAGACCACCCACTAAACTACATGGCAACACAACCACAGACACCAAGAAATCATCAAAACAACACCCAGCACACAGGTATCAAACACAATTATTGTCCTCTCTACCTCCATGCCCACCCAGAACCAACTTCCAGAAGCACATCCATACTCATATCTCTCGCCGATCCATCCAAGCACCCCTCACAGACATACACGCAGCTGCATGCACGACATCCCGAAATCCATCCTTCCCGAATCCTCCCTTCCGCGCGAGGACATAGTCCACCTGGCCAGGCTGAGATGCGGACACCATCCAGCTCTCCTGAGCTATCAGAAGAGACTGGGTGACTCCGTTGTCGACGCCTGACGGGAGTGCACACAGCCCCCCCCTGACCATTAAAACACTATCATAGAAGGATGCATTTCACACACCCACTTACGCCAACAACACAATCTACACTCAATGAGAGGAGGCTCTGTGGGAAAGCGCCCGATTGTGGCCATGGGCCTTCCTCAGGGATGCGGGGCTGTTCGGACAGGCAGCTTAGGGAACAACAAACCATCACGCATGAGTTTTCGCCAAATAACTTAATATGAGTCGATACCAGTAGACATACATTTAATGTAATCTGCTAACAATTACTATTAAACCGTTACAGTCCCAGCGACGCGTCTGACGCGTCGGCG
>CM064546.1:49780795-49807209 GCA_032716605.1 Paralithodes platypus | reverse complement strand
TGGAGAGGGAGGAATAGCACCGGAATTATCCAAGGTGGAGTTTCTAGCAAAAGTTTGAGCGAAGAGTTCAGGTTTGTCAGAGGAAGAAGTGATGGTTGTGCCATCAGATTTAGACAAGTCACCGAAGCACTTCTTGAACGAATTTAGCATGGAATGAAAGCATAAACACATTTAAATAATCACAAGTCACTTGGTCACTGGGCGTGCAAAAATAGTGTCACTGGGGTTCATTTTTACGTGTATCGATGTGAGTGAGGGAGGTAAGAGGCAGAACTGCCTGTAGCGAGTGCCTCCCCAGAGTTGAAAGAGTATGGGTGTGTGTGGCTATAAAGTCAAATATTACAATACATGATCTCATAAGGAGTTCATGTACCACATATTTACTTATAATGATAGATACGTGTGGTTTGTGTTCTCGTCTATAGAGGCCTATCAAGTGAGAAGGAGGTCTGTTATACAGCTTTCAGCAAGCTAAGTTCTTCGTCTGGTGTCGTGGCCCAGCATCTACGGCTCATCCTCGGGCTCATCCTTGTAGTGGCTTCAACGTCAGGGTTGGTCGTTGGTAGTCATCCGGCATCGTCCCTCCAGCAGGTCTGACATGGTGGTGAGTTGGCTTCGGTCACCCCCAGGCTTTATTGTGGGTCGGCGGGGAGAGGTTCGGTGGGAGGGAGGAGCGCTCGGTTATGGCATTGGCCTTGCTCAGGGCCTTGGGGCTGTTCGGCCAGGCAGCTTGGGGAACAACAACAACAACAACAACAGATTTGGCTTTATTCCGGGCAGAAACATAAGAAGAATGAGATTCTTGAGTGTTAAGGCGTCGGTACCGTTTGGAAGGTTCCTCCGTTGTTGCTGGGATGCAGAGAGATAGAACAGGCGTGAGTAAACAAGATTTGTTGCAATTACGCGGTAATTCGTTAAGCACTCTCCGAGGTCCTGGCCCACCGGAAGCAAAAATCTCAGAGGACAGAGACTTATAAAAGCAGGTGACCCCCCTTAAAAATCTTATCTGCTGTTATCGCTTCTAACATAGAGAGAGAGAGAGAGATGTCAGTGGGAGGCGAGAGGAGAGTGGACCCGAGAGGAGAGTGGGGGGAGACTGATTGAGAGAGAGGAATGAGAGGGAGTGAGAGAGAGATGAGACAGAGACTGAGAGAGAAGCGAGAGGAGGAGAGAGAGAGAGAGAGAGAGAGAGAGAAAGAGAGAGGAAAGTTATACAGGGTCACCCTAGGGGTTTGGGAAAGTAAGGGATCGGTGGGTAGTGTGTGTGTGTGTGTTTTTTCTTTTTTCTTCATCACTATACTCTGGGTTTTTTTTTCCAGCTGGCGGTAAATTGCTAGGTCTTCAGCTTGATTACTCCGCTATTAGTCAGGTTTTGTAGCGAAATATGTCGTTATTTATTAAAACGTGGCACTAATATGAAGCAGAGACATAGTTTCGCCTTTTCCCGTTAGTTATCGAATAAAAAGATAGTACAAAGGAATTCAAAGGAGTACAAAGGAATTGAAAAGGAATTCAAAGGAGTACAAAGGAATTCAAATGAGTACAAAGGAGTACAAAGGAATTCAAATGAGTACAAAGGAATTCAAATGAGTACAAAGGAATTCAAATGAGTACAAAGGAATTCAAAGGAGTACAAAGGAATTCAAAGGAGTACAAAGACATTCAAAGGAGTACAAAGACATTCAAAGGAGTACAAAGGAATTCCAGGAACCACAGGTCTAGCGACCCCTTGAGGCTCCTTGCCCTCCAAATCACTGCTGTTCAAAGTGTCCAACAGTGGTTTAGAGAGAGAGAGAGAGAGAGAGAGAGAGAGAAAATGAATAACTTTAGCCCAGATAAAGATAGAGAATATAATGAGGACCCTGAGAAAAACAGAGAAAGAGAGCGAGAGCGAGAATAACTTTAGACAAGATAAAGATAGAGAATATAGTGAGGCCCCTGAACAAAAAAAAACTCTCGTGACTTATTATGCATCTGATCACGATGCTGTGTGTGTTATTAGGAGTCCCTATATACAAGCTCAACACGGTTTCACTATAGTCTATTCGCTGCAAGTAGGCGAAATTCCATGACTGCTATCCTCTGTAATTCAAAAAGGGCTAGAGCAAATCGGCTGTACATTCCCACATCTATTCCTTAAGGGGAGATTTCCACTTGAGGGATTTTTTTCTTGACCCCCTTTCTCCCTCATGTTTAGCCCCATTGATTTTCAGATTAGTTTGTCGATGTTATGCCCTTTTACACACACACACACACACACTCACACTCAAAACACACACACACACACACACACACACACACACACTCAAAACACACACACACACACACACACACTCAAAACACACACACACACACACATGTTTGCATACGTGAGCGTTTATGTATACGGGCATGTGCACACTTACTGCATGTTCTTATGTTCTTATATATGTATGTATATGTATGCGTATTTATGTGTGTACGTATGCGTATATATGTATGTTCTGTATATATATGAGTAAAATAAATGTGTACTGTATATGTACTGTAAATCACTTACTCTCATGGTTAATTTATGATAATTTGTATTTTGCACTAGCATAATTATTGTATTAATTTCTTGTTTTAATGTAAAGTATATTATACTCACCCATTGTAAACTGAGCTTACCATTTTCATATCTGTACATCTCATGTTCATCCACTAATTGTAAAATGTGTATTTTCAGCTCATGAGGCTGCCATTCTTTAATAAACCGTTTATTATTATTATTATTATTATTATTATTATTACACACACACACACACCCAAGCGGTGGTGTGTTTATCGGTACACGTTATTTTTGCATGCTTACGAGTACATTTTTCGATTTTTAAACCTAAATAAAACTATCTAGATAAAACTTAACCTAACCTAACCTACCTAACCTAACCTAACCTAACTTACCTAACCTAACCGAAAACACTCCATTTCAACGCATTTTAAAGAGGTGTGTACACTTAAACTGTCGCCCTAAACCTCATGTACCTGCAAACCTACATATTTCGTGAATTTTGTACCTTTAAACACACCACCGCTTGTCCGCACACACACACACACACACACACAAAACACACACACACACACAAAACACACACACACACAAAACACACACACACACATACACTCACACACACACACACACACACACACACACACACACACACACACACACACACAAAACACACACACACACACTATTTAATTTCACTGATACACTATTTTCTAACGCTAAATATTGCAAATGGCTGGTGATAATATAAACAGATTGAATGTATATAAATCAACAAGTTCCAATATAAAGATAAATAGAACAGTTATACCAGCAATTCCGGGTATGAGGCATTATATATACAGTATACTGAATGAGTGATTTAAGGGGAGGTATTTAGTTTGTTCCCTAGACCTCCATCAAGCTTAAAATTACACCCCCTTGAGTCCCTTTCAAGATAAATTTGTACATTTTTCGGTAGAAAAATGTCCCGGCCGAAGGCCGGTTCCTTAAATTCCTTAAATTACAGGCTCGCTATCGCTCGCCAGGATAAAATCGACACCTGAATTGCACGAAAGGTCTTAATATGGGGTGAAAGTTCTTAAAATCGCTAAACTAATGGGGCAAACGTTTTATAATATCAAAAGCAATGGGGCTAAACATGAGGGAGAAAGGGGTCAAGAAAAAAATCCCTCAAGTGGAGATCTCCCCTTAAGGGGGGTCACCTGTTTCTTTTCTCTTTTTCTCTGGCTTGTATCCATTCGGCCCCATTCAGCCAACTGTTTTAAGACGTTTATCCCCCATTCAGGAGTCAATTTCTTCCTGGCGAGCGATAGCGAGCCAGCATTGTATGGAGATACCTGGCTTCGCCGGAGACATTTCTCTATCGAAAAATGTACAAATTTAGCTTGCTGTCAAAACAAAAATTTATATATGCTGGCTCGCTACCGCTCGCCAGGAAAATATTGACACCTGGATGGGGATAAACGTCTTAAAACAGTAGGCTGAATGGGGCCGAATGGATACAAGCCAAAGAGAGAGAGGGAGAGAAAGATAAAAAAAGCGAGGTGGGCTCCCTTAAGCAAGTACATAATTATGATCATTAGTTTATTTACTGATATGTATTTACTGATATGTATTTACTGATATGTATTTACTGATATGTATTTACTGATATGTATTTACTGATATGTATTAACTGATATGTATTTACTGATATGTATTTCACATACTTTAATGGTTTGGTTTGGTGGTGGTATATTTATGATCAAGTCTCTCTCTCTCTCTCTCTCTCTATATATATATATATATATATATATATATATATATATATATATATATATTCTTTAATACATACGAGGTTGAAAGAAATGGCAATTTCTGCGTTGGAAATTTTATTATTCAAAGTTTCCAGGTCTCTGATGAGTTTTCGCTGGGTGGCAGGAAGTAGATGAAGGAGATGAGCAAATTTCATGGTGGTACAGGGTTACATAAATGTAAATGATGATACAGGATATACGACGCGTTTCACTGGACAACCAGCATTATCAAGTAAGGATGGAATGATATAAAAGGTAAACAGGAGGGGTTATATATAGAGGGTGGAGGATCAGAGGAGGCGAAAAAACAAGGGGCAAGAGTCTACTATTGGTGGAGGGGTATTCAGGGAAAGAGAAAGGGGGGAACCGCTTCACGCATGCGCACTGGATGCGGGATGGTGGTCGGTAGGTGGGGTCGAAGCTGATTGGCTGCGTGTCGAGGGGCGTGGCCTAAGTTGTGTGGCGCCTGCGGAAGACGAAGCTGAAGGAGGTAGCGCGGGGGGCTGCGTCAAGGGCACCGGGGGGCGAGGGGGGGTGTTAGGTCCTGTAGGAAAGTGCCTTTTGGCAGAAGGAAGGATCTGAAGGTCCAGAGTTTGGTTGTTGATGTTGGGATGTAAGGCTTGGATATATAAAGCTTCGAGTATAGGTAATCTCCTTGGGTCACTTTCTTTATCGAGTATGGTGGTGTGTTTCTCTAACTCGTTGCGTGTGAGGTGAGGGTGGTTAGGGGTGAGATAGTGGTCTTTGATGGCTCCAGCCTGAAGGTGAAGAGTTAGCCGACGTGAAAGACGAGTCTGCGTCATACCAATATAGGAATGAGGTCCACAGTCCTCATAATTACAGGTATGTTGGTAAATGACGTGATCGTCGGTCATCGGGCTCTTTATCTTGGTGGAGGCTGGTTTGTTGCGGAGAACGAGGTTGGAGTCTTGGGGGATTTGTAATAAATTATTAATTTGATTTTGTTTTCCGGGTTGGTTGGGTGGACATGCTTGGAGATTATTTCTTTTAAGATGGCCTCGTCATTTTTGTGTTCAGAGGACATGTAATTGCGGTAGAAGATCTTAATTTCATTGGGGGCGGGTCAATGTTGAGATGGCTTTTGGTGTACCATTTTTCAAGATGGTGGTTGATGGTGCTGGAGATGTCGGAGTTGGAGTATCGGTTATTTACTAAAACTTGGGATAGTCTTTCTAGTTCCTGGTGGGTGTCGGCCCAGGTAGAGCAGTGCGTGAGGGCTCTCCTAACATAGGCGGAGATGGAGGATAGAAGATAACGGCGGGGGCATTCACTATCGCCGTTGAGGCATTGTCCTGTGTTAGTTGGTTTAATGTAGACGGTGGTTTTGAACCCATGGTCGTTCAGAGCTACGAGGATGTCGAGGAAGGGGAGTTGTCCATTGTTAGATTTTTTTCAAAGGTGAAGTTAAGTCCGGAGGAGGTCATGAAGCGACGCTGGAGTTCCTGTAGTTCGTGGAGGTCCTTGATTTGCACGAAGATGTCGTCCACGTATCTACAGTAGACGGCGGGTCGTTGGGCAGCTAGGAGCGCTTCCTCGATGGTACCCATGAAAAAGTTCGCAAAAAGAACTCCTAGAGGGCTGCCCATGGGTTCAAAACCACCGTCTACATTAAACCAACTAACACAGGACAATGCCTCAACGGCGATAGTGAATGCCCCCGCCGTTATCTTGTATCCTCCATCTCCGCCTATGTTAGGAGAGCCCTCACGCACTGCTCTACCTGGGCCGACACCCACCAGGAACTAGAAAGACTATCCCAAGTTTTAGTAAATAACGGATACTCCAACTCCGACATCTCCAGCACCATCAACCACCATCTTGAAAAATGGTACACCCAAAGCCCTCCCAACATTGAACCCCCCCCCCCCCCCCACCCCCCCCCCCCCCCCCCCCCCCCCCCCCCCCCCCCCCCCCCCCCCCCACCCACCCCCCCCCACCACCTCCCCCCCCCCCCTCACCCCCCCAATCAAAATTAAGAGCTTCTACCGCAATTACATGTCCTCTGAACACAAAAATGACGAGGCCATCTTAAAAGAAATAAATCTCCAAGAATGTCCACCCAACCAACCAGGAAACAAAATCAAATTAATAATTTATTACAAATCCCCCAAGACCTCCAACCTCGTTCTCCGCAACAAACCAGCCTCCACCAAGATAAAGAGCCCGATGACCGACGATCACGTCATTTACCAACATACCTGTAATTATGAGGACTGTGGACCTCATTCCTATATTGGTATGATGCAGACTCGTCTTTCACGTCGGCCTAACTCTTCACCTTCAGGCTGGAGCCATCAAAGACCACTATCTCACCCCTAACCACCCTCACCTCACACGCAACGAGTTAGAGAAACACACCACCATACTCGATAAAGAAAGTGACCCAAGGAGATTACCTATACTCGAAGCTTTATATATCCAAGCCTTACATCCCAACATCAACAACCAAACTCTGGACCTTCAGATCCTTCCTTCTGCCAAAAGGCACTTTCCTACAGGACCTAACACCCCCCCTCGCCCCCCGGTTCCCTTGACGCAGCCCCCGCGCTACCTCCTTCAGCTTCGTCTTCCGCAGGCGCCACACAACTTAGGCCACGCCCCTCGACACGCAGCCAATCAGCTTCGACCCCACCTACCGACCACCATCCCGCATCCAGTGCGCATGCGTGAAGCGGTTCCCCCCCTTTCTCTTTCCCTGAATACCCCTCCACCAATAGTAGACTCTTGCCCCTGTTTTTTCGCCTCCTCTGATCCTCCACCCTCTATATATACCCTTCCTGTTTACCTTTTATATCATTCCATCCTTACTTGATAATGCTGGTTTGTCCAGTGAAACGCGTCGTATATCCTGTATCATCATTTACATTTATGTAACCCTGTACCACCATGAATTTTGCTCATCTCCTTCATCTACTTCCTGCCACCCAGCGAAAACTCATCAGAGACCTGGAAACTTTGAATAATAAAATTTCCAACGCAGAAATTGCCATTTCTTTCAACCTCGTATGTATTAAAGAAAATGTATTACCTGGCTTTACTACCATATATATATATATATATATATATATATATATATATATATATAATACAGAAAAGAGATATATAGTGCAGAGAAACAAACTTTATGGGCCCAATATAAATGGTCTGTGGCTCAAGATATAGTTTTAGATATGCTTGATGCCAAATACAAAATGCACATAAAAGACTGAGCTCAAGTATGCTGCGTATTGTTGCCAAAATGAATAGGTTTGTGGCTCAAGATGTCTTATTAGACGTTCTGTATGCCAAATGAGGTATGCAATTATACAACTAAGCTCAACTTATGCTGGCTGTATATAAACATTTAAAACATTTATTTATGCAAAATGCTTAATAAAGTTTAAAAAGTGTGCTGCACTTTGTTGCAGGTAATTAAAAAGATTTGTGACTCAAGATGTCTTCGTTCTTTTTGTAAATATAAGATCGAAGCTCAACTACGCGGAGTCTACTTAAATAGGATAAAACATTTATTCATGCCATATGCTTAATCATTTATATTTTTTTTTATAGGAGTCCTGCCTTAGACACCGCATAGTAGACACTAGCCACTGAGGATCCACGACAGTGGAGAAATGCATTTGGCATAATTTGAACATATTTCTTCCTATTGTCTTTGCAAATATCTTATTGGCATATTTTTAACATATATTGTCCATTTTCTTGACATTTTTTTTATAAATGATTAAGCATATGGCATGAATAAATGTTTTATCCTATTTAAGTAGACTCCGCGTAGTTGAGCTTCGATCTTATATTTACAAAAAGAACGAAGACATCTTGAGTCACAAATCTTTTTAATTACCTGCAACAAAGTGCAGCACACTTTTTAAACTTTATTAAGCATTTTGCATAAATAAATGTTTTAAATGTTTATATACAGCCAGCATAAGTTGAGCTTAGTTGTATAATTGCATACCTCATTTGGCATACAGAACGTCTAATAAGACATCTTGAGCCACAAACCTATTCATTTTGGCAACAATACGCAGCATACTTGAGCTCAGTCTTTTATGTGCATTTTGTATTTGGCATCAAGCATATCTAAAACTATATCTTGGAGCCACAGACCATTTATATTGGGCCACAAAGTTTGTTTCTCTGCACTATATATCTCTTTTCTGTATATATATATATATATATATATATATCTTTCTCTCTTTCTCTCTCTCTCTCTCTGGGCACTGTTGAGATGGGGTAATGAGGGGTGAGTGAGTGTGCATGGATGAAGTATGAGAGAGAGAGAGAGAGAGAGAGAGAGAGAGAGAGGCAGGCTCCTCATCACTCTCACCTTAAGGGGGCCCACCTCGTTTTTTTCTGTTCTTCTCTTGTCTCCCTCTCTCTATGGGTTGTATCCATTCGGCCCCATTGAGCCTACGGTACTGTTTTAAGACATTTATCCCCATACAGGTGTAGATTTTTCCTGGCGAGCGGGAGTGAGCCAACATATTTAAAAAACAATTTTTTACAGCAGGCTAAATTTGTACATTTTTCGATAGAAAAATGTCTCCGGCGAAGCCGGATTTCTTCATACAATACTGGCGAGCGATAATCGACACCTGGATGGGGATAAACGTCTTAAAACAGTAGGCTGAATGGGGCCGAATGGATACAAGCCAGAGAAAGGGAGAAAAGGATAGAACATAATAGCAGGTGACCCCCCTTATCGCATGCTTTGAGGCTTTCACGCGATTTTCATTATAACTTCATTGTGTCTCGCTCTGAAACTCCTCGCCATCTGTCACATTTAGCTTTGAGCAGGATTTTGTTTTATTATAATGTTAACCCTTTCAAGCTCCAATACGCATTTCTGTTCTGTTTTCTGGTAATTATTAGACGATTTTATTCAGATTAGGAAGGGTATATGGAAGTCAGAGGATTGATTGAGATAGCCTTTACCCTTTTAATACCCACAGATCCTTCTCAAGCTGCATAAAATCGTCTAATGGTAGCCAAAATAAACTGCTAAAGCGCGTCGGAGCTTCAATGGGTTAATAGTCTGGCTATTATTAACCCTTTCATGAGAATGAAATGAGGATGACCTAGAAGTGTGTATATATATATATATATAGTTTACACACATACCCCCACCAAACACATACAATACACAGTTTCCACTACACACATATACAGACTGAGAGAGAGAGAGAGTGAGTGAGTGAGTGAGAGTGAGTGTGAGTGAGTGAGTGAGTGAGTGAGAGTGAGAGAGAGAGAGATACTCAGAGTGAGAGTGAGAGAGAGAGAGAGAGAGAGAGAGAGAGAGACACTCAGAGTGAGTGAGAGAGAGAGTGAGTAGACTGTAAAGCTAGCTCTAATACAGGTGAATGTGAGCAAAGGAAGCTGGGCCTTGTGGTAAGAGGTTGTTCACTAAAGAGTAAGTCCTAATGTGAGAGAGAAAGAAAGAAAGAGAGAGAGAGAGAATGTTTATTGTTGAAAGGTATGGATAGATGTATATCGTTATATACAGTATATCAAGTTTAAAAATGATCCCCAAGATTCCCTTTCTAGTTTGTATATTTTTCGGCAGAAACGTACATAGCCTGGTGGTTCCTCCTAAGTTACAGGCTCGCTCTCGCTCTCCAGGAAAAATCAACACCTAAATGGCACAAATGGTCTAAATAATGACAAAGAAATGGGGTGAAAGGTCTTAAAATTGCCAAACTAATGGGCCGAACGTCTAGTAAAACGAAAACTAATGGCGCTAAACATATACAGTATATATATATCCAGGGTGTCCCAGGAGGAAAGGGCATTACTTTGGGAAAGGATAAACAAGCTATTCTAAGCATAAAATGTTCTATAACAGAAATTCCAAATCTCAACCGTTAAAAAGATATTGCAGGTTTAATGTAGTGTCCTCCCCCGCATCACTGTAATGGACTCTTCCATGTCAAATAGTTTCCAACTGGTCCAAAGTGAGCTAATATATCTATAATCATTTTGCAACTTACAGAAGTACGGTATGTTATCTTTATAATAACATGGTCAAATAATTGCAGAAAGATGGAGGTGTGGCAGGACGTAGGCCAGCTAGGCCAGCCTTATGGGGAATTACTGAAGAAAATACCATTTTCAACATGCGATATCTCTGTACAGGTCGAGATTTGGAATATTTCTTATAGAACATTTTAGGCTTAGAATACCTTGTTCTATCATTTCCCAAAGTTATTCTCTTTCCTCCTGGGACACCCTGTATATATATACAGTATATATATATATATATATATATATTGACCACACAGAAGAAGAGGTCCCATCGAAATGATCAGGAGTTAGCTCTAGTTAATGTTGTAAAAAACGACGTGAATGCCCAAAGAGAGAGAGAGAGAGAGAGAGAGAGTAATGAGAGCAATGAGAGCAAGGAGAGCCCTGGGGTGAGACCAAAGGGGGTGGGGGGGTATTACCAGCACAAAAAGGCCCATCTTACCCCCTCCCCAAACCCCCTTCTCTCTCTCTCTCTCTCTCTCTTTCTCTTTATAACTTTGATTTACTCCCTTGTTTTCTCCCTTCGTTGCTCACTTTTACCTCCCTCCTTCCTTCCTTGCTACCTCCCTTCCTCCTTCCTTCTTACCTACCTCCCTCCTTCCCACCTCCCTCCCTCCTGCATCGCTCTTTTCCTTCCTTCATTCTTTCTTTCCGCCCTGCCTTCCTTGCTTCCTTCTTTCATCCCTCCCTTCTCTCCTTCTCTCTTTTCTTACTTCCTTCCTTCCTTCCTTCCTTCCTCCCTACCCTCATTGCTTCCTTCTTTCTTTCTTTACTCCTTTCCTTCCATCCTTCCTTCCTTTCTCCCTTCCTTCCTTCCTTTCTTCCTCCCTACCCACCCTTATTCCTCCCTACCTTCCTGCCTACCTACCTTCCTGCTCTCATTCCTACCTACCTACCTACCTACCTACCTACCTACCTACCTACCTACCTACCTACCTACCTACCTACCTAGCTACCTACCTACCTACCTACCTACCTACCTACCTACCTACCTACCTACCTAGCTACCTACCTACCTACCTACCTACCTACCTACCTACCTACCTACCTACCTACCTACCTACCTACCTACCTACTCTCCCTCCCTCCTTACTCTCCCTCCTTACTCTCCCTCCTTCCTGCCTTCCTACCCTCCTTCCTTCCTTCTTCCTACTCTCTTTACTTTTCACTTCCTGCCCTTCTCGGATTTTTGTGGTGTTTGCATTTTTCCCCAGCGTTCTTTGTTCACCGTCATTAAATATACAGGGGGCCTCATTCTTTATTCTCGCTCACTTCTTTAATTATTAACTCTCTCTCTCTCTCTCTCTCTCTCTCTCTCTCTCTCTCTCTCTCTCTCTCTCTCTCTCTCTCATACCTGTGTATATCAGTGAGTTACATGAATACAGATACCGGTACTCGACCAGGATAGTACCACGGACAGTATAGATAGATAGATAGATAGATACATAGATACATAGATAGATAGATACATAGATAGATAGATGGATACATATATAGATAGATAGATAGATAGATAGATAGGTAGATAGATATACAATTTCAGCATTATTAAATTGCCTGCATCCAGTTTCATCGCCACTACAAATCCCCCCCCAAAAAAAAAAAAATGAACAAATAAATAACATGGACAATAAGGGTGCGAGTGTTCTTCACTAAATTTACCTTTTTGTAATTAATTTTAAACAGACATGGTACTAAATCAACTGTCAGGTAATGGGAATAATATCAGGCAGTTGTCCTAATATTAAAATTTAGGAAGTTTTGTTTTGCCATCATTATTTACTAGATAGTTTATTTCTGTAGAAGGTGGATGTGTTTTGGACATCTTTGACTATTAACTCCTTCTGTGCCGATGACGTCTCTCAAAATTGATTTTTGCTACGATTAGACGATTGTATTCAGTTTAAATAGGGCTTCCAGCATCTAAGAGGCCTCGAACTATCTCACTTAGCCCTTTTTAAGGCCATAGATCCGTCCTAAGGTGAGGCTGATGGACTGTTGAGGTTAAGGGGAGATGAGTCGTTTTTCTGGGCCCCTTTCTCCCTCGTGTCCCAATTGTTTTGAGATTATAAGATGTTCGGCCCATTAGTTTGGCGATTTTAACACCTTTCGCCCCATTTCGTTGTCAATTTTGAGACCTTTCGTGCCATTTAGGTGTCGATTATTTCCTGGTGAGCCTGACATTTTAAGAGGAAGCTGCCTTCGGCCGGGAAATTTTTCTACCGAAGAAAGGTACACATTTATCTTGAAGGGGGGTCTAGGCGGTGTTTTTCTAAGCTTGATAGAGGTCTAGAGAGAAAAAAAAAAAAAAAAAAAAACGGTCCGTCTCCTCTTAAACTGCACACAATCGTTTCAGTATAGCTAGAATAATATTTAAAAGTCATCATCGCCGGTACAGAAGGGGTAAATATTTAGTTTTCCTAAGTAAAGTGGCCATTATGTCAATCATAAAGTTAAGGAAGCCCAGACGGTATTGTGCAGCATAATTTACTGGTTCGGCTCAATGGTTTAAGGAAGGGGTTTAGTTTGCTCTCTAAACCTCTATCAAACTTAAAAAGACACCCACAAGATATATACAAGATATATTTGTGCATTTTTCTACCGAATAATGTACCAGCCGAAGGCCAATTCCTCTTAAAATACAGCCTCGCTATCGCTCGCCATGGAAACATCGACATCTAAATGGCACGAAAGGTCTTAATATTGGCAAAGAAATCGGGCAAAAGGTCTGAAAATCGCCAAACTAATGGGGCGAACGTCTTAAAATCTCAAAACTAATAGGGCTAAACATGAGGGAGGAGGAGGACTCCAAAAACCAACAGCCTCCCCTTAAATTGGAATATCCCGCCATGAATTCCGCGTCTCTCTCGGTATTCGTATTCCCAATATGGAGTCAGGCTGTTGTGGACTCGCTGGATTAATTAGTGGAATTAATAATGTACCTGAAAACAGTCTTTAGATCAAGCGAGGTCGGTCATTTCCAGTAAACGGCAGCGAACGTACTCTTCAATTATGGAGTTTCTACCTCCGTACCGGCGACTTCTTATTAATTTTCTATCTATTTATCTATCTATTGCCTGACACCGTGATCCTCGAAGGGGTGGCCACGAACGAACCGCCCCCATGCACCTCTGTCCCCAGTCAGGCGACGCGCCTCCTCCCAACCAGCACCGCCTTCATCCATATACTTCCTCACTCCATCCTTCCACCTCTCTTTCGGTTTACCTCTCCCTCTCTGTCCTTCCACCTCGCTCTTGTACACCCTCTTAGTCATTCTCTCGCTTCCCATACATTCCATATGGCCGAACCATCTCAAGGTGTTCCTTTTCACACTTTCCAGTACATCTACCTCCACACCACACCTTCTTACTTCCTCATTCGTCTGTCTATCCCTCCATATAAACTCCGCACGCACTTCTCAAGTAACTCATTCCCCCCACCCCTCTCACTCTTGGTCGGAGTCTCTTCTCCAACGTCCATGCTTCGCTTCCGTAAGTCAGTGTCGGGATTACCACACTGCCATGCAAGGACTTCTTCACTTCCATACTGACCACCCTATTTCTTGTTACTGCTTTCAGCGTTCCTACAACCCTCTTCCCCTGTTGCACCCTCTCCCGCACTTCTTCATCCATAGTCCCATCTCTACTCAACACACTGCCCAGATACTTGAATGAGCTGACAATCTCCATAGCCTGACCGTTCAACTTCACCTCACACTCTGTGAATTCACCCCTTTCGAAGACCATAACCTTGCTCTTCCCCGCATTTACCTTCAGATTACGTTTTTCGCACAGTTCCAAACACATTTACCAGACCCTGCATTTTATTCTAGCTATATTTATACGATATTGTGCAGCTTAAGAAGGATCTGTGGTAGTAATAAGGGTTAAGGGGGGTGACCTGTTTTTGTTCTGTCCTGTTCTATCTTTCTCTGGCTTGTATCCATTTGGCCCCATTCAGCCTACTGTTTTAAGACGTTTATCCCCATCCAGGTGTCAATTTTTTACTGGTGAGCGGTAGCGAGCCAGCATATTTTTTATTTTTGTTTGACAGCAGGCTAAATGTGTACATTTTTCGATAGAAAAATTTCTCCGGCGAAGCCGGATTTCTTCATATAATGCTGGCTCGCTATCGCTCGCCAGGAAGAAATCGACACCTAGATGGGGATAGACGTCTTAAAATAGTTGGCTGAATGGGGCCGAATGGATACAAGCCAGAGAAAGAGAGAAAAGGACAGAAATAACAAAAAGCAGGTCCCCCCCCCCCCCTTAAGAGAGATAGTTCGAAGCCTGTTAACTGTCCGTACAGGAGGAGTTAAACAACGGGTGTGTTTAGTTGTATATGGTCTTATTACCATCTGTATAAATACTCAACTGTAGGCTACCCAAGTTTGAGATGATCCTCGACGCTTTCCTCCCCTCCAGCCAATCTTTGGATTTGTCCTCGAGGTCCTTCGGATTTTGTAAATATCTTGGGATTTTGAACATGTTATCATAATCCCCCAAATCTGTAAATTTTAGGTTAAGGGGAGGTTTTTAGTGTGTTTCCTAGACTTCCATCAAGCTTGAAATTACACCCCCTTGGGTCTAGGGAGTGCTATTTTATGCTTGATGGATATCTAGCGAGAAAACTCAAAACTATATAAATAAGTTACACCCCGTTCTTAACATTAATCATCAATTACAAACCCCAATGTACTTGAATAAACTAATGAAAGCATATGGTCCTCCCGGGATTCCAACTCGGGACACCACACCCAGACCATAACACCTAAACCATTACACCACCACCAACACAGTTCTATAGACCAAAAACCAAGCACTACCTACCCGCTTAACCCCTTCAGTACCGGTGCCGTCCTTTTAACTACCTACCCGCTTAACCCCTTCAGTACCGGTGCCGTCCTTTTAACTACCTACCCGCTTAACCCCTTCAGTACCGGTGCCGTCCTTTTAACTACCTACCCGCTTAACCCCTTCAGTACCGGCGCCGTCCTTTTAACTACCTACCCCCTTAACCCCTTCAGTACCGGCGCCGTCCTTTTAACTTTATTCCTGCTACTATTAGACGATTTTATTCAGCTTAACCCTTTCACGCACATATGACGCAGAGGTTGCCAGATTAGCAATAAGAAATAGAGTTCTCTCACTGTTTTAATTACCTCTCCAAAATTAGTTTTCTGCCCACAGCTAACTCAAAGACAACTGCAGAGGTTGAAGTAACTAAACTAAAGGTTTCTAAATACCCCTGATGGTAACAAAAGCTTTAAAGTATCCCCAATAGGCTCAACACAGCTAACTCAAAGACAACTGCAGAGGTTGAAGTAACTAAACTAAAGGTTTCTAAATACCCTGATGGTAACAAAGGCTTTAAAGTATCCCCAATAGGCTCAACACAGCTAACTCAAAGACAACTGCAGAGGTTGAAGTAACTAAACTAAAGGTTTCTAAATACCCCTGATGGTAACAAAGCCTTTAAAGTATCCCCAATAGGCTCAACACAGCTAACTCAAAGACAACTGCAGAGGTTGAAGTAACTAAACTAAAGGTTTCTAAATACCCCTGATGGTAACAAAGGCTTTAAAGTATCCCCAATAGGCTCAACACAGCTAACTCAAAGACAACTGCAGAGGTTGAAGTAACTAAACTAAAGGTTTCTAAATACCCCTGATGGTAACAAAGGCTTTAAAGTATCCCCAATAGGCTCAACACAGCTAACTCAAAGACAACTGCAGAGGTATAAGTAACTAAACGAAAGGTTTCTAAATACCCCTGATGGTAACAAAGGCTTTAAAGTATCCCTAATAGGCTCAAAATCGCGTCATATGTCGGAGAGAGACATTTACAGGCTTCGTACTGTCTCACTTAACCCTTTTTGACTACCACAGATCCTTCTTAAACTGCAGGAAAACGTCTAAATATAGCTAGAATCCAATAAAAGGACGTCGCCGGTATAGAAAGGGTTAATATTCCGGAAATGGACTGAGGCTGGAATCATTAGAGGAATTAATAATGTACCCAGGAACCAGGCATTAGATCGAGCTGGGTTCGTCTGGTTGACTCATTTGGGTTAGTCAGAGCGTTCAATGTTGCTTAAGGGGGTAGTCCTCGCTTTTTCTGGACCCCCTTCTCCCTCATGTTTAGCATATTAGTGTTGAGGTTTTAAGACGTTCGTACCGTTAGTTTGGCGGATTTTGAGACCTTTCGCCTCATTTTTTGTCAATATTAAAGCCTTTCGTGCTCTTTAGGTGTCGATTTTTTTCCTGGCGAGCGAAAGCGAGCCTCTAATTTCAGAAGAAATCGGCCTGCGGCCGGGACATTTTTCTACCGAAAAATTTACAAATTTAGCTTGCAAGGGGGTCAAGGGGGTGTTTTTCTAAGTTTGATGGAGGTCTAGCGAGGAAGCTCAAAAGTAAATTAATCAATAAATGTAAGACCAAAAACCAAGCACTACCCCCTTAATATTCCGGAAATGGACTGAAGCTGGAATAATTAGAGGAATTAATAATGTAGCCAGGAAACAGGCATTATATCGAGCTGTGTTCGTCTGGGTGATTCATTTGGGTTAGTCAAAGCGTTAAATATTGCTCAAATTGTGGCATAAATTTGTCTGTTTTAACTATTTTTAGATAGTAACATAAGGAGACAAACATGTTTATCTAATGTTCTCACTCGACCTTCTGCATATAATCTGTAGAATTGACAGGTAATGTCCTCAATTCGTTTGGTTAAATAATTTTGACAGGTTACAGGCAGATAAAATAGTTATTGCCAGAAAGTGTCAAAGTATTATTCAATAATTTAGTTATACCTCCAAAGTGCAAGTTACGGAAAACATACCAGTCACATCAAGCACAGATAATGCCACACGGGAGATAATGGATACTCACACCTGGTCATCCGGACAGATCACCGCAACCGCAACCGCACGGGAAAATCCTTCCATCCGTGCCAGGACAGGAAGGACCCACTTTACCCTTATGCACCCCGACCCAGCGTGCCCCTCTGACCCTCAACCCACGCACACCTGATGCTGCTGTTGGAGTTATGCACCCCGACCCACCCAGCGTGCCCCTCTTATCCTCAACCCACACACACCTGATGCTGCTGTTGGAGTTATGCACCCCGACCCACCCAGCGTGCCCCTCTTATCCTCAACCCACGCACACCTGATGCTGCTGTTGGAGTTATGCACCCCGACCCACCCAGCGTACCCCTCTGACCCTCAACCCACACACCTGATGCTGCTGTTGGAGTTATGCACCCCGACCCACCCAGCGTACCCCTCTGACCCTCAACCCACACACACCTGATGCTGCTGTTGGAGTTATGCACCCCGACCCACCCAGCGTACCCCTCTGACCCTCAACCCACACACCTGATGCTGCTGTTGGAGTTATGCACCCCGACCCACCCAGCGTGCCTCTCTTACCCTCAACCCACACACACCTGATGCTGCTGTTGTAGTTATGCACCCCGACCCACCCAGCGTACCCCTCTGACCCTCAACCCACACACACCTGATGCTGCTGTTGGAGTTATGCACCCCGACCCACCCAGCGTGCCTCTCTTACCCTCAACCCACACACACCTGATGCTGCTGTTGGAGTTATGCACCCCGACCCACCCAGCGTGCCTCTCTGACCCTCAACCCACACACACCTGATGCTGCTGTTGGAGTTATAACTACCTCCGCTTAACCAACACTGAAGGGGGGTCACCTTCTTTTTTTATCTTTCTCTCCTTTTCTCTCTTTCTCTGGCTTGTATCCATTCGGCCCCATTCAGCCAACTGTTTTAAGACGTTTATCCCCATCCAGGTGTCGATTTCTTCCTGGCGAGCGATAGCGAGCCAGCATTGTATGGATAAATCCGGCTTCGCCGGAGACATTTTCTATCGAAAAATTTACAAATTTAGCTTGCTGTCAAAACAAAAATACATATATGCTGGCTCGCTACCGCTCACCAGGAAAATATTGACACCTGGATGGGGTAAATGTCTTAAAACAGTAGGCTGAATATGGCCGAATCGATACAAGCCAAAGAGAGAGGGAGAGAAAGAGAAAAAATCGAGGTGGGCCCCCTTAACAGCAGCTAACCCTTACCAGCTTGCCAGCATGAGAACCCCCAGAGTTAAAATCGTGTTACATCAGTACAACACATCTCTAAATGGAGTGGCAGAGTAGTGGGCTGTTGTATGAAACACAGCATCATAGTAGGCTGATGCAAGAGGCGCAGCATTATAGCGGGCTGATGCAAGAGGCGCAGCATACCAACAGGATGATACGAGAGGTGTAACATTGTAGCGGGCTGACGTTGTGTGATGCATAGTAGACTCTTAACACCATTGCCGACCAACTGCTGAGAGCCATCATTACCGCCTCCCAGCCACAGAGAGTTATTAACACCAATCTGCCACATAGTGGGAGAGAGGAGAATCACCTGACATTCGAGTTACCTAGTGCTCAATCCTCCACGTAGTCTTCTGCCATCTTAGAAGACACAGAAATATCGCCACCCTCGTCACCATCTCAAATCACCGACACAACTTTGCCGCCGCCCAAACATCTCCGGAACGTCATTGGAGCGGCTGTGTTCAGGGATCTGCAGTAGACCTGCAAGCTCACATAAATGTACTAAAGTCTAATGTTCGTTACTTAAATATTATGTATAATAAACTAGTAAAACTACTGTCGCAGTGTATTAAAGAACCCGCATCAAAACATTTGTTCAAATGTCTTCTACTACATACAGTTCTTCTGTTATTGCATTGGTTAATAAATATGTTTAGTTTTATATGTCTACTTTAACACAAGTGAACTATACAATGTGTCACTGTGCGTGCGCGCGCGTGTAGTACAACATCAACGGTATTATATGTACACTAGACTAGCTAGCCTGTGGTTGGAGTAGGTCATGGATCAGCTGACAGAACTAAAATAAGCTTGGCTATTCCAGTACAAAATGGAATGAGCTCGCTAGCTATATGTTGTGTGTGTTTGAGATAGACAGACAGAGTTACATATAGTTGCATAGATACACAGACTACACAGGCCATCGAGTCCCTATTGGGCAGTCACAATTTAATTATAAAATAAAAGTTTCTACTAAGTGGAAGACTAGGGTAGTAAAGTAGAAGGCTCTCTCATCACCCACCACTCCCACCGAGCTTAGGGTTGGAATGAAATATTGTTGGAAGAAAAGACCCCCAGCAGAATGAGAAAATGTTTATTGGTTTGATTGGTATGGGCATACAGTAAAAATTGACACAGTCTGAAAGTGGCGGGAGCTGCACGGAGGAGCAAACCTGGAAAGACGTTGGATCAGGTACTACAATCTGAACTCAATCAAGTGAGATAAATCAGAACAGGGGTGCATGAAGTACCACCATTAGGACATGAGACTAAAACAGTACTTCTTATAGATCATCATATACAGTATGTTAGAATAATAGTATATTGTATAGCCTAGTTAACAGCATGATGGCTACACCAATAAGTTTGTAGTATATAGGTAGTTTGTAGCATACTGTAGGTAGGTCATGAATGGAATGACACAGAACCAACATAATGGGTCCTGTTAGTCCTGTATAGAAAGTCCTGTATAGAAAGTCCTGTATAGAAAGTCCTGTATAGAAAGAAAAATTGGCCTATTATTTACAATCTATAGAGACCAGTCCTATACTGCTGATGAAAATTACTACTTTCAACACCCACAACAACCACTTCAACAAAGACCGAGAGAGCTGCAACGAAATCAGCAACCAAGTATCCACTCGCACCCATATCAAGACAAGAAAAGGCACCCACTGGAAAGCCAGAGAAGAAGGTAGTCTACTTTCCATCACCATTCTCTAGACGACCTGAGGCTAAAAGGTCGCCCCTGTTGACCGGACACCGAAGAGCACTAAGGGCAGCAAGAAAAATAAAGAGTACTGGATGAGAGATCTATTCGGTACAACACCTCCCTAAGCTCCTCAGTGCTCCTCAAGGCCAAGGTAAAGGTGCTTCCCAAGACCTGTCCAATGGTGCTTCACAAGATTGACTATGTACGGTAGCGCTAATAAGTTATGTCTCAGCTGCCCTCTCCGACATATGACGCAATTTTGAGCCTATTAGGGATACTTTAAAGCCTTTGTTACCATCAGGGTTTTTTAGAAACCTTTAGTTTAGTTACTTCAACCTCTGCAGTTGTCTTTGAGTTAGCTGTGGGCAGGAAACTAATTTTGGAGAGGTAATTATAAGAGTGAGAGAACTCTATTTATTTTTGCTAATCTGGCAACCTCTGCGTCATATGTGCGTGAAAGGGTTAAGTTTGCTTCGCTCTGTGCTGTATTAATGTCTGTCAGATGTTAAATGGAGTGGATAAGTGTAGGATCATGTTTGTATATCTCACTCGAAATGAATAAATCAAGTTTTAGATATGGCTGATACCAATTATTGATCAAAACATACTTGGTGCCGAGACATCACTTATTAGCCCGATTGTATTATTATACCAAGGCCACCAAGGTGCTTCCGAAGGCTCGCTCTTAGGTGCTTCTAAAGACCTCACTGGCGCTCCCCAAGGCCAGCGAAGGAGCAGTCACAGTCGAAGCAGACAAAGGAACCTCCCCAGACATTCCAGCCCCAACACCTCCCGCCTGCACACACAGAGACCAGTATCATCACCACCCCTTGTGATCTTGTACCCCTCAACTGGTCAACCATCATTCTTGTTAGCCTTTATCACTGTATATGCATAAATAACATGGTGGTGTATAGTTCAAATTATGCCTCTGGAAGTGATCAAATGGCCCAAACAATGCTCTTTCATCTTAGTGTTCGTGTATTGCTTCTCATGTTCATTCAAATCTTCCAATAAAAGTGCTCTGGTTTGCCACCCTGTGAACGACTCCCTACGACGCCAAGGTAACATACACAGCTTGCCTAGAGACCTTTATATATTAGATAACGATCTTCCCTTAAAAGTCACTTCTAGTCCCGACTTAGTTAAGGGGAGGTTTTTAGTGAGTTTCCTAGACTTCCATCAAGCTTGAAATTACACCCCCTTGACCCCGTTTCAAGATAAATTTGTATATTTTTCGGTAGAAAAATGTCCCGGCCGAAGGCCGGTTCCCCTTAAATTACAGGCTCGCTATCGCTCGCCAGAAAAAAATCGACACCTAAATGGCACGAATGGTCTTAAAATTGACAGAAATGGGGCGAGGGTTCTTAAAATCGCCAAACTAATGGGGCGAACGTCTTAAAATCTCAAAAGCAATGGGGCTAACCATGAGGGAGAAAGGGGTCCGGAAAAAATCCTCCAGGTGGAAATCTCCCCTTAATCCAAAACGCATAGATATTCATGTGAAGCAGGTTAATCTGTTGTCAATAGGGCCTAGAGGAAAGCTGGGTCACATTTCTTATCATTGTCGTAAAATTAATAAAAAAAACGCGTCATTGTATACGAAAAGGGTTAATAAAATGCTGTATGCTGCATAGGCTGATATATTTTGTAAATAGACCAAATTACGCTGTAAATTTGATAATGTATGCTGTAAATTATGCTGTAAATTTGATAATGTATGCTGTAAATTACGCTGTAAATTTGATAATGTATGCTGTAAATTACGCTGTAAATTTGATAATGTATGCTGTAAATTATGCTGTAAATTTGATAGTGTATGCTGTAAATTACGCTGTAAATTTGATAATGTATGCTGTAAATTTGATAATGTATGATGTAAATTACGCTGTAAATTTGATAATGTATGCTGTAAATTATGCTGTAAATTTGACAATGTATGCTGTAAATTACGCTGTAAATTTGATAATGTATGCTGTAAATTACGCTGTAAATTTGATAATGTATGCTGTAAATTACGCTGTAAATTTGATAATGTATGCTGTAAATTACGCTGTAAATTTGATAATGTATGCTGTAAATTACGCTGTAAATTTGATAATGTATGCTGTAAATAAGCTAGAATACACTGCCAATAGTTGTGTTGTCTATGCTGTTAAGGGGGGTGACCTGCAGTTTTTCTCTCTCTGGGTTGTATCCATTTGGCCCCATTCACCCAACTGTTTTAAGACGTTTATCCCCATCCATCTGTCGATATATACCTGGTGAGTGATAGCGAGCCACCATATTTTGGATAATGAGTTGGACAGCAGGCTAAATTTGTACATTTTTCGATAGAAAAATGTCTCCGGCGAAGCCAGATTTCTCCACAAAAAGCTGGCTCGCTATCGCTCGCCAGGAAAATATCAACACCTGGATGGGTATAAATGTCTTAAAACAGTAGGCTGAATGGGGTCGAATGGATACAACCAAGAAAGATAAAAACAGCAGGTCACCCACCTTAATTGGCTAATATAGACTATACTCGGTTTCTTTTCATCTGGCGGTAAATTGAATCCCTTAGCAGCTAATTTCTCGATACTTAATGGCCAAATATGAAACCACTATGTGTCTGCTTCATATTAAGACCAAGTTTATATAATTAACACCATATTTCACTACAAAACTTTCAAAATAACTGAGAAATATTGATGGGAACTTTGCAATTTACCGTCAGTTGAATATAAACAGAGTATAGTGTATGAAGTAACTAGGTAGATACTGTATATGCTAGTTTATGCTGTAAATATGTTATATAGGGTATATCTGCTGTAAATAGATAAATATTCACTGGTAAATGCTGTAAATAGGTTAGTAAAGGCTGTAAATAGGCTAGTAAATGCTGTAAATAGGCTAGTAAATGCTGTAAATAGGCTAGTAAATGCTGTAAATAGGCTAGTAATGCTGTAAATAGGTTAGTAAATGCTGTAAATAGGCTAGTAAATTATGTAAATAGGCTAATAAATGCTGTAAATAGGCTGGTAAATGATGTAAATAGGCTAGTTAATGCTGTAAATAGGCTAGTAAAATATGTAAATAGGCTAGTACATGATGTAAATAGGCTAATAAATGCTGTAAATAGGCTAATAAATGCTGTAAATAGGCTAGTAAAAGATGTAAATAGGCTAGTACATGATGTAAATAGGCTAATAAATGCTGTAAATAGATAAATAGACCCCGGCGTATGCTGCAAATAGGTAAATGCAGATTAGCATATGATGTAAATAGTTAAATATAGACTATATTATATTCGCTGTAAGTAGGCGAGAAATCATTAACTATCCTCTGTAACTCAAAAAGGGTTAGAGCAAACGAGCTGTAAATTCCCACATCTATTCATTGACAGACTCTACCCAAATGGTAGAAATATTAGCTCGATTACTCAGGTCGTTTTTGAGTTACAGAGGTTAGAGGTCATGATTTTTCGCCTACTAAAGCCGGTATCACACGAGAGCTTTTATAGTCAACATTCGATGATCAACATTTTTCTGGCAACATTTCTAGAATATTTTGCACGTTGTCGGAAACTAGACTGGTGATAGATGAATGTAGATGACCCGAAATATTATCAATGTTGACCTCATAAGCTGCCAGACCGGTGTTGAGGATAAATGTTGAGGGAAAAAGCGCTCGTGTGATACCGGCTTTACAGCGAATAAACTATAGTGTATTGTTCTATGGTGTAAATAGTGTAATGTGTGTTTGGGTAGTGGTGATAGCGTAGGAAGGGAGCTCTGAGTCCCGTTGAGCTTAAAGGAGAACTGTGTATTGGTGGGGTCTTACATAGTGTTCTGGTCTACCGTGTCTGGTATACTGGCTTTATACCTGTTATACCACTTGTTATACCACTTGTTATACCACTTGCTATACCACCAGTTATACCCCTTGTTATACCACTTGTTATACCACCTGTTATACCACCTGTTATACCACCTGTTATACCCCTTGTTATACCACTTGTTATACCACCTGTTATATCACTTGTTATACCACCTGTTATGCCACTTGTTATACCACCTGTTATTCCACTTGTTATACCACTTGTTATACCACCTGTTATACCACTTGTTATACCACCTGTTATACCACTTGTTATACCACCTGTTATACCACCTGTCATACCACTTGTTATACCACCTGTTATACCACCTGTTATACCACTTGTTATACCACTTGTCATACCACTTAAAATACCACTAAGCAGTTGATTTAAGACGTTTAAGCTATAAATTCAATAACTACAGATGAGAGAGAGAGAGAGATAGAGAGAGAGAGAGAGTTAGGATAATTGTTAGTGGGAGTGACGGGGCTAGGCTATAATTGAACACCGGAACCACCCGGCCACCTTATTGGAGACTCTACTGTTATAGTCTGTTCAGTCTAGGTTGGCTACAAATCCTAACCCCTAACCTCTCATGATGGGCCACTTGCGAGTTTCAGTCTATAAGGAAGTTGGAGTTGTAGACATCGCTAATTAACAGAATTATCGCCTAAGTTGCGGTTGTAGTGCTTATATAAATACATAAAACCCAATTCAACATACTTTTGATCCATCAGAAACCTACATTATTATTGCATTTCTGTTTAATATCGATGTTAACGGCTCCAACTTCCTTATAGCCTGAAACTTGCAAGTGGCCAATTAAAACAGGACTAGGGCAATCGAGCTAAAATATCTACCAAACACGAAGACTTGGCTAGAGAAGAGGTGTGGAAATTGACGGCTCATTTTCTCTAGCCCGTTTTGAGTTATGAGAGCTTAGAGGTTAGGATTTCTGGCCAGCCTAGAATGAACGGACTATAGTGTAATGATCCCAGAAATTAAACCTGCTGACCATCGATGAATCCCGATAAAAGGTCTTCTGTTAATATCGCTATAAGGGGGCCCACCTCGTTTTGTTTTTTTCTCTTTCTCTCTCTCTCTCTCTCTCTCTCTCTCTCTCTGGGTTGTATCCATTTGTCCCTATTCAGCCTACTGTTTTAAGACGTTTATCCCCATTCAGGTGTCGATATTTTCCTGGCGAGCGGTAGCGAGCCAGCAAATATTTGTATAAGTTTTGACAGCAGGCTAAATTTGTACATTTTTCGATAGCAAAATGTCTCCGGATTTCTCCATACAATGCTGGTCGCTATCGCTCGCCAGGAAGATAATGACACCTGAAAAATGGGGATAAACGTCTTAAAACAGTAGGTCAAATGGGGCCGAATGGATACAACCCAGAGAAAGAGAAAAGAAAAGCAGGTGACCCCCCCTAAGGTCGTCTGTACTGCCCCTTTAATACGGGACATGGGCCGCTTCTATGGACCACTTTCTCCCTCGTGTTTAGCCCCATTAGTTTTGAGGTTCTACGACGCTCGGTTCATTAGTTTGACAATTTTAACACCATTCGCCCCACTTCGTTGTCAATTTTAAGACCTTTCGTGCCATTTAGGTGTCGATTATTTGCTGGCGAGCGAAAGCGAGCCTGAATTTTAAGAGTGATCGGCCTACGGCCGGGACATTTTCTACCAAAAAATGTACAAATTTATCTTGAAGGGGGTCTAGGGGGTGTTTTTTTAAGCTTGATGGAGGTCTAGGGAGGAAATTCAATATGAATAACTGAATAAATAGGCCAGAAAAACAGCAACTATCCCCTTAAGGGGAGATTTCCACTTTAGGGATTTTTTTCTTGACCTCTTTCTCCATCATGTTTAGCCCCATTGCTTTTGAGATTTTAAGACGTTTGCCCCATTAGTTTGGTGATTTTTAAGAATTTCCGCCCCATTTTGTCAATTTTAAGACCTTTCGTGCCATTTAGGTGTCGATTTTATCCTGGCGAGCGATAGCGAGCCTGTAATTTAAGAGTAATCGGCCGGGACATTTGTCTACCGAAAAATGTACAAATTTATCTTGAAAGGGGGTGAAATTTTAAGATTGCTGGAGGAGTAGGAAACAAACTAGAAACCTCCCCTTAAATACGGTTCAGGAGCAATTTATAGCGAGGCCTTCCCGAGGGTTAAGTGCTCCATTAATTACTCCTTCAATTCCTCTATACATTAGGCCACCATAGCGCAGTTGGAATGTATGTACGGTCACGTTAATAAGTCATGTCCCAGCTGTCAATACGTTTGGATTGCTCTGTGCTGTATTAATGTCTGTCAGATGTTGAATAGGGTGGGT